>OY720461.1:10877787-11456542 GCA_963082715.1 Harpalus rubripes
AATAAATATAAGCAACTTATATAAAAAAAAATTTTTTTGAGGAAATACCTATTATTTTATTAAAACTTAAGAGTTTTTCTTCAAAACAATATTGTATTTCATTCAAAATATGGTATGTTCGTTTTAACTTTTACATGAAAATGAACAGTTTTCATTTAAAGGTATTACAATTCCTATGAAAAAATATTTCATTTCTATGAAAACTTAATTCGTGTTTATTGGACATTAAAGATTTCAGTACAAAACGCTTTATTTCAATAAACATTTGATTTCAAATATGATGTAATTTGGATAAAGAACTTACTAATTTGCAAACAAACTGTATACGTTTAAGTCAAATAAATAAATTGTTTACATTAAAATATTTTCCGTTTTCGTTGAAGTAGTTTACGGTTTCAACTAAAACTTGGTGTTTAAAACTTTAAATTTCTTTACAGAAAACGGGATTGTTTTCGCCATATAGAAAACGAAAATATTTTGAATCAATGTTATTCTTTTTGAATCAACAGTCTTCCTGGCTAACAACTAATTAAGCTGAAATGAATGAAAAACTTAGTGTATTGTACATAATAGAAAACGTTACAACTCGGTGAGAACCTTTGACCAGGAATAGAGAGGAGACAGGGCATGCTATGCATTTCACCGGAAGACGACTTTCCAAATCATCTTATCGATTTTCGAGCTTATTGCACTGTCAGAGTCAGCCGCAAAAGGCTAGTCTGTTAGATGTGTTACATACGTGTGCAGTCGAACGAATAAGTTTTCAATGTCAACAAGCGTGACCTACCGTTTTAACCTGTACGTTATGTAGATTACCTACGTTTTTTTTTATTAATATACTTTCGTATTTATTTTAGTTTTATAAAACAAAATCAAGATAATTTGTAGTTACGGACAAATAAGTATTTATTTCGATTTGGCAAATTGCAACATAACAGTATTTAACAGGCGGATTAGCCTTTTGCGGCTGATTCTGACATTGCAATAAGGTTCAAAATCGCTCAGATGATTTGGAGACATATGCGTGACTATGCCTTGTCTCCCCTCTATTACTGGTCTAAGGTGACAACTAGGTAACACAACTTCTATACATAAATACCCATCTTGTCTACAACTCTGGCGGTAAATCTATTATAGTTACAAAAATAAACGGTAGGGTACATTTACTGTTTTACACATTCAATTAAGGGCGTTCCGGATTAGATAAGAAAATCGTTTTTGCGCCAAGATGTTATACATCCCTCAAATCATAGAAAAATATAGTGTTGCCAAAATTTAGTGAAATATGTCAGCCCATTCAAGGCTAACGATGTTTCATAAATCATGTACGGGTCGGTTTATGGTCGCTGGAAACAGTAAAATTCTATTCATGCAACATGTCACAAAAATGCATGTTACAAAAAGAAATAGGTTTCTTTATTCCTATATACTCGATGTCTACATCTATCTATTAACAGATGCAATTATTAATTTCTTCTTTCTGACTTCAAAAAAGTAATGTACTAGTAAAGGATTGTACTGAATTTAATTGCTTCTAGAATGTTAGAAATAATACCACTAAAATTATTCGGATAATAACATTGTACTGTTTTCTAACGGAATAAATAATGCCAAGTCAATAGGCTGTACATATAATCCCGAGTATAATCCCTACTTTGAACAAATTTATCGTTTTCCAAATTATACCTTAAATGCCAGAATAGATATATTCCTTGAACATTGGAATTTGGAATTCTTAGAAACGATTACGCAAACCATATAAATTCGTAACATTCTGTGAACTAGAGTTAATTGTTTTATTTCTGCTGTGTAGTGAGTAAAGCAATAGCTTTTTTCGTTTGATTCGAGTCTATTTATTATCTATAATAGTGATAAATATGAGTTCTGCAGTGAAGTAGAAGTTATCCAAACGTGATTTGTTGAAGTGGAGACGTATGATGCTAGTACAGTAAGTCATAATGAATATATCAATTATAAATTGCAAGTAACATTTCGCAAGCTGAGAATTATAATTTTTATGTAAAATTGTCTCTTAAAAAAACTAGAGGCGATTTGTACCAAAATTTTTATATTACGATTCACGAACCTAAACGTAAGGCCATTTGCTTCTTTAGTTCAATTTTCTTACAAGATTTTAAATCTAATAATTTAAGAAACTAGTAGGTTAATAAGCAGGTATTTTCACCTCCAGATATAGGTCTGGATCTGGAAATTATCTGCCAGATACCAGAAATTTATTTTAACATGCAACATATGGCCAATCACTTCCATGGTTACACAGTACTACTGTCAAAAAATGACAGCAATGTATTAAATGTCCATTTTAAAATGCAACGTAACTTACATTCGCAGTTATGAATTGCGAATAGTAATTTCCAATAAATTAACACACACGATTATAAAAAAATCAAAACTTTAATGTACCATATTTTATTATGGATATGATCATATAATACCACGAGTGTGATTAAAATTATTGAATATATTGTGTTGCTACGGAACGAATTATTTTGGGAAATCATGAGTGATGATTTAATTTTCGATACCCATCCCACATACATATTTATTATTTATTATTAATTAGTATTCACTTATTCAGTAATAATTTTTAATTATTTGTTTTATACTTGTTTACAGATAATATTGAAGAGCAACTAGAAGATCTTTATGATATTCAAGTAGAAAACAAACCATGTGAAGAAGTTGAAGTAACTGGAAGACGAATAATAGATTTAATGTATTTTTTAAATGCATTAAAATCTATAAAACATAGTGGGTTCGATTGTTCCTTTTACGATATAAATTTAATATCGGAAAAACGCTATGGTTTACAAACTAGTTTCCTATTCAAATGCAATGTTTGCGGAAAAGAAGATACGGTATTTTCCGAAGAAAACACCGAAACAGGTGTCAATAAATTGGCAGTTTCAGCAATGATGTCAACAGGCGGGGGTTATTCGCAATTAGCAGAAATTTGTGGAATTTTAGATATACCCTGTATGTCAGATAAAACTTTTATTAAATATCACAACAATATTTATCATGATATGAAGCATTTGGCATATGAAGAAATGAAAAAAGCAGGCGAAGAAGAATACCAACTAGCAATTGAAGAGGGTAACGTAGATGGTGATGGCATACCTCTAATTTCTGTAATTGTTGATGGGGCGTGGAGTAAGAGGTCCTATAAATCAAATTACAATGCGTTGTCTGGTGTTGCTTGCATTATAGGAGTGAGGACAAATAAAGTTTTATATATGGGCGTCAAAAACAAGTATTGTTTTACTTGTGTTAGACAACAAAGAAATAATGAAGAAAATAGGGATCATATTGGTTTTAAAAATTTGAAGGGACCTTCTACTGCTATGGAAAGTGCAATAATATTAGAAGGTTTCAAAAGTAGCGTCGAAACACACAACATAAAATACAATAAAATAATTGGAGATGGTGACAGCAGTGTTTACCGAAAAATAATAGACAGTATGCCATATGGACCGCATTTATTAATAAAGAAAATTGGATGCAAAAACCATATTCTGCGCTTGTACCTGAACAAATTAAAAGAAATCATGAATAACCATAAAGAGGTACGACAGCATTTAAAAAGAAATTTATTAAGATTTTATGGAGGAGTGGTAAAAGCCATCAAATTCAGACAGCAACAAGACATTTCCAAATACGAAAAAATTATTGAACTCAGCAAAGATATAAAAAATGGACCTCGGCATATATTTGGAGATCATACAAAATGTCAGGAAAGAGGGTACTTCTGCAAGAAAGATCAGACAACGGACTCAAATTTAGATCCTGCAATACCAGTGAACATATTTTCAAAGATATTAGAAGCAGCCCAAAATGTTGCAAATAAATCTGATAGCGTAATAGAAAATGAAACAAATAATCCCCGCAGAATTATATAATTCCATAGTATGTAAATTTGTAGGTGGAAAAAGGAACAATTACTCGCTCAAAAATTCTTACGAAAGTAGATGTAATATGGCAGTGGTATCATTAAATTCGAAAGAAGAATATTTTGAAAAATTAAGTTCATCCCTTGGAGTTAAAAAAATAGGAAAATATACAATGAGACATAATGAAAAAATTAGGAGAAGACTGAGAAGAAGGCGAATGAAAGGGTACAATAAAAAAAATAAGTTCGGTTCCTATCTCCCGGATAACGATTACGGTCCTCAAGCAGAAAATCCAGCACAAGATATGAATGCAGAAGAATATGAGGCTGCGAATAATATCTTCCTGGGAACTATAAAAAATGCAAACCCGAAATTAATTTTTGATAGTACTGTTGGTCAATTCACGGAACAAGTCTGGAAAGAAGAAAGACGAAAACGTGTAACTGTAATATTTTGGTCGCATTTGCAAAAAACGAAAAGGGACATCGACGGCAAATATTGTGAAAACAATATTGTATGATTTATCAGTATCCACAAAAGCAATGAGACATGGCTTGAATAATGAACATCAGGCAATTGAACAACTTGAAGTTCGAATAAATACAAAAATAGAAAAGAGCGGGTTATTCATAGACGATGAATTTCCGTTTTTAGGCGCCTCCCCAGACGGTCTAATAGGAAATGATGAATTATGCGAAGTGAAGTGTCCGTACAGCGCAAGAAGTATGACAATTCGAGATGCAGTTGAAGCCAAAATAATTAAATTTTTAAGTATTAGTAATAACGAATTAAAGTTGAAAGAGAATGACAACTATATGTACCAAATACAAGCACAGTTACATATATCTAAGAGAAAAATATGTCATTTTGTCGTATGGACAGAAAAGGATATGTTCATCCAACAAATATATAAAGACGACGAATTCTGGAATAATAAAATTTTTGGAAAGATTAAAGACTTTTATTTCAATTCACTCTTACCAGAAATAATAGATTCACGGTACAGCAAAGGATTACCAATTAGAGAGATTTTTTGAACTTGATTAATTAAATTAATAATGTTCTTAGACATAAATAATATGTACAATGCGTAAAAACTTGGATGCTGTAATAGTTATTTGCACATATTAGGTACTCTATATGTATTACGATAAATAAATGATATGTCAAGTATCTAAATTTTATAATTTTTCCTTTGTTTATTCTATGAAATTCGTTAAAACTTTGTACGAAATAATTAAATATTTATGTCATTTACTTATTCTATGTATTTATTCGATGATTTTTATAATCATTATATATAGGAAACCTACATCTAATAAAATCTTTTTTTTAAATAAATATACAACTTTTTTATTTGTAATTCTATAAACACGAATATGCATATTGTAGATACAGAAAAATCGACATGGCCAAGACAGTAAGTATTAGCAGTTGCATGTTTAAATTCAAATACTTCAGAAAGCATATTATTTGTATACAGCCCCAGCTAACGGCTATAAGCAATAAAAATCTACCTGCTTATTTTACGGTAAAACTAAATGCGCTGAAGGTTGCATCGACAGATGCGCCAGGCGTTAAGAACACAGAAAAATGTGATTTATTTTGAAAATTCATTTTAAGTTTTTTCCCGTTTGAAGCAATATAATAGAAAAAGCCTTGGTAAAAAGTCTTAATTACTTAAAATCTATCATTTAATATACAAGGCAAGTCTTGAAATGCCGCTGAAGTGGCTAACGAAGCAGTTGTTGATAATTCTATTTAACTAATTATCTCGCTTATTTCAAATTTAATCTAAAAACGCCTTGACAAAAGTTAATGTTTTTGTATACTAAACATTTGTTCAAAAATTGAATAATTACAGTCCGTTAGTTCGCTAGATCTATACACCTCATTTTCAAGCGTTTTCTATGGTAGTCCGGAACGCCCTTAAAGTATAACAGGTTGCATCAGTCTTGGCGAATGAAATTCTCAAAATATTCACAACAGCTTGGAACGCGAAATATCACAGTAAAGATATTTCTAATGAATACCTCAAAGAACTAGATAAAATTACTATTACTGCAACACTTTATCAGATTTTCTAACTAAATATACTTACAATATAAATTTCCAAAGTAAAGAAGACTTCCACAAGGGCTTTATTTCTGGTGAAGTACTACTGCAAAAGTATCCTGCAAGCATTATAATACGTTATCTTCCTAGAAAAGTTAAATAAAGCAGTCAATGACGATTGTGCGATGGTAGAAGTGATGAACTTATTTTTAAATTGTTGATGTACTCTCTTTAGTGATACATTGAATGTATTGTAATTTCCTACAAATCTAGCTTCTTCCTAGCCTAGATCTATAGATTTATATAAATAATGTAAAATATAACAGGTAAGTGGATTTTTAATTCTAATTATAATTTTTTTCTACAAATCTATTAAAAGTGGGCTTTTTAATGTTTGTTTTTAGCGTTAAAAATGTCATTTTATGACACCAGTGTTAAAAGTGGCAGATCATTGTTACTTTTGACACTAGTGTTAAAAGTGAACGTCAAAAAATTATTAAAAATACAAATTTAAAAATAGTGTTTGTAGAAAAAATAGTGTATGATATACGTGTTAAAAGTGATTTTTATTTTGTTCAAAGGTTTCACTCCGTTTCACGTCGTGTTCCCAACTTCCGTCTCACAAAATAAAATTTCACTTTAACACATCATAAATAACTATTCTAGTTTCTTCTAAGCACATATGTGCTGAAATATATATATATACCGGGTGGAACATCATACCTGTGTACATAGGCGATTCATATGAGAAAAACAGTTTTTTCGTGCCCATTGCTCCCCAAATTATTTTAGACAAAAATGCTTCAAATAAATGTTGTAGAGCATAAAATTCTGCATCTAAATCAATAAACAGAATTACTTTTACATGCTTTGTAACGACACAAATTAAATAAGAAAATATTGAAAATTACGTTGAAAATATCAAATAGCCATGGAATTGAAACAAAAATAGAAACAAATAAATAGGTAAATTAAATTCATACATAAATCTCCATACCTATTATTACGACAATTGTACATTTCAATGAAATATTTATTTTTTATAGGATTTTTATTGAAAATCTTTTTAAATTGGAAATAATTCATGTAAACATTAAGACCTATCTACTACAATTCAAATTTCAAACAGTAATTCTCTAAATAAAATAATCACTACAATTTATTATTATAACAAATATTCGAATAATCCTCCGTTTTCAGCCAAGCAATAACCAAGTCTATTGTAGAATGAATTTCTTACATTAGCGAGCTGCCTATTTGTGATTATGGCGCTCTCCTCCATGATAGCTTCTCTCAATGAATTAATATTTGGGTGGCGCTGCTTATAATTTTACATTTAAGATGACCCCATAAAAAAAGTCGCAAGGTGCTAAATCAGGAGATCTGGCTGGCCAATTTAAAGTTCCACCACGACCAATCCAGCGATTTGGAAATGCTTGGTTTAAATAATCTCTAACACTTACTCCGAAATGAGCTGGGCAGCCATCTTGTTGAAACCAAACCTCCTGATTTTCGCGCGCTACGCTGTCTAATGCAGGGCCGATCTCATTAATCAAGAGTTCTAAGTATGTTTCAGAATTTAAGTTGCCAACGATCTCAAATGGTCCAATAATATTGCTATTAAAAATGCCTGCCCAAATATTAATTTTTTGAGGATATTGCGTTCTGGTGGTAACATTTAATCTTGGATTTTCTAGAGCCCAGTGCCTATCATTTTGAACGTTTGGTTCATTGTTTAATGTAAAGGTACACTCATCGGTAAAGCAAATAGATGGAAGAAAATCACGATCCCGATTTGCTCGTTCTTGCATATCTTCACAAAAAACTCGCCTACTTTCTTTATCAATGGGCGAAATGTCTTGATGGCATTGCATCTTATAAGGGTGGTATTTATGTTTTTTAAGAATGCGCAATACAGTAGAATGAGCAATCTCACATTCCTGCGCTATTATTCTTGAACTTAATTTAGGATTAAAATTTATTAATTCCAGAACTCTTTGTTCGTTTTCTAAATTAATGCGATTATTTTTATTTCCTATAAATAAAGATATGATTTGTTTGTAAATCTCATAAAAAATATTCAAATTTAAATTTACCTGTACTATTTTCCGCCGCAACACTTGCCGTGGATTCAAATTTTTGAACATACGCGCGTATTGTTGTAGCGCTTGGAATTGGCCTATTTGGAAATTTCACGGCGAATAAATCTCTAACTATACGTAAACAATTTCCACTATAAAAAGTTTTTATTATAAAAACCCTTTCTTCGTTAGAATAAACTGAATTCATTTTGATATTTTACCGTCAAATTAGTTATTTATCTGTCAAACGTCAGACATTTATTTGTTTCTATTTTTGTTTCAATTCCATGGCTATTTGATATTTTCAACGTAATTTTCAATATTTTCTTATTTAATTTCTGTCGTTACAAAGCATGTAAAAGTAATTCTGTTTATTAATTTAGATGCAGAATTTTATGCTCTACAACATTTATTTGAAGCATTTTTGTCTAAAATAATTTGGGGAGCAATGCGCACGAAAAAACTGTTTTTCTCATATGAATCGCCTATGTACACAGGTATGATGTTCCACCCGGTATATATATATATATATATATATATATATATATATATATATATATATATATATATATATATATATATATATATATATATATATATATGTCTGTCTTAAAGGTGTACATAGGAGATTAACATGGGAAATCAGTTTTTTGCAATTTCCTGCTCGCCTAATTATTTTAAGCAAAAACGCGTCAAATAAAAGTTTTAAGGCATAAAATTGTGCATCTAAATCAATAAACAGTATTACCTTTACATGCTTTGTAACGACAGAAATTAA
Source organism: Harpalus rubripes (assembly GCA_963082715.1). Lineage (NCBI taxonomy): Eukaryota > Metazoa > Arthropoda > Insecta > Coleoptera > Carabidae > Harpalus > Harpalus rubripes. Next base: position 10,886,613 of record OY720461.1, read on the forward strand.
ATATGAAAATTTCGAAAATTACGTTGAAAATATCGACAGCCATGGAATTGAACAAAAAATAAATAAATGCTTAATGTTTTATCAAATTGTCAGAAACGTCAAATATCTTGTGACAGATAAAACGTTAAGCATTTATTTATTTTTTGTTGAATTCCATGGCTGTCGATATTTTCAACGTAATTTTCGACATTTTCATAATTAATTTCTGTCGTTATAAAACATGTAAAGGTAATTCTGTTTATAGATTTAGATGCAGAATTTTATGCCCTAAAACTTTTATTTGGCGCGTTTTTGCTTAAAATAATTAGGCGAGCAGGAAAATGAAAAAAACTGATTTCCCATGTTAATCTCCTATGTACACCTTTAAGATAGACACACGGTATATGTTTAACAATATTACTAGAAATAAAACATTTCAATTTCAAATATTTGATTTTATATTTGCCGCGCGAATTCCCACATCAATGTGTATTTGAAGGAAGAGCCACAGTCCTGCGTACGCCCCCCCCCCCCCCCGCGGGTCGTCACTCACCTTGCCCATAGTTAAAGTTAAGGCTCTCTCCATATTTATTCCTACCTCCTTGATTCTACACCACGGTTATTTTAACCAGTTCATATGTAAATCTAGCTTTATGCTACACTGCCATCTTTGATACAAATTGTAATACTAGTGGATTCACAACAAAGCAACAGTCGATTCCCCGTCGACTAGAACGTCAACTCTGATTTATAAAAATACTACATGATTCCTTAGATTGAACAAATGGCATTTTCCAATATTTTCGAGAATTCAATATTTTTAAGCAACAAAGTGTAAATTTCTTGACTTTGAAGACGTCTGTGGTGTGCTACTTTTCATGTATTGGAGAATGTATTATAAATTTAACCCTTATAGAAATTTTAAATCAGAGTAATAGGTAATAATAAAAATATAAGCACATTGACTCAAAACAAAATAGAAATGAAAGTTTATGTTTCAGACAAATATCAAGTTGGAAAGAATTCTTGTGTGTGTCTGTTCCATTTATGAGACGAATCTTCACTTGTTAATTAATATCAAGACACATTCATGGAAAGCAGCACGGAGATTATAAAACATTCAACAGCCACATCAAATCAAAATTTAGAAGAATTTTCCATTAAAGAAGAACCACTTGAAAAAACTTTCCAGGACTATGAATTGTTTGAAAATGTATTGCGAAGTGTAAAGGAGGAATGTACAACTGATTGCGATAACCAGACTGAGAAAGTATGTGTTAACCCAATTACTACAAATAATGATATTCAGAAAACTAAAAATTCAAACATTTTATATTGCGCAGTATGTAATGAGAGTTTTAGATATAAGTCAACCCTGATAGTACATATGAAGATACACAAAGATATTGAAGTATTTGAATGTGAAACGTGTAAAAAATTGTTTAGCTTAAATTCTAAATTAAAAGACCATATGAAAATTCATAGTGGAATAAAAAACTATACCTGTACTATATGTAATAAACTATTTATGAGAAATGGTGATCTAACCCAACATATGAAAATTCATAGTGGTGTGAAAAACTACAAGTGTTCGACATGCAACAAACTATTTACACACAATGGTAGTCTATCCGAACATATGAAAATTCATAGCGGAATAAAGGACCACGAGTGTAAAATATGCAATAAACGATTTATAAAAAGTTGCAATTTATCCACACATATGAAAATTCATCGTGAAATAAAAGATTATAAATGTACAATATGCAATAAATTATTTACACACAGTAATGGTCTATCCGCACATATGAAAATTCATAATGAAATAAAAGACTTTAAGTGTACAATATGCAATAAACTATTTCGACAAAGTGGTAATCTATCCGCACATATGAACATTCATAATAAAATAAAAGACTTTAAGTGTACAATATGCAATAAACTCTTTAGACAAAGTGGTCATCTATCCGCACATATGAAAATTCATAATAAAAGAAAAAACTTTAAGTGTATAATATGCAATAAACGATTTGCACGAAATGATAGTTTATCCAGGCATATGAAAATTCACAATGAAATAAAAGACTTTAAGTGTACAATATGCAATAAACTATTTACATATAAATGTAATCAATCCAGACATATGAAAATTCATAATGAAATAAAAGACTAAGTGTAACACAAGATTACAAATGTACAACATGCAATAAACGATTTAAAAATAGTACATTAAAACACAAGTATCATAGTGCGTAAACAGGCCTTATGATACATGTTTTTTATACTATTTTTTTCTATTAAGGTAATTAGATTTTTATAAAAAGGACATCAAAAATATGACTTGGTGTTTTTTGTCAATTATGTTGGTAGCGCTTCTCGTTAACAATTGAAATTTCACATTTTGACAGTTTGTGTATTGTGTGATTCTGAATGATTGTTTACATTAAAACATTGTATCAAGCATTATATAATTATGGAAGAGGAAAACCAATACTTACAATGTGCTCCACCGGTTTATTAATGAACCACCTGATTTGACATATCTTGTAATAAATGTAAATTTATCAAATAACGAATCGGGATCGCTGCTTCGTGTAGATTATTATCATAAATAAAACTTTATATAATGGAATACTTTAATGAACAATTTATTGATCTACACTTTTACATTCCACCATTTTGTCAACACGTCCACTGCCCAGTTACAGACATAACAGCAACAGTTGTTCTTACATTCTTCAATACAAAACATATTTTGTATTTGTATATGGCACTTATGTCTAAATCATATTTAAAAATTTAATATTCGTATAACTGGAAATTATGGATCGTAAAATTTTCATATTTGCTTGCAAGTAACCACAAATTGAGTTCACAGTGTCAACATTTCAAGTAACGTGCACCATACATTTCAAAACCTGCCTGATATAACAATACAATCAGCTGAAAATTGCAATATTACCATAAAATTAAATTGTAATAAATTAAACCTACCGTTTAAATTGTTTTGACAAAGTAAATCTGAGCGCATTGTTTCCTGTTTCATAACTTTTTAGTCGAAAGATTTTAACTTCAAATATTATTCTTTCTGAACTAACACAGCTACAGCTATAAATTTCTCATCTTTCTAGTCCTATCACCTGGAGAAAAGATAAGAATCAATAATTAGAAGTAATATTTCAACATAAACAACTTACCATTTTGTGGTTATATGTAATTCATCTGTCATGACTACCGCCTCTAGAATACGAGAGGCGCCAAAAACAGTGCTTTTATAGACTCATAAGAACACCAAAATAGAAAAAAGTTGTAATGTTTTTGAAAGAATGATTAATGTTATTATTATTATTATTAATTATTATTATTTTGTTATCGGGTTTGTGCTAACCCCTTAAGTGGGACATGTGTGATTTTATGTATGTACATGTATGTATATAATCTATCGAACAATATGAAAATTCATTAAGAAATATCAATATTTTGTAAACGCAACACGATCATAATAGTCGTTAAATAAATAGTGTTATTATATTATTACGATGTTAAGAAAATAAAGAAATCAAATACAGCACAAACACTGTTTTAGTACGAATACCCTTCCTCTAGTCACAGACCAAATACAACTGCCCCCCCCCCCCCCCCCAAATACTACTGTAATATCTGGCGTAACATTATTGTCAGTGATCTCAATAAGTATACGTATTAAGATCACTAATGTTATTAACTTCCGTCACCTTTAGGTAAGGCAGGTATTGTCTTTAATCAAAAAAATCGGTGGTGAATTTTCAATGAATAAGCACGTTTTAGGGTCCCTAGAATACGATTTTACTATTTTTACGATGTCTGTATGTGTGTGTGTGTGTGTGTGTGTGTGTGTGTGCGTGCGTGTGTGTGTATGTGACAAAATTTTCTAATGCGATAACAATAATACTACAATTCCAAAAATTATAATGCTTTCGTATTCCTCTTCGTTACATCCATGTGAAGAGCTGATTAGATTTTGGTTATAATTGGTCAACCGGAAGTACCCTCATTTGAAGATTTTAACAGTTTTTCTTGAAAAACCTATGTTAAATATCATTTTTTCGCATTTAATGTTATTATAAATATTAAAGAATATTTTATTCTCTATACGATTTGACTGCATTTTATACTTAATATTAAATGGATATAGAGTTTAAAAATCTGATGTGGCCAGCACATTACCTTCCGTCAGTTATACGATGTTAAATATCATTTTTTCACATTTAATGTTATTATAAAGGGTACGTATATAAATTCATTCCCGCCATGTACCGCTCAAGTCACAAAAAATATTAAGCTAATATTTACTTTTCAGACCCCATGGGGTCCCGTAGCCGCGTGCCTGAGTGTCAAGTCGCGAATCTGGAGAACCGGGTTTAATCCCGACCAACGCCAAATATTTCCAATTTTAAGGGTCCCGTCTCCTAAGCAAAATGTTACGTGATTAGAGGTGTCGTAGTTTCTATTTTATGACTTACATATTAATCTTGAAAAATTTAAATTGTGCAACATGATTTCTTAAGGAATGGATCTATGCTTATCGCTTGTTAAAAATTTGAAAACATGTTTACAGCATTGCAAAACAACGAAAAAACACATTGTACAGGGTGTCTCATTTTCGATGTTTTTTAAGGTATCTCGGGAAATATTAATGATAGATCAAAACCGTTTGCACATTGCGGGGTCAACTTTTCGAGAAAAGTTTAATAGTCACCACATGAATTTTCGATCTTCTTTTGTTTCTGAGCTACAGGCAAAAACTCGTTTTTCGTTCATTTTGAAAATGTATCATATCTTATTTATTATGATAGTTAGTGAAAAATTGTTTTTACAAAAAATTTACCGTTTTTTAGATAGAATAAAATGGCGTAATTAGATTTTTTGAAAACTTAATAATTCTCGAGATATAATACAAACTTATGATTTTTTAAATGGAAACCTATGTTGAAAATAGTCTTGTATTTTTGCTTAATTTATAAGCTTTTCAATGATATATAACAAGTCTACATTCTTTTGTTTTATACATTAATACAAGACGAATTATTAATTTATTGGGTTGAAAATATTGGAAATTATTAAGAAACAAATGAAAAAATCTCTTACAGATCATCATTTGCATATATCTAATAGTATTTGTTTCAGTTTTACTAATTTTTTCAATTTATTTACTTCAAAGGCATATTATACCGTTTTTTTTTTCGGATTGTGTCAAAGCCAACTATAACGCAGATAAATAGTAATTTAACTAACCCGAAAATAATTAGTTAAGAATAATTTGAGAACACAATTAATAGATATAGAATCAAAATAAACAAACGATGATCTGTAATCATTTTTTCATTTGTTTCTTAATAATTTCCAATATTTTCTTCACCCCAATAAAATAATAATTCGTCTTTTATTAATGTTTAAAACAAAAGAAAGTAGACTTGTTATATATCATAGAAAAGCATATAAATTAAGCAAAAAGATGAGACTATTTTCAACATAGGTTTCCATTTAAAAAATCATAAGTTTATGTTATATCTCGAGAATTACTATTGTCTCAAAAAATCTAATTACGCCATTTTATTCTAAATAAAAAACAGTAAAAATTTTGTAAAAACAATTTTTCTCTAACTATCATAATAAATAAGTTATGAGATATTTTCAAAATGAGCGAAAAACGAGTTTTTGCCTGTAGCTCAGAAACAAAAGAAGATCGAAAATTCCTGTGGTGACTATTAAAGTTGACCCTGGAATGTGCAAACGGTTTTAATCTATCATTAATATTACCCGAAATACCTTAAAAAAAAAAACATAGAAAATGAGACACATGTACACAATATTTAACATAATATATGTAATGAAATAGAAATTTATTAGAAAATATAACAACAGAGAAGCATATTATCACTTTCCTTCTACACGCTCGTTTTTAAAATTTTGTTTTATCTTTAAAATTACGTATGTAATTTACAAATTTCTAAACCGATTTTTTGGAATTTTATGGAAGCTGAAATGAGTTACTATAGTCCGGGCGCGGTGGAGTACGGGTAGAGAGGAATAAAAGAGGGGATGGTTTTCCAACCCTGGACGATGCCAGTGCGGGGTGCAGGGTATATTGTGTATTTATGGTAAATTGTTACTGTTGGTTATATATTTCTATAACCCTGCATTTACATTTTTTATTGTAGCAAAAATGAATCCCGATATTCGAGATTGGCGCCCTGGCAAAAAAGTAGACTATGATTATCTGCTCCCAGAAAAAAACAAACAAAACAAAAAACAAAGTTTAATAATCTATAAAGGAAAAAAGGTACAGTTTGTAAAAAAAATTAAAATATCATATTGTGGATACTTATGCTGGATTCATGTAGCAATGTATGTTTATAATTTATTTTAATTTAATATATTTTCGATTTATCGTTTCTAAATGTTTTTTTTTTCGAGATTGCTTCATCATTTTGGCTTTAAAAGCTCCTCGAAATATTGTCTCCATGTATTTTTTACAATATGTATGAATATTATTTTTCCGTTTTTATCTTTATACATATAAAGATATTGATATTCCTTTAATTTTTTGAATAATACATGTATGTATTTTTTTTCTTCTCTAAATTTTTTTTTTCTATATGTGCCTATCTTCACTGTCACGGATTATTTTTTTCTGAATATGATTAATATATTTTGTATAATTACCTAATATGTAATTGATTTCTGAAATAACTAATTTTATTTCTTTAATTTAATTTGAGTTATTATTTTTGATATTTATTTTTCTACCCTTATACTAAAGTCCACCCACCCTACTAGTAATTCCGAATATGATAGCAATCCATTTATCTCCGTTTATATCTATTCATTGTTAAATATCCTAATATCCACTCCACTACACTTCGATGAAATGTTGTATTGACCAACGCGTTTCTTCTGTGTCTCTCAACTCAATACAAAAATGTTCAACTGTAAGTGGGCCGGGCTAAACATCTCCGCACCGCGCTATACTTCCAATACAGAAAAACAGATTCCAAGTAGAGCCACGCGGAGTCGAAACTTAAATGGCACAAGCGGGTAAGCGCCCACACGGTGCAATTATTTCATCCTTACCGATATCTGTGTACAAAGCAAATTGGCACACCCAGCAATGGGTAATAAGCCGTGATGATATATTTATTTATTTATTTATTTACATATTTTTGGATTAGCGAATTTTACTCTAATTTTGACAGTTTATTTCTTAAAACATAGTCTAACTTAAACCAAGTACCTACCTTTTTTGATAATAAAATGAAGATTAAATTTTAAATACCTGGATAAAATAGAATTCACTAATCCAAAAATGAGAATTAGCTTAAACTTTTTGGTGAATCGTTAATTTTTATTAATCTAAATACATACCTATATATTTACATATGCTGGAAACTGTATTGATTTCCTTTCCTATTGTTCTATTTACATTTTTCTTTTTAAAACGTTACTATTATTCATTTGAAATGATTAGTTCTTTGACAGTGACATTTATCTGCCAGTTACATACATTTGAATAACTGCCAAGGAGTATTGTTTGTTTAAAGCGCAGGCTCCGGGATTTAAATTATAGATAATTTTATAAATTTATCCGTATAATATGTAGAAAAAGTATTAATGCAAATCTGTAGAAAATTTAATAATCTTTAATTTTTATAATAACGTTAATGTCGAAAAAAAATTTAAAGGTATTTTTCGAAGAAAAACTATTTTGAGCTTCTAGTAAAGAGCCATTTCTGGTTATCCGATTTACACCAAAATTTAATGGGCTCTTCCTATTACAGAAAAAGTTCGAAATACAAGGTTTCAAAATTTTTTGAATGTTAGTATTTGAGTTAGAGGGGACGATCCACACACACATACACACAGACATCATCGGGAAAATGTTAAAATTGAATTCTAGGGCCCTTAAAACGTGGTCATTTACCATAATCTCGATATGCGATTTTTAGCACGATCCCTATACCTCCCTTACCAAGGGTAGCGGGAGGTAAAAAAATGAGCTTAAATTGAAACGAAACATAAATATTTGTTAATAAGTGTATAAATAGTGTCCTATTCTATTTCATTTCCATTCTTAATAATTCAATTTGACAAATAACAATTTTTGTTTTTCATGCATAGCCTACTTAAAAATAACATAAAAATCAAATTTATAGGATATAAAACAATTATATTGTTGAATTCAGAAAAAAAATACACTCAAAGTTTGATATGAGATATCGTGGAGGAAAAAATCGTCACATACAGACACACTGGCAGACATCATTGTAAAAATAGTAAAATCGTGTTGTGTGGACCCTAATTCGTGCTTGTTCACTGAAAAGCATTACCTCCCTTATAGACCGGGGACTAATGCTACGTGAAAATGTATCATGGTATTCCAATTACTCATCCTTGGTACTCATTTTAAATGTAAATACCCTGGCGAATAATTTGCTGGCTTCCCTGGAAAGAAGACGATCTACCCAGCTGTGGATTATAACCCAAAACTGTTTTAAAAAATATTTTATTGTCTAAGTATTCTGTGTGGGACCTACATAAAATGACATTATGTATATGTAAATGGTAGCCGATATTAAATGCCAGCCATTTTCAATCATTGCATGGGGCGCTAGTCCTTTATAGTTGTGAATTTTACCTATCACAAATTGCCCATGCTGTTCCATCTGGGTTTTAGTCAACTAACAATTCTTACCCTAAGACACATAAAATGCAAAATATTCTTTTTAAAACATATTTTTTGGATCATGATCCACAATGGTAGATTGTCTTTTTTCCGGGAATCGGGAAAAACAGCAATTTGTTCTCCAGGGTATTTAAAGTAAGCACCAAGGGTCATTGGTTTGGAATACCATGTTACATATATTTCACATAGAACTAGCTCCCGGTAGAAGATAAATAAAACACATTGTATTTGCCGTTATTTTTATAACAAACTTTATTTTGTCTTATACAATGCCAGTATTTGTATATACAGTGAAGCTAAATATAAATAATGTTGAAACCTACGAAATACCAAATGTTTGTTTATGCTGTCTTCAAATGTCTGTAGAGGTTAGAATAAGTTTGTATCACAATTTTTATTACAGATGGCACTGTGGCTTGTGGTATAAAGCTTGATTTATACAATTTTTACCTTTACTTTCATTAAAATATGCATATAAAACTTTGGCCCGTTCTAGGAACCCCCTTTTGTAGATTGGTTTTGTTAAAAGGGCCGTTTAACCTTATAAGAATATAATGTAAAATCACGCTTCATAATATACCTATAGGCGACGTGCATATTTTTAGCATCAGCGCCTCTAGCGGCAATCCCGTAATAGTTGTTATGAAAACAAACTTATGGTGTATGTGAGTTACCGTTAGTGAATCGCGAAGTGTTGTGTTTGTATTGTATTTAAAATGGAAAAAGAAATTCATTTTGGTTTTTTACCCATTATTTTTGAACACTATACAAGTGGGAATATAGAGAAAGGTAAGCGATTACAAAAAGCGGGACATGTGATCGATTTAATGGAAAAAGCCGGCAAAGTTCTGTCGAAAGTTTTGAGACAGACTTCAATAAATAAAAAGCCGTACGATGTCACATTATCGGTAAGCATTACATAAACACGTTCCTAAAATTGTTCTTAAATTATATGTTGTAATTTTAGCTAGATGAATCGAGAAGTGTCGTGCAAGCAGTTTGTAACTGTATTGCCGGTATTTCCGGACGATGCAAACACATATCGGCCGTTGTTTTCGCCATTAATGAAGAAGATTCGTCATCAAAGACTAATGAAACATGCCAGTGGAAACAACCGACAGTAAAGGAAGCAGTAAAAGGAAAATATTCCAAGGGGAAAAAGTTTAAAGAGATGTTTCCTTCTAAACAAAAAAAAACTATGAAAGTTTCAAATTTTCAGCAGAGAACCTTGCTGGCATTAATTGTATGCTTAGGGATACAATAAATACAGGATCGGTCCTTGTACGAGTGTGAGGTGATGTAATAAAAGCATATTAAATAAACTAGTGTGTTCATTCATTTTATAATTGCATTAAGTATCTACATAAAATAAATGAGCACATAATTACTTGATTGTTTGAAAAAAAGAGTCCGGAGTTTTAGATTAGGGCCAAAATATTTGTTGTCAGTGTTATTTTAGAACTTCCAGTTTTTCTGCCTCTCTTTATTATTTGCAGGTCAGAAGAAAAACGAATATTTATAGAAGACTTTTACGGACTATTATTTCTGAGCAAGAATCATCACCTGTATGGGATGAATTACATGCAGAACCAATGATTTTAGAAAGAAGTTGTTGTGCCAAAACTTACAATAAAATAATTTTTTGTAACTCCTTCGAAATATGTTTAAAAACTTTTAACAGCAGAGAAGTGTGGAAAAAAGAGAGGAAATACAGAATAACAGCATCTCGCTGTTATTCTCTTTTCACATTTAAAGGTGATTGGGGAAAAAAATGTGAAAAATACTTTTTTGCGAGAGAATTTACCAGCAAATACACGGAACATGGTATAAAGTGGGAGAAACAGGCGAGATTAACTTATTCAAGGTATTTACAAATATAAAAAATCTGATGTGGCCAGCACATTACCTTCCGTCAGTTCTATGTATTTTGTACAAATTTCATACGGAAAGTTCCTTGCTAAATTAAATACATATTCTATTTCTTGTACATTACCTTCGGGCAGTTGCATGTATTTTATGCAAATTTCATACAGAAAATTATTATTTTGTGACGTTTTCTAAATACCGTGTAATGTATCTGCAGAAATAAAAGATTTATTATGATTATTATTATTATTATTATTATTTCTTGTCCATTACCTTAAAGCAGTTGTATGTATTTTATACAAATTCCATACAGAAAGCAAAAGATCCTATATTTCCAGTAAAATTATAAGACAGACACACAATGTCAATTTCACTTGACACTGACATCTTTCAATCAGAATTTTCTTAATATAGTAGCTGTTTCCACAGCTATGGCTACTTTATGAAATTTAATTTCTTTATCATTTTTTAACTCTATATCCAATTTAATATTAAGTATAAAATGCAGTCAAATCGTATAGAGAATAAAATATTCTTTAATATTTATAATAACATCAAATGTGAAAAAATTATAATTACCTAACATAGTTTTTTCAAGAAAAACTGTTAAAATCTTCAAATGATGGTACTTCCGGTTGACCAATTGTAACCAAAATCTAATCAGCTCTTCCTATGGATGTAACGAAGAAGTATACGAAAAAATTATAATTTTTGTAACTGTAGTATTAGAGTTATCGCAGACGAAAATTTTGTTACACACACACATCCACACACACACACACACATCCACACACATACAGACATCATCGTAAAAATAGTAAATTCGTATTCTAGGGACCCTAAAACGTGCTTATTGAGTAAAAACTCATCATCGAATTTTTTGACCAAAGACAATACCTTCCTTACCTAAAGGTGACGGAAGGTAAAAAAATCAAAATTTTACCTAATGTACTGATTATAATTTTAGAAAAAATAATTGCGCTGTTCAGGATGTAGGACTAGTAGTTTGCCAAGGGGATACTTGGCTAGCGGTATCCCCTGATAGGGCAAACCTGTGAAACTCTTGGAAATTAAATGTCCATTTGTAGGTAAGTTCGATCTAAATTTTAAGTTTTCTGATTTTGACATTAGCAAATAATAAACTTTTAGGCAAAATGAAAACAGCTGAAGATATAATTCAGCATATAAATTTTATTTATTTTTATATAAATTATGTTAGAAATAAAGCAAAAACAATACAAATAAAAAGATTATAATTCATTTTTTATTAATTAAACATTATAATGAATAAAACTTAATCTTAAAATTATAATAAATTTGCAAATAGAACTTATTACATAACTAGTTTCTAAATACTTGTGTTAAAAATAAGCTTTTCTATTTGGGTTCTTTAATGTGTACTTTATGAAACCCATTTGGATGTCATAAAGTACTTCATTAAATGAGTTTCATAAAGTACACATTAAAGAACCCAAATAGAAATTCTTCCAAATGAAAAACGTATATTTGTAAATATTTTTTGACAAAATGACCAAAATAGAAAAAAATACTATAAAATACACGTTTCATAAGACATTTCAGCGCACTTGTCCCCTTACAAAACTCGTGACAAGTCGCTCGTTTCTAAGAAAGACGCGTGCGCTAAAATCATGTCTTATGAAACTTGTATCTTAATGTACTATTAAATATATTAGCTATTGCGATGAATTCCAAATAAGTTGCTTTTATGATTACTTAAGACAGCTCAAATTTCTTAGATAACATACAATTAATTAAATTTTGACTATTTGCTTATTTTTTAACACAAATACTTATTTAATCATCTTCACATTCATTTATTATTTTTGGTTGAAAATTAGTTAAGATACAACACATTAAAATTGCTTCATCCAGGTAAGGAAATAATTCTTTAGGTATTTTACCAAGAATTTTGTAAATTTTTATTCTTTGTATCGATCTTTCGACATGAATGCGGACACTTGCCACATTATAAGTATCTTCGACTTCTTCAACCGTAAGAATACCTTTGTGAACAAATGGAGGCATAACAACAACTATATTTTCTTCACATTTAATACCTGGAAATCCCTTGTCCGCAAGAACAATGTCTCCCGACTGTAACAAGTCTAAAATTCCACAGTCATTTGTAATAAATGAATCAGTTGTTCTGCCTCCATATGATTTTGAAATAAATCCATGAGGTGCAATTCCAATTAAAAATTTAGCAGTAAAAGTTCCCTTGTAATTAGAATATGTAAAAATTCTATCATCTATTTTATCAGGACACTGAATTCTAATTTCGGTGCAGTCTATAATAACTCTGCATTTCGGGTAATGTATTTTAAATGAAGAAGGCAAAAGTGCATCAATAGCTTTGCGTTCTGGCCAAAACACTGCAGTTTTGAATTTTTCTGTGAGCTGATTCAATAAATTCAAAAAAATTCTAGAGGCTGATGATCTATGTATACTAAATAATATACCTATGGCACTATATGACAGACCTAACTTCAATTTCATTAAAAATAAAAGCAATTGATTTTGTATCGAAAGTTTGCAGTTTTTGTGTGGGAACTCTGTACTAGATAAAAGTAAAGCAAAAGTTGCCATTGTTACACCATAAATGCTATTAATCTGGTCGCCTTTTAATGATTCATAACCATGAAATCCTTCACAATGTATTTCTTCACTATTCCCAACACACTTATCATTAGTAGATTTCAATGTCGAAAATACAGGGATATTGGCTTGTGTTGATATTTCATTATTATCTTTGTTAAAAAGAAATTCAAAAATAAAATCTTCACAGTCATTATCAAAGTTTATCTGCTGACTAAAATCAGCAGATAACATTTCTGGCAGTTCCTGTTCCATATGTAATAAATTTGCCTCTTCTCTTTTTGAAGATTCCTTATTTATGTTTGTTGATAATGCAGCAGCTTTTTTGATGGATCTGTTCGAATTCCGTAAGAATCTCTCCGATTTTAAGCTACGGTTTCTTGAATCCGTTGTACGGTATTGCTAAAATAAAAAAGTACATAAGTTTAATATTTTTTTTTTTGTTTTTAAACAAACATACTTTTGGGAAAATAGTAGGATAGTACGAAGGACTCCTAGAATCGTCCGATTTTTCGTTACCTACGAAATGTGCACTGCACACTTTGTTGTGTTTCTTTGGTTCCCAGGACTTTTTACCAAGCCTAGCAACAATATTTAATATTTCAGTAGGGTCATCATTATTAAAGTATTAAAAGGACAATTATTAAATTTATACTTACGTAATTCGTCGTACTTTCTGTATCCACACTTTTCTCCTTTCTACCTCGTACCATTTTCCAGGGAAACTATAAAATTTAATAGAAGAATCAGTGTTGCTATAAGTATTGTGACATCCCACAACGCAACACATAATATTCGATCTTCTTACTGCCGCCTGCATGTTTTTATACTATTTTGAAGCACAAAAAGTTAGAAAAAAGCAACAAATTATCTTTCGTAACGCAACAGCTAATCGTTTGTTTTCATAACAACTTTGCAAGTTTCGTCCGCTAGCGGCGCTGACTACAAGTCTGCACTAAGGTACCTTTATAACCAGGGTATGGCCATGGGCCAAGATCGCCGCCATTGTCGGTAATTGATTTTCCTATTTATTTGTAATAAATGTGATATTATGTTATAAAATAATATTAAATTATCACACTGTGAATTTATAAAGGTAAGAAAAATTAATTTATTTAAGAGATACACAATTATTATTAAGATATACATTTAGAGGTTATGTAGAATATATGACATGGGTTGTTATTATCACATCTAATTTAATATCTGTAGTTCTTATTTACATAATAATTGTATATTCTAAACTTACCTTTTAAAAATTTAAATGATTGTGCTTAATATTGGTAATTTTTAGTTGTTTTCAGTGACAGTAATCGTGATGGGTATCTTAACAAACTACACAAGTAAATAAGATAAAATATATTACTTACACTTTAAATACATATTAAAATGATAATTAAATGTGTTTTTCATTAAAATAAAACAAATATCCACGAAAATACATAATAATTTGCGGAAGAACAACACATATTACAGATGTCCCGGTAATGGCGGACGAAACGTGAGCCACGCCATGGCCATACCCTGGTTATAAAGGTACCCTAGTCTGCACTAGCGTACCTTTATAACCAGGGTATGGCCATGGCGTGGCTCACGTTTCGTCCGCCATTACCGGGACATCTGTTATATATGTTGTTCTTGCGCAAATTATTATGTATTTTCGTGGATATTTGTTTTATTTTAATGAAACACATTTAATTATCATTTTAATACGTATTTATAGTGTAAGTAATATATTTTATTTTATTTACTTGTGTATTTTGTTAAGATTCCCACCACGATTACTGACATATTGAAAACAACTATAAATTACCAATATTAAGCACAATCATTTAAATTTTAAAAGGTAAGTTTAGAATATACAATTATTATGTAAATAAGAACTACAGATATTAAATTAGATATGATAATAACAACCCATGTCATATATTCTACATAACCTCTAAATGTATATCTTAATAATAATTGTGTATCTCTTAAATAAATTAATTTTTCTTACCTTTATAAATTCACAGTGTGATAATTTAATGGGTAGGATCAGAGTGTACGAAAATTCAAATATCACTTTATTCATATATCAACTTACAAAACATAGTAATGGATAAAATTCGAAAAAAATAACATTGCCTTATTCAAATAACTACTTATGCATTTCTCGAATCGTTAAATCTCAAAAAATATTATAATGGTCTTATACAATTCTCGACTTGTGCATATCTCTACCACTATGAAGTCTGCGCGCATTTATATATTCGTTTCTGGTTTGTTCACTACTGCTTTATTGCGGTACAGTTTAGTAATATTTGATTTTATAATTATATTTAAATTTGAATTACAAATATATGAGAATGTTAATATATTTGTTGTGACAATTCAAAAATAATCAAATACATATTTTATATGTGCAAATGATATATACATATTTTGTTTTGTTCGTTAATAATAATAGTCTAATTTCTAATATTAATGCTACTTAACTGTAGATATATAAAAACAATAACCATTTTATAATATAATTATAGAAAGGCCATAAAAAGGTTAAATACAAAATATAAAGAAGATAAAATGAAATGTATGGGAAAAATAGAATCACTTTTAGAATAAACTAAATACATATATTTGTTATTTTGTAATTATATTTTTTGAACAGGTTTGTTTAAACATGTACCTACCATAAGTAGTAATACAGACATAATGGCTGGTACCACAAACCCTGTTTTAAGAAATGTCAAATTCAAAGTTTCATTTTACCCTTATGTTTTAAGAACGATTTTTTTAAAATATTTGTTTGAATACAAACTATGTTTTGCATTAAAATCATATTTTGATAACTTTGTTATTATTTATTAGTATTATAAGTAATGAAATTTGATATTTATTAAAACAGCGGTTTAGTTAAAACAGGGCTTGTGGTACCAGCCAATACGATGGTAATTTATATTCACAATGTTTTACTGTTTTTACATTTTTCTATACAGGGTATTAATGAATACTTGTTACTGATTTATAAGGGTATGTAGGGGATGCAAAATAGACTAACTTTTACTAATAAACTCATATCCGGAAACGCACCGTTTTCGAGCTACAGGCTCTTAAAAGAGTAATTATTTTCCTAATTTTAGTTTGCTGTGACCTGTCACCAAATATTATTTTATTTTAACCAAGATTTTAACTTTATTGAATTGCAGACGCAGTATGAATGAGCATACTGTTCGCGATTACGCAAACATGGTAGGTATATATTAATGTATAGCAGCACAAGAAATTCAAACAAATTCTGGCGTTTTTGAACGAATGTATCAAAATATGCTCGCTCTGAAGGTGCAATGCTTGCATTGAATTTAGTGGTGGTATTTTGAGCAACTATTATAATATGTATTACAAAAATGAATAATAGTTATTTTATAATCGGTTGTATCATGTAACACATCGCTTATATTAAACGACGTCGTTAAATATTTTGACAAATAGAAACAAATTACATTGCGCTTTTTTCATCAGAGCCACATATTTTGATTGGATAACATTGTTAACGATGTCGTTTAATATAAGCGATGTGTTACATGATACAGCCTTATATGTGTTAAAAATAACATTTTATTTTGTGAGATGGAAGTTTGGAATACGAAGCGGAGTGGTTCAACCCTTCAAACAAAATAACATCACTTTTAACACGTAAATCATATACTATTCTTTCTATAAACAGTACTTTTTCATCTAAATTTGTATTTATTATAATTTTTTGACATATGCCAAAAATGTCGATTTGTTGTCCCATTCGTTATTAGAAAGGTAACTAATTCACTTTTAAACTATAAAGTGTTCAAAGTAACAATGATCTGTCACTTTTTAATACTGGTGTCATAAAATGATATTTTTTCACGACCGGGAGAGAAAGTTGATTTCTATGACTCCAAAATCATGAGAAACAGCACATTTTGTTTCAGCAGGAAATTGGAACATTTTTTCCTCGTCGTATCGTAGCCATCATCAACGGCTCGGGCTACGCTACAAACTTACTCCCCGAAAAAAAAATTATACACTTCTCTCCCTTTATGTATAATATTATACTTATATATATTTCAACCCTAAAAACAAACATTAAAAAGCCTACTTATAGTAGATTTCTAGAAAAATTATTAAAAAAGTTTAAAATAAGGATAATTAATAATTGAAGTGGTAGGTCACAACCAACTAAAATTAAGGTTACTCTTTTATGAGCCTGAAGCTCGAAAACGTTGCGTTTCTAGATAGAGTTTATTGGTAAAAGTTAGTTATTTTACATCCACTACCTACATAGGTACCCTATAAATTTGTAACACGTATTCATTAACACTGTATAACAATTATTTTTACATTTTTTTTAAATGAAAATGGATAAACAAATTATTCATACTAGTAGGTATATTAAAGGAATAACAATCTACCAAATGAGCACTGTATAAGGTACCTTATAATTTACTAAATTAGGTGTACGTAGAGTACAAATCAAAAATAGTTCATATTGTATAAATCTGACTTGTTTAAAATTTGTGTTATTTATATTATACATGTACACTATATTTATGTAAAATAAAGTGGAATTGACGATATGTATTACACTGGCAACAACAGATAAAATCCTATTTTTTCCACTGCTCTTCTTTTCCTAAAATGCAACATGGGATTGACAAATGTTTTTGAGTATGAAGACAAGTATTTATAGTAAAACTCAGTTCCGGTTTTATAAACGTCCATTTAAAATTTAATTCCAAAATAAATTTAATTAAGTGTAACTCAATTTTTTAACAGCGATACGATGATGACAAGAACACCAGAGTGATTCTAGCGGCCACTTCTCTAACGCAACCTGTTGTGAACAAGCCTGACATTACACCAGAGTGATTCTAGCGGCCAATTCTAGCGGCCACTTCTCTAACGCAACCTGTTGTGAACAAGCCTCACACAGTGCATTACCATGGCCTGACAGATATATCACTGATAATTATTAAAGGTATTAACGAATAAATGGCAATAAAATGTACATTAAATTAAAGTATTATTAAAGATAATGCATATAAAAATTCCCGGACGCAAGTAAGTAATGAATTTATTCATTTTGATGATACTAACCTCAAAAAAATTTACAGGTTATGGTAGCAGATAATAAACAAATTTATTTATTCCCTATATATCTTAAGAGTGCCGCTTCGAAATTATTATAAATAAATAGTATGTATTATAACAAATATACTCATATATATTTTATAATAGCACCACCCGTAGGGCATTTGTAAATAATTAATAAAGTTTGCGTTATATCCTATGTGAATATATTTTTTCAGATTTCTCCTTTATAAGTCTGCGTGCCGCTTTGAAATTATTATAAATAAATAGTAGGTATTATAACAAATTATTAAATATATATTTCAATATAGCGGCCCCCGTAGAGGGGTATGAAAAAAATTCAAGAACATTTTCCTACCTATATCATATACATGTAATCTTGCAGATTCCCTATATAAAACCGCGTGCCGACTTGAAATTATTATAAACAAATAGTATACACTATAACAAATTATTAAATGTATATTTTAATATAGCGCCCCCCGTAGAGGGGTATGAAAAAAATTCATGAACATTTTGTTACCTACTATATACTTGTAATCTTACAGATTCCCTACATAAAACCGCGTGCCGACTTGAAATTATTATAAACAAATAGTATACACTATAACAAATTATTAAATATATATTTCAATATAGCGCCCCCCGGAGAGGGGTATGAAAAAAATTCATGAACATTTTGTTACCTATAACATATACTTGTAATCTTACAGATTTCCTACATAAAACCGCGTGCCGACTTGAAATTATTATAAACAAATAGTTTACACTATAACAAATTATTAAATGTATATTTCAATATGGCGCCCCCCGTAGAGGGGTATGAAAAAAATGCATGAACATTTTGTTACCTATATCATATACTTGTAATCTTACAGATTTCCTACATAAAACCGCGTGCCGACTTGAAATTATTATAAACAAATAGTATACACTATAACAAATTATTAAATATATATTTCAATATAGCGCCCCCCGGAGAGGGGTATGAAAAAAATTCATGAACATTTTGTTACCTATAACATATACTTGTAATCTTACAGATTTCCTACATAAAACCGCGTGCCGACTTGAAATTATTATAAACAAATAGTTTACACTATAACAAATTATTAAATGTATATTTCAATATGGCGCCCCCCGTAGAGGGGTATGAAAAAAATGCATGAACATTTTGTTACCTATATCATATACTTGTAATCTTACAGATTTCCTACATAAAACCGCGTGCCGACTTGAAATTATTATAAACAAATAGTATACACTATAACAAATTATTAAATATATATTTCAATATAGCGCCCCCCGGAGAGGGGTATGAAAAAAATTCATGAACATTTTGTTACCTATAACATATACTTGTAATCTTACAGATTTCCTACATAAAACCGCGTGCCGACTTGAAATTATTATAAACAAATAGTTTACACTATAACAAATTATTAAATGTATATTTCAATATGGCGCCCCCCGTAGAGGGGTATGAAAAAAATGCATGAACATTTTGTTACCTATATCATATACTTGTAATCTTACAGATTTCCTACATAAAACCGCGTGCCGACTTGAAATTATTATAAACAAATAGTATACACTATAACAAATTATTAAATATATATTTCAATATAGCGCCCCCCCGGAGAGGGGTATGAAAAAAATTCATGAACATTTTGTTACCTATATCATATACTTGTAATCTTACAGATTCCCTACATAAAACCGCGTGCCGACTTGAAATTATTATAAACAAGTAGTATATACTATAACAAATTATTAAATGTATATTTCAATATAGCGCCCCCCGTAGGGGGGTATGAAAAAAATTCATGAACATTTTGTTACCTATTATATACTTGTAATCTTACAGAGTCCCTATATAAAACCGCGTGCCGACTTGAAATTATTATAAACAAATAGTATACACTATAACAAATTATTAAATATATATTTCAATATAGCGCCCCCCGTAGGGGGGTATGAAAAAAATTCATGAACATTTTGTTACCTACTATATACTTGTAATCTTACAGACTCCCTATATAAAACCGCGTGCCGACTAGAAATTATTATAAACAAATAGTTTACACTATAACAAATTATTAAATGTATATTTCGATACGGCGCCCCCCGTAGAGGGGTATGAAAAAAATTCATGAACATTTTGTTACCTATATCATATACTTGTAATCTTACAGATTCCCTACATAAAACCGCGTGCCGACTTGAAATTATTATAAACAAATAGTATAGACTATAACAAATTATTAAATGTATATATCAATATGGCGCCTCACGTAGAGGGGTATGAAAAAAATTCATGATCAATTTGTTACCTATCATATACATTTAATCTTAGATATTCCGTACAAAGACCGCGTGCCGCCTTGAAATTACTATAAACAATTATTAGTATGCATTATAATATATTATTTAATATATATTTCATTCTAGCGTCCCTCGTAGAAGGGTATGAAAAAGATTCATGTACATAGTGTTACCTATAAATTCAAATTATTACCAAAGGCTAAACGTTGGATCCCAAATACAAGCGCGATTTAAATAGTTATTTAAAATTTAAAAAAAATTGAATAATATGAGAATTAAATAGGTAATATGACAAAATAAATCTTACAATTGTTAAAACAATTTTTTTTATCTGAATTTCTTTTAATTTATAATACGTACCTATCCTTACATATTTTCTAAATTTAAATACAAATTTCACAATAGGTACAAATAATAAATTTTACAAAAATTAAAAATATGTAATATTTGTATAGAGAGATCAATATAATTCTTAAATAAAATAAATATCAAAATATACGTCTGTAAAGGTTAAATGAAAAAGTGACCTTATTTGTATGTTTGTAATTATTTATTTAATAATACTTCATAAATACATATTTAAAAATATAACATATCAGTGTAAAGAAATAGTATAGTGGCTGAATAAATACGTAAGATGAACATTAGAGGGTCATCATGGTTTCCATCTGTACAACATTACATTATCAATTGCATATATTATACGGAATGCCCATTTTATCTGTTTTAAAGCCGTTACAAAATAAATCATTTTATATTTTAAATTTCAATGTATAATGTATTGCATAAAGTTTTACTCTTGTAATATGTAAATCATACTTTATGCTACAGTGCCATCTGTGATACGAGTTCTAACACAAAAATAAATTTTAACCTCTACAAATATTTGTATTGTGGTAAGGGCGCTATTTTCAAATATATAGTAAATAATTTGCTATAATACATTGTATTTATTTATAATAATGTAAAGAAATCAGGTAATCTTATATAGAATATATCTGAAATTATACATATAAGATGGACCACACACTCTTTATGATTTTTTTAAAATACTATCTTACGGGAGGCATTATATAATATGCAAAAAAATTGTTCATGTATTTTTCTCATACCCTTCTGCGGGGGCCGCTATATTTTATATTAAAAAAAATTGTATAATGTATACTAATTGTTTATAATAATTTCAAAGCGGCACGCGGGCTTATATAGGGAATATCTAAGATTACAAGTATATGATATAGGTAACAAAAGTTCGTGAATTTTTTTCATACCCCTCTACGGGGGGCGCTATATTGAAATATACATTTAATAATTTATTATAGTATATACTAATTGTTTATAATAATTTCAAGTCGGCACGCGGTTTTATGTAGGGAATCTGTAAGATTACAAGTATATAGTAAGTAACAAAATGTTCATGAATTTTTTTCATACCCCTCTACGGGGGGCGCTATATTGAAATATATATTTAATAATTTGTTATAGTGTATACTATTTGTTTATAATAATTTCAAGTCGGCACGCGGTTTTATGTAGGGAATCTGTAAGATTACAAGTATATAGTAGGTAACAAAATGTTCATGAATTTTTTTCATACCCCTCTACGGGGGGCGCTATATTGAAATATATATTTAATAATTTGTTATAGTGTATACTATTTGTTTATAATAATTTCAAGTCGGCACGCGGTTTTTTATAGGGACTCTCTAAGATTACAAGTATATAGTAGGTAACAAAATGTTCATGAATTTTTTTCATACCCCCCTACGGGGGGCGCTATATTGAAATATATATTTAATAATTTGTCATAGCGTATACTATTTGTTTATAATAATTTCAAGTCGGCACGCGGTTTTATGTAGGGAATCTGTAAGATTACAAGTATATAGTAGGTAACAAAATGTTCATGAATTTTTTTCATACCCCCCTACGGGGGGCGCTATATTGAAATATATATTTAATAATTTGTTATAGTGTATACTATTTGTTTATAATAATTTCAAGTCGGCACGCGGTTTTTTATAGGGACTCTGTAAGATTACAAGTATATAATAGGTAACAAAATGTTCATGAATTTTTTTCATACCCCCCTACGGGGGGCGCTATATTGAAATATATATTTAATAATTTGTCATAGTGTATACTATTTGTTTATAATAATTTCAAGTCGGCACGCGGTTTTATGTAGGGAATCTGTAAGATTACAAGTATATAGTAGGTAACAAAATGTTCATGAATTTTTTTCATACCCCTCTACGGGGGGCGCTATATTGAAATATATATTTAATAATTTGTTATAGTGTATACTATTTGTTTATAATAATTTCAAGTCGGCACGCGGTTTTTTATAGGGACTCTCTAAGATTACAAGTATATAGTAGGTAACAAAATGTTCATGAATTTTTTTCATACCCCCCTACGGGGGGCGCTATATTGAAATATATATTTAATAATTTGTCATAGTGTATACTATTTGTTTATAATAATTTCAAGTCGGCACGCGGTTTTATGTAGGGAATCTGTAAGATTACAAGTATATAGTAGGTAACAAAATGTTCATGAATTTTTTTCATACCCCTCTACGGGGGTCGCTATATTGAAATATATATTTAATAATTTGTTATAATACCTACTATTTATTTATAATAATTTCAAAGCGGCACGCAGACTTATAAAGGAGAAATCTGAAAAAATATATTCACATAGGATATAACGCAAACTTTATTAATTATTTACAAATGCCCTACGGGTGGTGCTATTACAAAATATATATGAGTATATTTGTTATAATACATACTATTTATTTATAATAATTTCGAAGCGGCACTCTTAAGATATATAGGGAATAAATTCATTTGTTTATTATCTATATATAAATTCATCACTTACTTGCGTCCGGGAATTTTTATATGCATTATCTTTAATAATACTTTAATTTAATGTATATTTTATTGCCATTTATACGTTAATACCTTTAATAATTATCAGTGATATATCTGTCAGGCCATGGTAATGCACTGTGTGAGGCTTGTTCACAACAGGTTGCGTTAGAGAAGTGGCCGCTAGAATCACTCTGGTTGACATTACCATGGCCTAACAGCTATATCAATAATAATTATTAAAGGAATTAACGAATAAATGACAATGAAATATACATTAAAATAAAGTATTATTAAAGATAATACATATAAAAATTCTCAGACGCAGGTAAGTGATGAATTTAATCATTTTGATGATACTAACCCAAAAAAAAAAAAAATTATAGGTTATGGTAGCAGATAATAAACAAATGTATTTATTCCCTATATAAGAGTGCCGCTTCGAAATTACTATAAATAAATAGTATGTATTATAACAAATATACTCATATATATTTTGTAATAGCGCCACACGTAGGGCATTTGTAAATAATTAATAAAGTTTGCGTTATATCCTATGTGAATATATTTTTCAGATTTCTCCTTTATAAGTCTGCGTGCCTCTTTGAAATTATTATAGATAAATAGTAGGTATTATAACAAATTATTAAATATATATTTCAATATAGCGCCCCCCGTAGAGGGGTATGAAAAAAATTCATGAACATTTTGTTGCCTATCATTTACTTGTAATCTTACAGATTCCCTATAAAAGTCCGCGTGCCGCCTTGAAATTGTTATAAACAAATAGTATACATTATAACAAATCATTAAATATATATTTCAATATAGCGCCCCCCGTAGATGGGTATGAAAAAAATTCATGAACATTTTGTTATCTATCATATACTTGTAATCTTACAGATTCCCTATATAAGACCGCGTGCCGCTATGAAATAATTATAAACAATTAGTATGCATTATAACAAATTATTTAGTTTATATATTAATATAGCGTCCCCGTAGGCATGTGTGTAAAAAATTCATAAATATTGTGTGGTCCGTCCTAGGAAAGGAAATTATCAATAAATTTATAATAACTATTTCTCTTCGTAGAGTTCGCTTGAATGAATATATAACATTTATAAAAAAAATATAAGGTCTAACAAAACAAATTTACCGAGTGTAGGTTTGACCTTAAAAACGCGGCAATTTTAATAATTTTAAATTTGTGTAGTGTATCCCTTGTACTATACTTTTTTTCATATAACTCTTATATGAAATATGAATCTATGTGTCGCTTACAAATTATTATAAATAAAAAGTATAATAAATTATTCCATGTTTGTTGTTACACTGCCACGCAGGAGAGGTACGAAAAAATTAATAAGTTGTTTTCATTCATCACAAACACTAAAATATCTGGAAAAGATTTAGACAGAGCTTGTCTTGTTACATATTTATAAAGAAACATGAACATTGTTTAAAAGAAATGCTACGTTCATTGTCAATTTGCTCTATTTGAAATGTTCTTAATATTATTAGAAAATAACAGGGCATCGAACCTGCCAAAAACTCGCTCCGGATCAGGTTAATTTGGGTTTTGATAGATGGGTTTGTTTGTGGTTCTGGTTCAAACAATAATAATATATGCGGTATTGTTCCGGATTCAGGTTTGGTTCGACATAATGAAAATTGAATAAATGTTTTTTTTGAATAACAATTTAAAATACGAGCCGAAATTTATAATGCAATACAAGATAAGAACACGAACCCAATTTCCCGATGTTCAGCTATAAGAAGTATTTATAACGATTACATTTTGAACTGAAAATGAACCGGAACTGAACCCAAATTTTAATACCCGGTTGGGTTCTCACTCGGGTTCAATTGAAAAATATACCGTAGGTTCCATTCTGTATTCGATGCCCTTGGAAAATAAGGATCTCATAATTTATGGAAAGGAAATGAAGAAATATAATAACAAAAATTTTTGAATTGACGACAGACATCTTAATTTAAAGCCGTTGCAAAAATCGATCATTTATGGCCTAAATTTCAATGTATGTATCGCATAAAGTTTTATGGTACAGGTAATATTTCAGAAGAACCTGCTTAATGTAATATGTAAATCAACCTTTATGCTACAGTGCCATCTATGATGCGAGTTATAATACAAACACAAATTCTAACCTCTACAAATATTTCCAAAAGATCTTTGGGAAAGGGAGGCGCTATTTTCAAATGTATATTAAATAATTTGTTACAATGCATACTGTTTATTTATTTATTATAATTTTAAGGCGGCACGCAGTCTTATATAGAAAATATCCAAGATTACACAGGTATGATAGGTAACACTATGTACATGAATTTTTCTCATGCCTTTCTACGGAGAGCGCTATATGGAAATATATACTAAATAATTTGTTACAATGCATAATAATTGTTTATAATAATTTCAAAGCGGCACGCGGACTAATATAGGGAATATTTAAAATTACAAGTATATGATAGGTAACAAAATGTTCATGAATTTTTCTCAAACTCTTCTACGGGGGGCGCTATATTGAAATATATATTTAATAATTTATTGTAGTGTATACTATTTGTTTATAATAATTTCAAGGCGGCACGCGGACTTATATAGGGAATATCTAAGATTAAACGTATATCATAGGCAACAAAATGTTCATGAATTTTTTTCATACCCTTCTACGGGGGGCAGTAAATTGAAATATATATTTAATAATTTGTTATAATACCTACAATTTATGTATAATTATTTCAAAGCGGCACGCGAACTTATAATGGAGAAATCTAAAAATATATATTCACATAGGATATAACGCAAACTTTATTATTTACAAATGCCCTACGGGTGGCGCTATTACAAAATATATGAGTATATTTGTTAAAATACATATTACTTATTTATAATAATTTCGAAGCGGCACTCTTACGATAAATAGGGAATAAATACATTTGTTTATTATCTGCTACCATACATGTAATTTTTTTGGGGGTTAGTATCATCAAAATGAATAAATTCATCACTTACATGCGTCTGAGAATTTTTATATGTATTATCTTTAATAATACTTTATTTTTATGTATATTTTATTGTCATTTATTCGTTAATACCTTTAATAATTATCATTAATATATCTGTTAGGCTATGGTAATGTAGTGTGTGTTGTTCACAACAGGTTGCGTTAGAGAAGTGGCCGGTAGAATCACACTGGTGAATTTATTCCTGTTTATAAATTCTAAAATGTAACATATTTATAATAACTACATATTTATTTACCTTAATATTTATACGTTTAGCACTTTCTTGTAAAATTAATAAACAAATATTTCGTACCAAAAGATTTTTAGATATATTATAAATAATTTAAATACCACATAAAACTAAAGTTACTAACAGTATTGGAATGGAGCATGGTGAACGAGCATTGTTCTAACAAGCGCGCCAACTTCAGAGTGGAGAGATTTGCAAAAGTTGAGATTTGAATGGAACAGGATAAAATTTTTCAATATTTGAATAAGACGAGATAAATATTTTTCGAGATTTGCAGAGGTGAAAAAAGCATAAGTCGTGACACGAATAAGTCAATGTAAAACTATACGAAATTTGACGATTCGTAGATTTATAAAACGTGATTTGACCAAGTCAATATAAATGTATTCGAATGTTCTGTGTGCTCCCTAATTTAATATTATTTTATAATATAATATCACATTTATTACAAATAAATAGGAAAATCAATTACCGATAATGGCGGCGATCTTGGCCCATGGCCATACCCTGGTTATAAAGGTACCCTAGTCTGCACGTCGCCTATAGTACTTAGTGAAATCATTTATTAATCTGAAAGCGCAAAAGTCGAACCATGGAATGATATTGAAAAATGTGATACAGTACAAAATAAAACGTAGTTATTTACGTTATAAATCGAAATGAGTAGCTACCGTAAAAATTATTTAACGGACGTATGACGTATAGTATTTTATTTTATACGTGTCGCATTTTTGGACGAAAATGTGGATAAATTCTTCCTTTCTTTCATTCTTAAAAAAATCACGTCGCTTGGTCTTTTTTTTTATTTTGTGGAGGAGGTTGATCCAAGGAAATGTTTTAAATAAATATATACTTGTGGCGATGTGGATCTTGTTTATTAAAAAAGTAAACGTTTGTGGACGTTTCGGTGGTGCAACTCCACCATCATCAGCTACAATAATGACAACAATATTTTTTGTTAACATGGTAAACAACAATGGCCTATTTAGTACATACCTTTATAAAAACATTTATTACAAATTAATGAGTAGTTAATACATTTTTAATTTGACAGCATCTTCTATAAAAACATGTTAACCAGCCAGTGTTTTGGTTAAACATTCAGTCTTCTGACAGCCACTGGCTGGTTTACATGTTTTTATAGAAGATGCTGTCAAAATAAAAATGTATTAACTACTCATTAATTTGTAATAAATGTTTTTATAAAGGTATGTACTAAATAGACCATTGTTGTTTACAATGTTAACAAAAAATATTGTCATTATTGTAGCTGATGATGGTGGAGTTGCACCACCGAAACGTCCACAAACGTTTACTTTTTAATAAACAAGATCCACATCGCCAAAAGTATATATTTATTAAAAAAAAATTTTTTTTTACACTTCTAATAATTAAAATATAAGATTCTAAAATATTTTTTAAAACAGTTTTAGGTTATGACCCACAGCGGGGTAGATCGTCTTTTTTCTGGGTATTTAAATAGTGCGTACCAAGGACGAGTATTTGGAATACCATGATACATTTTTCATGTAGCACTAGCACCCGGCCTATAAGGGAGATAATGCTTTTCAGTGTATAAGCATGAATTAGGATCCCCACAACACAATTTCACCATTTTTACAACGATGTCTGTCAGTGTGTCTGTTTGACGATTTACCTCCACGATATCTATCTTCTATCTAATTTTTTTTTCTTATTTTTCAGTAGGCTATGTATGAAAAACATAAATTGCTATCCGTCAATTTGAATTATTAAGGATAGAAATCAAATAGAATAGAACACTATTTATAAACTTATTAAAAAATATTTATATTTCGTTTCAATTTATAAACATCAAATTCAATTGAATTTATTTTAATATTTTTCATATGTAAGGATATAAAATGATTATGATCCAAAAACTATATCCCATATCATTTTAAAAATTAAAACTTTGTGTTATTGGGAACTACTGGTTTGAAAAAAATATTTTCTCCTCTAGTCGGATGTCCCCAAGGACGTTCAAGAGAGGGGGATGTGCCTTCATAATGCTAGTAACATTAGTTGAGCTGATGTGGCTGAGGCAAGGGTAAGGGAAAGAGATAGCAATAATTTTCTGCACCGTGCTTAGCCAAATCTCTTCTTTTTTCTAATAATTTGATCTTTATTACAGAAAAAATCACCTGCTCCATATGCAAAACATTTTTGTATATAAATAATACAGACAGTATTTTAATTAAATTTAAAAATCGTGGTGGATTGCGTAATCCATCGAAATATGTCAAACTGCAGAAAGTATTTTAAGGTCTAAAGTGCATATGTTATGCCGGAATAACATCAAAATTATAACAAAAAATAAAGTCAGGCGTATTGTCTCCGGCCAAGTTTTTAAAGCAATGGACGACCACATTATTTCCCAAGATTTCGCTGTTAATCACAGAACTCAATTAATCGATACAATTCTAAATGTTTATATAGACCTAAAATTAAAATTCTCTGCTACAGTTATAAATAAAAATAAAATAACAAAAAGAAAAACATTAAATAAACTAACACTGTTTAGAAATGAATAAAATAAAAATATAATTATGTTGTTTTTCCTCTCCTTATTTTTAAGTTTAAGGTAGATGCATTGCAAAACATAATTGTTTTATTATAATAGTTTTAATTTATTTCAAAATATGATATTTAAATTTATTATCAAGCTTACTCAGTACAGTATTAATATTTTTTTCTTACTAGTATATATAAAAACGTTTGTAATTTCAAACAAACCATGATTAGATCTTCAAAACTCGCACAATAGTAGGCTATGCACGGTGCAGAAAATATATGTCTGTCTCTGTTAATCTGCTTTGCCTCACTTTCTCGACGTTAAGCCATATCCCCCTCTCTTGAACGTCCTTGGATGTCCCCCTTGGTCTTCTATAAGATTGTCTCAGTATTTTATTGTATGTTTAATAATAAAAAAATATTTTGGGTAGCTCGCATAGCTGTTATACCTGTATATAAAACCTATATTATTCATATTTAAATTTTTGTAACATCCACAATTTATTACTTACGTTATCTATCAGTATTAAGTGCTCTCAATCAACCTATTCCGATTCAATAAATATCTGAACTCCGGAATGTACTTTTTAAATTGTGAGCGCGCGAAGTACGACTCGCGCCAACTTAGTGGACAATATTTGTACGTCATGAAAATATACAAGGCAAGGTATGTACAGGGCGATCTATGTACATTAGGAATTTGTATAAGGCAGGGAATGTGCACGACAATATTTGTATGTTAGGAAAATGTATAAGGCAAGGTATGTACAGGGCTATATATGTACGTTATGAAACAATGTGTGTTCCCTATTATAAATATTAAAGAATATTTTATTCTCTATACGATTTGATTACATTTTATACTTCATATTCAATGGACATAGAGTTAAAAAATTATAAAGAAATTAAATATATATTAGCCAGATTTGCTATAACTCTGGAAACAGCTGCTATATTAAGAAAATTCTTATTGAAAGGTGTCAAGTGCAGTTGACAGTATGTATGTGTTATAATTTTACTGGAAATATAGGATCTTTTGCTAGAAACTTTCTGTATAGAATTTGTATAAAATACATACAACTACCTTAAGGTAATGTACAAGAAATAAAATCTTTTGCAAGGAACTTTCTGTATGACATTTATACAAAATACATAGAATTGACGAAAGGTAATGTGCTGGCCACATCAGATTTTATAATATTATGTGAATCTGTAAAGAAAAGAAAAAATATACATATTTTGAAATTTAAATTCTCATTATACCGGATGTTCATTTTTAAGTGGCTACCACTGCGATATCGAAAACAATAATGCCCGGTTGCACCGCTGACACTTAAATTTTAAGTGTTCTATAAACTGACAAAATCGGAACGAAACGCCAAATAAGTAATTAAATATTGCTGTCAAAATTTCGATCTGAATTTATTTGTTTAAGCCTGGCTTAAAATTTAAGGGTCGTCGGTGCAAATGGGTATAAGAGATACGAAGTTGGTTAAATTAGCAAAGAATCTACTTCTATTAAATGAGAAATTGTCCTCTCCATATTTTTAATAAAAATGCATCAATTCACACAAGACGAAAAGGTATCTTCCTTTTCGTCTTGTGTTCGAAATATACATTTTGTGTCATGTCATAAGAATTCTCGTGCTGCAGTGAACATGTATAGGGAACAATAACCTTGCAGTTTTTATAAATAATAAAACATTTAATTGAAAATAAAGTTATTTTTTAAATATATTCACTTTTTCAGTCATGATACTCTTATTAATATCATATTTTAGGGGAATTAATTCAAAACTAATAATTTTTTATTTTCGAAAATTTTGTTATGTATGGTATAAAAATTGTATATCGTTGATTTCAGAATGAAGAGCTCTATTGAATGAGTAAATAAAAAGTATATGTTTCTATTTAAAATAAAAAAGTTAGTATCCATATTTGAGAACCACTGATTATTTTTTTCAGTTTATCATTGAAATACCCAGCAGAATAGAGATTCTTTGCTAATTTGACCAACTTTGTATCTTATAGTTCTCTAAATCGCAATGGTAACCACTTAAAAATGAGCAGCCTGTATAATGAAAACTACACCAGAGTTATATTAAATTTTTACTTTTATCGATAAGTCGCGGGTCTAGGATAACTAGGTTGTAATAATTGTAAATAAGTCGCCGAAATGTAGATAAAATATGATGGGAGGGAACACTACGAGCGTCTAGTTGTTCGCGGTAACAAATCGCTTTGAGAACCGAGCGATGTCGTAGGTGATGGCAGATAGCGCGAGCATTCAATGAGTGTTTCTGTGTGTTTTTCGTTGTGAAAATTAACTGCTGTATGCTGTTTATAAAGCAGCTGAAATATTATTTATTTGCTTTTAAGACAATTAAAAGGTGCAATAACACCAACAGATCTTTAAAAATAAAAAAATCATGATTTATTTGATTCTTTTTTTTAAATGTTTCAGCTGCTTTATAATATTAAATTTGTTCTTAACATTCATATGCGAATAAGTAGGTTTGTGTTTTATAAACAACATACAGTAGTCAATTTTCACAACGAAAAACACACAGAAACACTCATT
Source organism: Harpalus rubripes (assembly GCA_963082715.1). Taxonomy (NCBI): domain Eukaryota; kingdom Metazoa; phylum Arthropoda; class Insecta; order Coleoptera; family Carabidae; genus Harpalus; species Harpalus rubripes. Next base: position 10,918,502 of record OY720461.1, read on the forward strand.
GATTGGTCGCGCTATCTGCCATCGCTCGGCTCTCAGAGCGATTTGTTATCGCGGGGGACTAAACGCTTGTGGGAACACATGACACAGACATGTTTGATCTTCTGCGAATCACAGTTGATATTTTGCAAGTTTTAGCTTAGCTGGCGGTTCACAACGATTAAGAATCCATCCCCTCGGGTTTTACCAGTTGTCTCTCGATTGCGGTCATCACGAAATACGGAAAATCGGCTATCAAATAATTCAGGGTCGTTAATGTTGTCTGCCAATCACGTTACGATAAGAATGATGGCGTCGAATGGACAAGTAGCGCCATTTAAGTAAAGTTCTTGCAATTTAGTATTCAAACCGCGAACGTTTTGATAGTAAAGAGATAAGTTGTAATTTAGTTTTTTGAACTCGCTGTGCTAGGAATGCCATTATTGTATTTAATACTTAGGCCCGTTTAACCAGATTTTAGGCCATTGTTTAATTCTTTCCGCACTGTTTTCGTCTTGGGTCGTTAGCAATTTTATATTGTTTAAATTTATCATTTTTATTTATGATTTTACTCTTTTTTACCTCTCGCTAAGAGAGGTATTGTATTCATGCTAAAAATCGCATATCCAGATTTTAGTGAATAAGCACGTTTTAAGGTCCCTAGAATCCGATTATAACATTTTTACGATGAGGTCCGTATGTGTGTGTGTGGATGTTGGATTCACCATAACTCAAATACTATAAGACTTAAGACATTTTTAACTACGGATTCCTCAATCTGACAATAATGGGAAGAGTTGGTAACAATTGGACAACCGGAACTAATAGTTAGTTACAAGAAAAAAATCATCTAAATATTATTTATCGAAAATTTATGTAAATACTTATATTAAAGAACGTTAAATTCTTTATTCGATAAATATAAATTCATTATTATATCTTCTATAGATTTAGAGATAAAGAAATGCATATAAAATAATTTGATGTAAAAATTCTTAGATCAAACTACTTCAAGGCAAGAAATTCAAATGTTTGTAATTCACACATAAATGTCACTGTCAAAAATATTTGTATGCCACTGTCAAAAATATTTGTACATCATTATGAAGATTATGAAAATAAATAAAAAGTCAACAACGCAAAAGAATATACCTAAAAAAGAATATAAAAGGAATTTGCGAAAAAATGACGAATAAAAGAAAAAGAAAGGGAAAGTAGAAAAAAAATTCAGGATATCGAATATAAATAAAATGTATGTATTGTACATAATTTATATTAAAATAATTATTTTGTAGTGAGACATGAATATATGTATTTATATTTAAAAATATTTTTCGTTTTATGCGTACAACCAGGAAAAATATCTGGCGAGAGGTTATGTGCTGGCCACATCAGATTTTTAAGGATGGAAAGCACTGTTTGGCAACTTTTTAGGAATACTTTTATTGGTCTTGGTTTATCATTAATTTTCTTACCTAGACGCACCAAGTTTATTTCATTAGACGCAATGTTTGTATTTAAAGCAAAGGAAATTAATTCAGATTTGTTTCTTTATCACGGTTGTTATCCTCCGGTACATTGTATACAATAAGATTAGACGCTCGCTCGTTACGTTGGTTGATTTCAGAGATGACGGCTTCAAATTTTACCGATTCTTCCTATTTAGACGGTTTGCTCGCCATTAGTTCTTTTTACCTTCCGTCACCTTTAGGTAAGGAAGGTATTGTCTTTGGTCAAAAAATTCGGTGGTGAGTTTTTGATGAATAAGCACGTTTTAGGGTCCCTAGAATACGATTTTACTATTTTTACGATGATGTCTGTATGTGTGTGTGTGTGTATGTATGTGTGTGTGTGTGTGTGTGTGTGTGTGTGTCTGTGTGTGACAAAATTTTCTAATGCGATAACTCTAATACCACAATTCCAAAAATTATAATTCTTTCGTATTCCTCTTCGTTACATCCATGTGAAGAGCTGATTAGATTTTGGTTATAATTGGTCAACCGGAAGTACCCTCATTTGAAGATTTTAACAGTTTTTCTTGAAAAAACGATGTTAAATATCATTTTTTCACATTTAATGTTATTATAAATATTAAAGAATTATTTATTCTCTATACGATTTGAATGCATTTTATACTTCATATTAAATAGACATAGAGTTAAAAAATTATAAAGAAATTAAATACCATATATATTAGTCAACTTTGCTATAACTCTGGAAACAGCTGCTACATTAAGAAAATTCTGATTGAAAGGTGTCAGTGTCAAGTGCAGTTGACAGTATGTTTATGTTATAATTTTACTGGAAATATAGGACCTTTTGTTAGAAACTTTCTGTATGGAATTTGTATAAAATACATACAACCGCCTTAAGGTAATGTACAAGAAATATAATCTTTTGCAAGGAACTTTCTGTATGACATTTATACAAAATACATAGAACTGACGGAAGGTAATGTGCTGGCCACATCAGATTTTTTATTTCTAAGATTTCTTTTTGCAACGAGAGGAATAAATTTTTGAGCTTATTGAGAACCAAATTACTCCCGTAATTACTATTACTTTCAGATGATGTACGAGGTCTCTTAGAAAAGCATCCGACCTTTGGCCGGGGAAAAATCTGGCATACCTGGAGCGTTGGAAACCAAATCAGCTTCAAAGTAATCTCATTGAGAATCCACACATTTCTCTTAGCGGTGCCCCCATTGTTGGAAGCATTCCGAGAAAGCCTATTTCGGAATGGAGTTTACTCGGCTGTCGTTGCAGCCATAATGTCCTCTCTTGTCTGAAATCGCGTTCTTTGCAATGACCATTGACCTCTTAAGTTTGGGGAACAGCCAGAAGTCGAAGGGGGCCATATCAGGAGAGTAAGTAGCTTGTTCAACCACAGGAGTCTTGTTCTTCGCCAAAAAAGTCTGAATCAAGTGCGAGGAATGTGTTGGAACATTGTCGTGATGAAGGCGCCAATTTTCTGTTGACCACAATTTCGGTCTCTTGCGCCGCACTGTATCACGTAGGCGACGGAGGACATCCGTGTAGTACTCTTTAGTGTTTGTTTGACCCAGTGGTGCGTACTCGTAGTGTACTAAGTGTACCACACCGCGGGAGTCAAAGAAAACTGTCGGAATCACTTTGACGTTGCTGCGCACTTGGCTGGCCTTCTTAATCTGTGTGATGCCCATAGTGTCGTCACCGAAAGCCGGCTGAATTTTCCGAATGGTTTCCACCTGGCTGTTGCCCAGTTTCAGGCAAAATTTGATGCAATAGCACTGCTCCAGTCATTCCGTCATTTTCCTTGCAATGAAAACCCGTCGAGAACACTACACACAACCTCACTCAAATGCTGCTTGCCAGCAACAGACGCTATCGACAGGCGGGAAAAAATGTAGGCATGCGCACGAAGGTTCAAGGTCGGCTGATGCAAACACGCTTGATTCAAAACCATCAGGTTTTCGCAAAAAAATAAAGTCGGATACTTTTCTAACAGACCTCGTATTACAACTGTCGCAAAACCATTTTTTGATGAACGGAGCGTGCGAGAGTCGTTTTGAGCGATTAGCTCATGCGAGATAACAGGCTGAACTACAAATACCACATTTTATAAAATTGTTTCCATTGGTAGATTCATTAAATTTTGTACAAGTCAGAGACATAATAAGCAATATTTTTATACACTGGTAGGCGTTCGTTTAGTCAGACAAACAAACTTACTTAAACGTGCACAGGTAGCGACAAGAAATTATTATGAATTAATTATTAAGTTCCAGTTTTTGTATTTTGGAAGTTAAATCACAATACTATGAATACAGTTTAATTAATTGTTATTTTATGAACTTGGTAGTACAACGCTATATACCGGGTTGACCATAGGAAATACAATGGTAAAATTTTCATATTGCTGTAAATTCTGCCCTATTAATTTTAAAACAAAAGTATAAATACGAAAAATGTTCAGAATTAAAAACTGCATCTAACAAGTTAAATAATCTAGCGTGGCTCAACATAGATTAAGTTCGTTTCCACGATTTGAGCCCTACGTCATCAATCGTAAGCATATAGTCACTTTTGTGTGTTAATTATTGTTTACATGCGTTTTGTATGTGAAAGAGGCAAAACAAAAGTATTAATATAAAAAGCTTAAAGACGGATATTAAATTTTAAAGTTTATTTCACGACAAGAACCTATAATATGAAGAAATTAGGGCTCATTTGATGTAGTATTTAATTCTGAAGATTTTTTGTATTTACACTTTAGTTCTAAAATTAAGAGGGCAGAATTTACAGCCATTTGAAAATTTTACCATTGTATTTCCTATGGTCCTTAAAAAAAGTAGACACTCGATATATAATAACCGGGTTATTTTTATTTTATTATAAATATTCAGGTCACTGATACATTTGCTCGTACTAACACTATACAGGGTGGTGACTTAAATGACGCAGCATAGGGGTTTCAATGGTAAAATCTTAATGTGCAGTTATTTGCTACCCTAATTATTTTAGAGCAAAATTGTATTTAGGTTTTTGCTACAGGAAAAAATACTGTATCCGAATATGCTAATATTTATAATTTTTAAATTATATAATAAACCGTAAAAATAGTCGAAAAGAATAATATCACGTTTGCAAAAATCAATGATACCATGGAACAAAAGCGCAAACATCTGTCACTACTTAAAGAAATCTTAAATTTCGTTCTCGTAAAATTGCATTGTTGTAATCAACTATTACATTGTTGTCATCAATACTACAATAAAGGTGTTTTCTTTATTTTTGTTTTGAAGATAAATATAAACGTCAAGAATCTTTGACAAATGTTTGCACTTTTGTTTAAAACGAGGAAAATGAAAACGTCTTTATGATGACAACGATGTAATAGATGTTGATTACAACAATGTAGTTTGACGAGAACCAAATTTAAGATTTCTTTAAGTAGCGACAGATGTTTGCGCTTTTATTTAAATTTTTGTTTCATGGCATCAATGATTTTTGCAAAAATGTTATTATTGTTTTCGACTATTTTTACGGTTCCTAATATTGAAAATTTGAAACAATAGCATATTCGGATACAGTATTTTTTTCTGCAACAAAAAATTCAATACAATTTTGCTCTAAAATAATTAGGGGAGCAAATAACTGCACATTCAGATTTTATCATTGAAACCCCTATGCTGCGTCGTCCAAGTCACCAGCCTGTATAAACTAATGTGCCCAGCTCTGATTAATTATCTCAACAATTAACATTAATCGCCTTCATTAACATACTTGATAGTTACATAACTATTTTATCATCTAAAAAGTGTCAATCCAGAATAATCTAGCGTGGCTCAACATAGATAGATTAAGTTCGTTTCCACGATTTGAGCCCTACGTCATCAATCGTAAGCATATGGTTCACTTTTGTGTGTTAAAAAGCCATACTTTATAAACTTATTTTAATGAAAAAAGTGTTTTTAACAGACGTAAATAAAGATTATACAATAAGAAAAAGATTAGACTATTTTCAACATGGTGTAACGAGCAGCGGCCGCCGGCGCAGTGAGCGAGTGACTATACTTAGCGATGACGTAATCGCCGCGGGAAACAGGATGGCATAAACAGACAAATCTAGACTTGTTTAATTACTGATCCTTTGCATCGTGTAGAATGATTGACAAGTTTCTAGAACAACGATGCCGGAGTATATAAACCTGTCAGGGAAGACCGTTGGGCATTCTGTATTCTGATTTAGACACGGATCGTGAAATAAATAGATGGTGATATAAGTAGTCGACGACTGGTGAATATAAATATAGTTATACAGGGTGAGTCTGGGAAGAGCCCCCCCCCCTTTCTTTTTTATTATAAGTAATAGAAAAAAATGGCTCATATAAAAGTTTTATTATTTTACATATACTATTTGATGGCAGATGTAGATATTTTTTATAAAGTCAAGTTTACAAGATACGACTATCAACTTTTATTTTTCAAATAGCAACATATAATTATTTTAATAAAATAGAAACCGCCATTTTTTTCTCTTTTCAACGATGTATTATTTTTTATTAATGTATTTGAAAAATTTCGAGAAAAATGAGAATCATATCAATTAATTCGTTCTTCGTTAACATTTCAAAATGTTTTTTTTTACAAAATAAGTTAAATTAAGTAACAAACAAATGTATACTTTTTTGGCATTAATTTAATTGTTTCACATTGTTACGTTTTGTTTATTTTCACATAGCTACCTATAATATTTGTTTAAAAATTGTTTCTAATATTTCTAAATTATCTCATTTTTCTCGAAATTTTTCAAATACATTAATAAAAAATAATATATCGTTGAAAAGAGAAAAAATGGCGGTTTCTATTTTATTAAAATAATTATAGGTTGCCATTTGAAAAATAAAAGTTGATAGTCGTATCTTGTAAACCTGACTTTATAAAAAAATTCTACATCTGCCATCAAATAGCATATGTAAAATAATAAAACTTTTATATGAGCAATTTTTTTCTATTATAATAAAAAAGTTAAAGTGGGGGGCGTCTTCCCAGACTCAGCCAGTATAAATAAACAAGTAAAATAAATATTGTTAAATAAACGTTAAAATAGGTTCCTATTTAAAAAGTCATAAGTTTGTGTATTGTTTTGAGAAGTTTAAGTTTAAAAAAATCTAATTACGCTATTTTATTCTACCTGAAAAATGGTTCAAAATTTGTTAAAACAATTTTTCTCTACCATAAAAATGAGTTGTATAGATGCAAAACCCGCCAAGTTACTTTTAACTGTTTTTGAGAAAATCATAAAAATCCTTTAGAAAGCAACGTATACTATTTATTAGGTAATTTGTATTTTTACAATGTTCTAGGACAGTTTATTAGCAAAAAAAAAGTATATAAAAAATTTAAGTCCGTTAGGTGTATTAATAACAAACATTCAAAAAATGACTTGGCGGATTTTGCATTTGAACTTAAAGAAAATGGTTAAACACTTGTAGTATAGTACGTTTATTTTTCATGTAATAAAAAAATATTGAGAATAACATTGCAAAATGCCTGATCTAGTTCATTTAGCACGGTTTTTGATCTGATCTAAATCCTTTTATATATTCAGATCTTGATCTAAGAACTATTTAATCTATCATCTTAAAAAAAATCAAATATACGGGAAACTGGAATAAACTTGGAGAAGATGAAACATATTTTTTATATACCTAACAATTTAGGCCATGTCAAATGAGAAAACGAAAAATACAAAAATTTGAATTCAGAAAATCCAAGAACAAATTAAATACAAGTGGGTTGTAATTTTAACTAAAAAAATTCTATGGCATATGATTGTCTGCCCATTTGATATGACCATTTCAACAATTCGGATGTTTAAAATTATTAATTGTTTGGGTTTCTACTTTATTCATTAATTCAGCATTAATAAAACTACGTACCTATGTATCTAATTTTTCTTCCCATGTGTAAGGCATACGGCGAAGTATATTCTTTGCAATAAATATACTGTTTGTTTTCCTATTTAATTAATAAGAAATAAAAGAATTTGAAAATCGTTACTGATCTTTTTTTGATCTAAGAAATCCCAAATTCCTGATCTGATCTGAAAAGAGGCCAGGTAGCAGATATTGACTTATGATCTGATCTAGAACATATTAATTGTAAGAATCTTGATCTAGATCCTTTATAAATTGATCTGTCACAACACTGCTTATAATACAATAAAATAAACTTTAATTTAAAAAAAGAATAAAGTCATGAACTTTTGTATTAATTTAAACCTAAACCCTTTAATCAATATCTGTTGCAAGACCATCGTTATTTTGGCAGCAAGCAGTGTCACTATTATTTGCATAGCTACTGATCCTTGGTCAATTACTCCCTTACACAATTTTAAATTTGGCACCAAACGATCACGTGATACTCTCCGATGCATATATTGGTTAAAATTGACTTGGCGGAATGGGAACTTCAATGATTGCTGCAGTTGGCGGGTTTTCAATTTAAACGCAAAAAGAATCATGAATTTAGCGGGTTTTGAGAGGAAATGACCATTCAAATACGTGGAAGACTATGGAATATGCATACGGTGTTGCTCTATCGTTAAAATAACCCGATATACCTTAAAAACATTTAAAATGAGATACCTGTACATATTAAACCAAAATAAAAAAATTGTTATAACTTTTCCTAAAACCTACTAGTGCAGCAATAAGATTAATACAGGAATAGTATATTATACAACTACTGTGGAAAAGATAACACTATTAAAAAAGAGATAGAATATGGTAGGTAACACAAGCCTATTTATACAAAAATCTCATTTTTCCAAAATTTTACAGTTACAACCTTAATATTATAGGCCAGCGACTTATCAATAAAAGTAAAAATATAATAATAATTAGAATTATTTAAAATCTTGTATATTAGAAGCATATCGTTTATAACTCTGCTGTAATTTTATTATACTGAATGTCTATTTTTTTCCGGACATAGGATATTCAATGTTTGGCGATATCTCATTATCTAAGTATTAATTTAAGAAAAAAAGTGCAATGAAGAAAAATGTTCATAATGAAAAAGTGCATCAATGAGTACAAAGTTTATTGTTCATATGTTTCCTATGTACGAGTTAGAAGCAAGAGAAAATATACGATTTAATACAATAATTAGAGTACCACGAAAAATAAAAGAATAGTTTGTTTGATATTTCCGATATAAAAAAAATAAACAGTATATTAAATATGTTATTACTATTATTCCAATAATAATAAAATTAAAAGAAATGTTAAATCTGCCAGATACGACAGAAACGATAAACATAAATTGTTTTATTTTTCATGGCGCTTTAATAAATGCCTTAATTCCAGTATTTTCTTTTAACTCGTACATAAGAAACAATTCAACAACAAACTTGTACTCTTTGATACACTTTTTCATACTAAACTATTTTTTTCAATACACTTTTTTCTAAAATTAAAAGGTAAAGAGGTACCGCAATATCAAAATTTTAACATTGAATTGAGACCCAGTATAATGAGAAATTAAATTTCAAAATATGTATATTTTTCTTTTCTTTACATTCACGTAACATAATATTAATAGCCTCAACACGTTTGTACTGTGATCACTGACATTATATAACGACACTATTATGATCATGTTACGTTTACATTGATATTATTTCCTAATGAATTTTCGTATGGTTAGAAAGATTACAACTTTTTAAAAACGTTTATTGCATATTGTACATTTGTAACCTTTTATATATAATGCGGGAATAAACTCAAGGAAGAAGGTGAATTTTCGATCACTTATTTTATTCACGAAAATACATCAAGTGGAATTATTTTCACTGCTATGAATGTTCATATGCTTTCTGAAACTAGAACTCAGTGTAAACGATTTTTCACAGATCGAACACTGATGTTTCTTAGTTCCAGTATGAATTTTCATATGTCTAGTTACAGAATTACTATGTTTAAATAGTTTATGGCATATTGTACATTTATAGTCTGTTACACCACTATGAATTTTCATATGTTCGGATAGACTACGTTTATAGTTAAATAGTTTATTGCATACTTCACACTTAATTTCACTATGAACTTTCATATGGAATTTTAAAGTAGTGCTATATGTAAATGTTTTATTACATATTGGACACTTATATGTTCTAATTCCAGTGTGAATTTTCATGTGCCTTTGCAAACTATCATTTGAACTGAACAATTTTTTACAAGTAGCACATTGAAACTCATCAATATTTTTGTGTATCTTCCTATGCCTTTTCCGAATATCATTATTTATAGCATTTGGGTTGTCATCCTGGTTATCATTATCACTTACGCATTCTTCCTTTTTTACACTTTGAAATAAATTCTTGTCCAATTTACAGTCTTGGGAATTTTCTTCCCACGGTTCCTCTTTAATAAAAATTTGTTCAAATTTTTGATAATTTGTTATTGTTGTATCCTCGTCCACCGCATCAGCACCAACCGTGTGTTGTTGAGTTTCCATGAATGCTTCTGAATTAGTAAACAAATGGATTAAATTCGCACAAGAATTCTTCCCAACTTGATGATTGTCTGAAACATATTTTATTTTTTAATTTGCGTTATATCAAAATTTTTAAAATAATTCATTATATCTCGTGAAAGTAATTGACCCTTCGTAAATAGTTATGATAATAATAATTGGACAAAATAATAATTATAATTATAGGAGTATTTTATTACCTCTCGCTAAGAGAGGTATTGAATTCATGCTAAAAATCGCATATCCAGATTTTAGTGAATAAGCACGTTTTAAGGTCCCTAGAATCCGATTATAACATTTTTACGATGATGTCCGTATGTGTGTGTGGATGTTGGATCCACGATTTCTCAAATAGTATGACTTGACATTTTTAACTACGGATTCCTCAATCTAACAATAATGGGAAAAGTTGATTAAGTTTTGGTAACAATAGGCGATGTGCACATTTTGAGCGTCAGCGCCTCTAACGGCTACATTGGCATTTTTGGGTACCTAATAAATTTTGACATTTCGAGAAAGTGATACAATTTACAATTTTATTATGAGTTTTTGCTGTTGTATATGAATATTGTACGTCATAGTATATTGAAATGAATAAAGAAAATATTTAAAATGCTATATATGTGATGTGACAATCAAAAAAGTCAAAATACCAGCGAAGGTACTGTGGCAGAAAATATAATTTTTCTCATAATGTGTGATTTCTGTGAACCACTTTATCATATTTAAATTTATATTATAATTTATAATATTAATTAAATGTTACAAGATGCACAATGCATGGAAACTAAAATTAAAAAGTTGGAAAACTTGAATGATTGGAAAGAAGAAAATTTCTACATATCACGATATCAGTGTATGATGTTAGCATCTTTCTTTTATATTCGCAATAAATGAAGAAGATTCTTCATTGAAAATATAAGTGGAATCAGTTGCACAAGCTCGGAAAAAAAATACACGAAAAATACGAACCATGTGAATTCCTATCTTTAACATTAACATTACATGTACAAAATCTATAATAAATAGACGAATTATGTCAAAAATAGACTTCTATTTCATACAACTGCAAGTATGATACAATTTTAAGACAATTTTCTGCTTCTTGTATTATATCTTGTTCAAATATTAACTTAAGAAACACATTTTTATATAATTCATTATTGCAATCAGACGACCATTGTTGGAATTTTATTCATACGATAAATATCTTGTACAATGAGAAAATATGTATACCTAAAAGAATTTTTCATATTAGTAGAAGATATTTGATGAAAAGTTATTTTCTTATGCATCTGTTCCTCATATAATCTTCTAGGAAATTTATAAAATTTGATGCCTCAATCGGCAATTTTGTAAGAATTATTACATCCCCCAGTGCATTACATAATATTTGACGTCCTATTAGTCGCATTCATTGCAAATATTTTATAAAATAGAAATTGCAAATTTATTCTGACATAAAACATAACCTTGCTGTGTTTCAATGAGTAACCACTTTTGTCATTTTTGTCCGCTGCCGGCGCTGACTACTTTTGTGCACACCGCCTATTGGACAACCGGTAGTAGTAGTTACAAGAAAAAAATCATCTAAATATTATTTATCGAAAATTAATGTAAATACTTATATTAAAGAAAGTTAAATTCTTTATTCGATAAATATAAATTCACTATTATATCTTCTATAGATTTAGAGATAAAGAAATGCATATAAAATAATTTGATGTAAAAAATCTCAGATCTAACTACTACAAGGCAAGAAATTCAAATCTTTGTAATTGACACATAAATGTCACTGTCAAAAATATTTGTACATTATGAAGATTATGAAAATAAAAAAATCTGATGAGGCCAACACATTACCTTCCGTCAGTTCTATGTATTTTGTACAAATTTCATACGGAAAGTTCCTTGCTAAATTAAATATTCTATTTCTTGTACATTACCTTCCCGCAGTTGCATGTATTTTATGCAAATTTCATACAGAAAATTATTATTTTGTGACGTTTTCTATATACAATGTAATGTATCTGCAGAAATAAAAGATTTATTATTATTATTATTCTTATTTCTTGTACATTACCTTAAAGTAGTATGTATTTTATACAAATTCCATACAGAAAGCAAAAGATCCTATATTTCCAGTAAAAATTATAATACAAACACACTATGTCAATTTCACTTCACACTGACATCGTTCAATCAGAATTTTCTTAATATAGTAGCTGTTTCCATAGCTATGGTTACTTTATGAAATTTAATTTCTTTATAATTTTTTAACTCTATATCCATTTAATATTAAGTATAAAATGCAGTCAAATCGTATAGAGAATAAAATATTCTTTAATATTTATAATAACATCAAATGTGAAAAAATTATATTTAACATAGTTTTTTCAAGAAAAACTGTTAAAATCTTCAAATGATGGTACTTCCGGTTGACCAATTGTAACCAAAATCTAATCAGCTCTTCATATGGATGTAACGAAGAAGTACACGAAAAAATTATAATTTTTGTAACTGTAGTATTAGAGTTATCGCAGACGAAAATTTTGTTACACACACACATCCACACACACACACACACATCCACACACACACACATCCACACACACACACACACACACACACATACAGACATCATCGTAAAAATAGTAAATTCGTATTCTAGGGACCCTAAAACGTGCTTATTGATTAAAAACTCATCATCGAATTTTTTGACCAAAGACAATACCTTCCTTACCTGAAGGTGACGGAAGGTAAAAAAGTCAACAACGCAAAAGAATATATGTAAAAAAGAATATGAGGAATTTTCGAAAAAATGACGAATATAAAGAAAAAGAAAAGGAAAGTAGAAAAAGAAAATTTTAGGATATTGAATATAAAGAAAATGTATGTATTGTACATAATTTCTATTAAAATATCCCATAGATTTTGCAAATATATGTGAGAATTATTTTGTAGTGAAACATGAATATATGTATTTCTATTTAAAAATATTTTTCGTTTTATGCGTACAACCAGGTAAGATATCTGGCGAGAGGTTATGTGCTGGCCAAATCAGATTTTTGTGAATGGGATCCTACGCCATAGTAATAAATTTGAACATAGGTCATTTATTTAATATAAATGTAGTTTTAATATCTGCAGCTTAAAACGGTATGTTAAGGATTATCAATGTTCCGAGGGAATATTGTCGCCGGCTAAATCTTAGCAACATAGCTAAAGTATTAGCCAACAGAAACAAATGTAAACTTTGGCATTTTCATATTCTCTTCAGTGTTCGCAATGATTACTGGCTATTTGCTACAGCAATGTTGCTAAGAGTTAGCAATTATGTAACACAATTGGGGTGATTGTCATATTATCCGTCAAGTCAATTCCCAAGTGCCAGAGATTTTAGGTCAGATCCAATTTAGCAGCCGTTTACCATAACAATGACTACGAAATGTTTAATTCGCGTCAGGCTGCACGACAAAGTTATTAGTTTTTAAAATAATCGAGTTTTTAATATCATTTCCTCATCTCTACATCTACGTTCTACGTCACACATTATCACTACTTTCAAGCCTTCTATTATCACCTTTTTTAAATACGGAATCCATTTTAAAGTACATGAATGCAGAAAATAACGAAACAACAGAATTAAACCAAATAACACTTGATTAAATTTATGATGCCGCGCCTGAGGGATATTCCAACTACATATACTTACAACAGAGTTGATTTCTAAAGTAGACTTCCGTAGGAGCTTTTTTCCTGTAAAAGTTGATGCACTTCTTCAAGTAGCTTATGCAAACATCATTCATAATACATCTTCCTAAGAGAAGTTATGAAGCAATTCATGACGATTCTACGATGATAGAAATGATGTTTGGAAATGCAGAAACATCGGTGGAATACTTCATGAATGATGAAACTCTTAGAAGAACGACTTCTGGATATATGTGATGTAATGCAATATTTGCAAATTTGAAACATACTACTTCGGCACTTCAACTTAACCACTCAACAATTATCTAAAATGTAAGATATTTGACAGTATAACTTTGTTTTAAAACTTGTATCATAGATGACACTGTAGTATAAAGGTTGATTTACACAATTTTATCTTTTTTCGCCAAACAATTACTGAGTTTACATGCAGTTTTGAAACCGTTTTTAAAACGTTTTTAGATTTGAAAACGCCATGTATACAGTGTCAAAACGGTTTTGAATTATCTAAAACCAAAACTAAAATTCATGGGTTGGACTTCAAAATTAGTTTCGAAACTACTCATGTAAACACTTAAAATTCAGTTTCGATACTGCGCATGCGTACAGAACATAACGTTTCTGTCTCATTAGGCGGATTCTGGCGACGAACACAAATCCATGTATCCGTGAATTTGTTTCCAAACAATGACGTCATGAATCCGTGCATACGTCATGATTCCATCGTTACGCCAGAATGAATAATTCCATGTTTTGATTCCATCAAATGAGTGAGTGACAGTAGTAAGGTTAATAACAAGTGAAAATTTATAAGTTATGGATTCGATAACTTCTGTTCTGGTATTATCTTTTGATGTATTATCTTCTGATGATGAAGAGTTTACATATGACAGCATTTAAAATAAAATGAATCGTGGGAGACAATTTATTAATGCTGTATCAAGTACAGTTATTTTAAACAAAGAAAAACATAATAGCATACAAAATTACAACGAAGAATTAATTTTCGATTTAGTATCAGTCATTTCAGTATTCATTTTCACCTAACCTATTTTATGCACAAAACAAATATAAACATCTGCTTGAGAGAGAGAGGGTTCTATAAAAAGAAAAAGACAGACCTATGGAAGTTGCTCGCTAGCTGCATCCATAGAATCCGACGGATTACTAACTCATGACGTCATGAGTTCGTCGCCAGAATTCGGTTATTCCATGTTTCCCACAAACACACATTTGTTTCCCTCGCCAGAATTCGCCTTTTGTTTTACTAACCTTCAAATATACTGACAGTTGTGTTGTTTTAGTGTGTAGTGGTACGAAGTATAAAAAATAATTAGAATAATAGCAAAACGAAGTATATGGAGTGAAGAGGTTCTGTCACTTACATCAGCTAAATGCGCATGCGCCGAAACTGTTTTCAAACCAATTTTTAAACTTGTTTTGAAAACTGCATGTAAACACTTTTGCATAATTTTGACTGAAAACTGATACCATTTTCAAAACTTCATGTAAACGTAGTAAATATATTATTTCAATTAAACAACACCGGTTTCTGTTATTTTTTTGAATAAAAATCTGAAAAAATTCATGTAGCTGTAACTCAGTAACGAATCACTTTAGAACATATGTTTATATAAACTTTTTTCCTTATTTTTAGTTGTAGAAGCCGTCGTCTGTGTTTAGTCAACCCACCATTGCTGATAAACCCTGTATAAATAAAGTAATATTTGGGTATAGTTTTTTTTATAAATTTTATTAATAAAAACACTTGTTTCCCATGTAATCATTCCATCTATTCCCAAGTATGGCTGAACCGATGAAAGTCTGACAAGTAAGCACTGAATTTAGAAACGGGACAATGTACAGTAACACATATGAACTTTTAAGCCCTGAAAAAGTTATTATTATTAATGCGCATTATTCAATGATGTACAAAAAAAACATGCCTTTGTCCTTGATTTTTTTATATATTTTATGTTATTGTGACTGTGTTCTGATGTACAGTGTCTCATTTTCGATGTTTTTTTAAGGTAGCTCGGGTAATATTAAAGATAAAGCAAAACAGTTTGCAAATTCCGGGGTCAACTTTTCGAGGAAAGTTTAATAGTCACCACATGGAATTTCGATCTCCTTTTGTTTCTGCGCTACGGGCAAAAACTCGTTTTTCGCTTATTTCGAAAATATCACATATCTTATTTTTATTATGGTAGTAAGAGAAAAATTGTTTAAACAAACTTTCAACTGTTTTTAGGTAGAATAAAATGGCGTAATTAGATTTTTTGAAAAGTTAATAATTCTCGAGATATAACACAAACTTATGATTTTTTAAACGGGAACCTATATTGAAAATAGTCTCATCGTTTTTCTTATTTTATTAGATTTTCAATGATATATAACAAGTCCACATTATTTTATTTTAAACATGAATAAAACAATTGTTATTTTAGATCCATCTACCGGAAAATTGTACTACTAGTAATAAGAAAATATATAGATACACAGTTGGCAATAAAATATATATAGAGGTTACAAAGAGCGGCAAGAACGCTTGTATCACAGTTCTATAATAAATATAATTATAATAAAACAAGTGTTTTAATTCATTTGAGTTCCTAAGTTGGAACACTACAACAATATAAGATAAATTATTAATTTTTTAGGATGAAAAAAATTGCTAATTATTAAGAAACAAATGAAAGAAAGAAATTAAAAATCATCAATTGTTTATTTCTAATATTATTTGTTTGAGTTTTACTCATTTTTTCCAATTTATTTACTTCAAAAGCATATTAAACCATTTTATTCAAAGGCAACTGTAACGTCGATAAATAATAATTTAACCAACCCGAAAATAATTAGTTAAGATCTTTTATTCATTTTTAAAACATCATCATTGAAAAGCTTATAAAATAAGCAAAAAGATGAGACTATTTTTAACATGGTTCCCATTTAAAAAAATTTAAGTTTGTGTGATATCTCGAGAATGATTAAATTTTCAAAAAATCTAATTACGCTATTTTATTCTACCTAAAAAACAGTTGAAAATTTGTTAAAACAATTTTTCTCTATCATAATTAATAAGATATGAGATATTTTCGAAATGAGCGAAAAACGAGTTTTTACCTGTAGTTCAGAAACAAAAGAAAATCGAAAATTCCTGTGGTGACTGTTAAACTTTTCTCGAAAAGTTGACCCTGGAATGTGCAAATTGCTTTACTCTATCGTTAAAATTACCCGAGATACCTTAAAAATACATCGAAAATGATACACCCTGAACAGCTTATTCTTGAAAGCGATGGTTTGTCATTCGTTAATGTGATTTATTATGCCTATTGTAAAAAACTCCAAGAATAAACCTATGCTTTGCTTTTTAGATCGTTCATTTATTTTCTCTTCTTTAATTTTTACATTGCAAACAAAACCATCAGCTATTTTACGCAATTATTTTTATTATTTTTAACCATTTAAAAAATATATTTTGTTCTACCGTTTGAGAACCACTGAACAAATTTTCGGTTTGTTATTATTGATAAATTAGCCCCTTATTCTTGATAATTTTTTGTATAAAACATTTTTCTCTAAAGCCGTTAGTTCGCCCAAAAAAGCGCTAGTTGTTTTAAAGGAAACACCTGTATATTGTGATATATTTAATAAAATGAATTGTGAAATTGTCTGCATGGATTAATATATAATAAAATATCATATGAGACACATTTAAATCTAGTTTTTCCTTTGCAGTTGGAATTTCTACAACGCATGAATTTATTTTTATCTTCTACCGCACAAATTGATAGTTGTTTACTGCCTGTTTTTCTAGCTTCAAGCGGCAGAATCAGTTGGTTTCGTTGCCCTCTTTTTTGAAGGCATGGGAGCAAATTCTTCAGCAGAGTTTACATTTGTTGAAGCACCTTTTGAAATATGCTCCCCTACATAAATTTTGAAGAATAGTAAGTCCTTTGGCTTATTGTTTGCTAGCGCTTTCTGATCCAAGCGATATTCAATCCAGGAATTTAAAATAGCTAGGTCTATAAAATGGACGAAAAATCTAACTAGCCATTTCCTTGTTTTATGACAAATTCTATAATACGCAATGAATCTGTCACAAAGATCAATGCCTCCCATGGACCTGTTTTAGTATGTAATATTGTATGGACGTGGTGTAGAAATATACACACTATTTTTTTTATCCCATCTAGAAGCTTAATAGAAGTGAAATACCAATCTATGAATACT
The DNA here is from genome assembly GCA_963082715.1 of Harpalus rubripes. Classification (NCBI taxonomy): domain Eukaryota; kingdom Metazoa; phylum Arthropoda; class Insecta; order Coleoptera; family Carabidae; genus Harpalus; species Harpalus rubripes. The sequence goes on from OY720461.1 coordinate 10,936,447, forward strand.
GTGTAGCTAAAGGGAACATTTTCTGTTACGGTTTTCACCACAGTTCCTCCAATTCCTAGCTCGGAATCTGGAGTACCCCCTGGCCAAGTTTTGGAACTCTGATATACTCAGTGGCGGATCCAGCGTGGGGCACTAGGGGTAATGGATGCATTGCATGTACTGGGAGAGATAGTAAAAAGTGAGATGTTTTCAATGCGCAATTGATTTTCTGCGCCTAGAGATGATGAAATGAAATAGTTTTCATTTTTAAATTAAAAAATCCATCATGTCAGTGTTAACATCAACAGTCTAGACAAAAAATTTAGAATTATTAAATGATTTTAATCATATTATATGCAAAAGATATTTTAAAATAAGAGGTGGAAAATCATCTCTACAAAGCTTTAAAAAAATACCGCTAGATGACAGACAATATGACGTCACAGTGCAATTACTGTGCAATGCATCCATTGCCGCCCCTGAGAATTTATGTTTAAATACGAATTTCTTTTTCTCTTGTTTTTTTTTTCAATTTAGTAGTAGTGTCTTGTATTGTTTCTGCTCTTACGCGGTGAAACATTGTATTTATTTTAAAGGCAAAGGGTTGAATAATTACGGATATTGGCAATTCAAAACACCGATGGCGGCGTTGCTGTCGCAAGCAGAAATGGTGGACGAAAGACACATACCGAATGATGTTTTGTGATTACATTTGACAAATATGAAGACAAAATTTATTTCGTATAGCGTAATTATATTTTTTTTGAGAAATACACCTAAATTTTAGCAATAACATAAACTTAGTATGTGTCTTTGAATAGTTCTAATTTCCCCGCTAGATTAGAGTTGCAAATACAAATTAACACGGATAATGTTATTCTCAAATACACGAAACTGTCATCGTAGAATTGAATTTTTAATAAGTATGAGTTTTTCATGTTACAATTTACTAAAATATTTCTGACATATATTTTGTAAGTGAAATCCTGAATATAATTTTGTTTAGTGGTATATTAAAAGGCAACGTATTCTAACACGAGTTACAAATTCACTCACGAGCGTGCAGCAGTGAGTAAACAAACGAACGAACGAGTATTTGAATTGGCTTCTGTAACGTGTGTTTTATACTATTTTCTCTGTTAAGGCTTTAATTTATATCTTTTTTATAACAAATGTTTGATAATTTCCATTAAGGAAATTTTTTGGTAGAATTATTAGGTTGGTGATAATTTGTGTTTTTTATTCGGTCCAATGCCTAGATATTTAGCTTAGACTAAACATATGTTTAGTCTGAGATATTTATTGTATTTATTGCAGTTATGCCAATCTCAAATAACAAAGTGTCACCAAAAATCATTTAAGAATGATGGTCCTAACATCAATATGCGTGCTAGAATGTGATATTCTAATTCCAAAACAGAGAAAAGATTAATTTTGTATAAATATTCAAATTAAATTAAAGATGTAAAATAAAATTTATTTCCAAGTTTTATTTCCTTAGATTCCTACATGAACCTAATGCCCTTCCTGAGAAAATTGGCTGTATCCGCCACTGGATATACTATGAAATCTATAATAAATCCTTGTGGTGTGGCCAACACAAAATTATTCAAGACCACAGGGTTTGGTTTGTTTTTCACGTATTGCCGAAGAACAGGTATTCCGGTAAATGGAATCGTTTGGTCGTCTATACTTAATTCTATACTTAGTTGAATAGTGTTATATTTACGTCTAATAGAGTATATTATTGGCTGTACTTTCATAAGCAATTTTTCCGTTGCAAAAAATTTTGTAATTAAAGAACTCTATTTTTAGGTAATTCGGTAACGATAAGAATTGACAAGGACTTTTTGTAATATATTCTTATTGGTGGAAGTTTTATACAACCCATTATTATGTGAGACCCATCCAGGTTTTTATATTCTTCTGCTGTAGTACGCAATTCTTTGCCATTTTCTTGTAAATCGCGAATGTTACTTTGCTCCGCCACAAATTCAAAAAAATTGTAGTTGAAATACTGACACAAAAAGTCAAACGGTGACTAGATACTTCGACTCCCCACATCCTATTCTTTCTCTTCCACTGTCCAAACATTAGGATCAAATTGCCGTTGCATCCACTTCATATTTCTCTGTCTCACCTGCTTCTTCGCTGTTGCATTTCTGGACACAAGGTTTCTTTTTAACTCATTAAGAGGTATATCATCATCACTATTAAATAAATCTCCGTCAGGACGAAGAAGAGTTAATATGATGTTATTCAACTTAATTTCTTTAGAAGGGCGAATTTCTTCTTCACTTTCTTCAAAACTTATATGAATAACCGAAAAAAATTCAGGCAAGTCATCCTCTTCATCGCTTGTAATCACATAAATCGCTATCATCTAATATTCATATATATATATATATATATATATATATATATATATATATATATATATATATATATATATATATATATATATATATATATGAGATAAATTTTAGTGGGTATATCAGTGGGATGTTTTCTGGGCTTAAATTTGTTTAGTAGATTCTTTTAAAATCTGTCAAGCTTTCGTGTATTTGAATTGTACACTTCATTAGGACGCTGAAGTTAAAATACAAATAATTTTACAAAGTATAAAATAATTTGAATAAAAGGAACTTACGTTTTGTTGAAGTTATTTGAAAGTCTTTGATTTACAAACAAAGTAGAAGAATTTTGAAAATACATTAAGGTTTACAATGTCATAAAGGTAAAAACTTATATTAATTTTGACAAAAAACACATGGTTTTTTAATTCGTCGCAATAGTACAACAAGTTATATTTTTTGTTTTGAAAAATTCTGTTGGTACTGGACCGGCGTGAAAAGGGCGGTGAATTTGAAGTGATTTTATTTGAACCACAATTTGAACTAGTTTCAACCATGTCAAAACTCAAGTTGCAGTATCATGATTTTGAAGTAATCTATTTTTATTAACAAGTTTGAATAAGTTGCAATATATCGGGCTCAGGTTATCAATATCAGTTTTTTATTCATTGTGTTATTCGTATTTTGTATGTGCTACATTTCTAAAAACGACCGTTTATTGTAATAATTTTCCTTATCTAATATGTCAGTATTGTCAAAGTCCATGGTATGTTTATTTGTCACACAATGTTGAGATAGTGATGTCGCGTTTGGTTTATGTTTTATGTCGCTTTTGTGTGAAGTTATTCTGCCTGAAAGTTGTCTGGAAGTTTGTCCTACATAACACTGATCGCAATCTTTACAGGGAATTTTATATATGATGTTAGAATTTTGTATTTTAGGCGTTTTTTCTTTTGTTTTACTAAATAATGTTTTAACTGTGAGACAACTTTTATTTGCTATGCGTACTGTGTCGTCTTTGACAATATTAGTTATGTTCTTTGTAATTTTGTCTATGTAAGGAAGTGAGCAGTATTTTGTATTGTTATTGACGGTCTGTGTGTTAGTGTTCGTTTGGGTATTGGGTTGTGTATTAGTTTGGATTTGGTGTCGTTCATTGAACAACAACAAGTTCAGCAAGTTTCTGGGATAAGCATTCTTGATCAACACTTCTTTAAGTTTTTGTAAATTTTCTCGATGGTACGATTGATGTGAGATTTTTAATATTCTTGTTTTTAGGGCTCGTACGACGTTGATTTTCATTTGTAAAGGTTGTTCGGAGTGAAAGTGGATATAACGTTGGGAACGACACCAAATCCAAACAAAAGGTACGAAGAAAATGGAATATGTGAACAGCGATGATATTGATTCAAAAATGTTTATTGATTCTTCGTTTAAGTTTGATTAATTCAATAGTTTCCTCTAAAAAAAACCTTTACTACGTTAACAACTTCTATCTTAACAAACACTTTCGTTGTTTCAGCAAGCAATGGTATCAAAAACATTAAGCGTGTTTACAGCGCTTACACTGCCTATCCTCTTGGGTGTGAGCACGGTTAGCATGAAATGGTGACATCACCTCTGTCGTCATACACCTGACAGCGCAAACTGTAAGCGTTGTAAATATGATTCGGACGAACTGTAAGCACGCTGTCGGTACTACTGGTAAAAGCGTGATACGGACCGCACCCACAGTTGCCGTTAAAAAGTAGGGACTGGAGATTTCTACACCGCTGCCAATTAGAAACGGCAACACCGTAGTGTAAGGGACAGCGTCCGAAGAAGAGAACATCAGTCCATATCATTTATTTGAAGTACAGGATTTAATATTATTCGTCTTAACTTTTTTGCCAAAAGTTCATAATAGCTACTTGTGGTAATCCAAATTTAAATAAATAAAATTATTAACCAATCATTAGTCAATGCACTTAAAAATAAATATGGGGGTCACAAGCAGAAGCGACCCCTGGACACTGATTCTGTATGGATTAGACTCGAAAGAAATGAAGATTTTATATCAAAACATGAGGTGACATTACTCTTCGAAAAAAAAATCGAAGAACAAAAAATGTACTACGAACTCATCAGTGAAGACTTGGCCCAAGAGAACAAGGTACTGAACAACAAAATTGATCATCTGGAGCAATACAGTAGAAGGAAAATGGTACGAATTCAGCACGTGAATAAATTATTTAAAATTTTCTAAACAAAATTCGAAGAACAAAAAGTGTAGTACGAACTCATCAGTGAAGACTTGGCTCAGGTACTCAAACAAAATAGATTATCTGGGGCAATACAGTAGGATAAAAAACAAACAAGTGTAAAACCTGAACAAATAGATCGTTGTCGCCGTATAGGCAAGAAATTGATTAACTCCGCTAAACCCCAATCTGTGATCGTGAAATTTATATGACTCGAGAAAGTGTTATTAAAGCTCTCAAACTTGTAAAAGCTACAAACATCATTATCAAAGAAGATCTACCAAAGTCTCGAGCTCAACTTTTAAATGAATATTCGAAAAATTTCGAATATAAAAAATTCACATATTACAATAATAAGTCAAGTAAATATAAAAGTTTATTTTTGTATGCCAAATACAAAATTCTATCTACAATATTGTATAAAAATACAAAATAGTACATTTACTACAAAATATTGAGTTTTAATATCTTTGATACTTTGTACTTTTCTATAAAAGCAACAAAAACGTTTGTAAAAGTTAAAATATTGTAAAATACAAAATAATTAATTCTTTCATTTAGTGTTGTCCATTTTTGATTTCTATCAAAATCATAAATGTTTAATAATATTTATTTACAACATTCTTTTTAATCAGAATTACCAACTTCCAAAATTTGTGTGATTGGAATTTTAATAAGTAAAAATATAATTCAATTATTCATTATAGGTTGAAGATCCAACCCAAACTGATATTTAAGTAGCGTCATAGCACTACCAATCATTTGTTTATGATACATTTGTTTCAGTTGAAAACCAGCATTTAAAAACAGTTGCCTCGCGGTATCCTGATCCTCTGTAAAAGCAACTTCTACTGTGTCGAAACCACGAATTTTTGCCCATTTTACTGTGTCGTGGACTAGGGCAGTAGCTATGCCCTTATATCTGTAACTGCACAGCATACAAAAAAACTATTAAAAAAATATTAATGACATAATTTGAAGCATACAAGAACCATTCTGAAATTTTTGATGGACGGAAAGAACGATTTTAACAAAACGAAATATTTACTCGTTTCCAAAAAAAATATTTCTAAAATTCCACGACTTACTTGTGTGCATAAAGACGAAGATTCGGTCATAGAATTTCTCGCTTTACCTAAAGGTTAGTTTGAATAGATTTATTGCATGAAATTATTTGTTTGCATATCTTAGAAAATTAGCTATAGAAAAGTTGAGAAAGACGAAAATTTATCCATAACATTAATTTTAAAACTTTCATTCATCACTTGTCGAAAATACAGTGAAGGTAATGATAAAAATTTCATACCTTCTTCTATTTGCAAAGGATTATATTCAGCAAAAACTGTTGAAAACGAATGTTACCTTTTGTCTATGGAAAATTCGACTGCAAGAATGTATTAATAATGAAGCTCATTATATAGAAGTTTCATAAAAATTCCAATAAGATTCTCGTATAATAAACATAAAATACTTAAAATAGAAAATTAAAATATGTTCCAAAGTAAAATATATAATACCTTTTATGTACAGAAAGTCTATACATCCAACAAGAATTTTCAAGAAATCTGTGTTTTTTTAAAGCGATCGAACCTACAACCTATCAAAATTTCAACATATAAACTACAATTCATGTTATTGTATACCCTTCTTTGTAAAGTACCAAGGTCAATATTATTCTTTCTAATATCATACTCAGTATAGATAACATAAGAACATTTTTCAGGTGGTTGAGAATAAAAAAAGGTTTCACAAGCTTCAGCAACCCAACACTGATATGGTTTTTCCTGTAAACCAAAAACTATTCCAGCGAAATGGAAACTACGAATGTTATGAACTTACTTGAAAAAGTTCCATAGATTTAAATACAAGGTTTAAATAAATACAAACATATAAGCTGCCTATAACAACAGGCAAAGATATTAAACAATACGTCATTGGGAATCCAATAAATATAAACATAACTGCTGCCGTCAAGACAACCAGTTGAAATGTTATCTGCAAGATATACAAAATAAAACCTCAAACTTAATCATTGTTTTCATTCATAACCTCTTTGGTCAGCGTTGAAATGAAAGAATCTGTACACAGAGATAATAAAGATTGTTTAATAATATCTCGTACAACTATATCATCGCTTTGTCTAAATTCTCGTATTACTATAATATGCGACATGTTAAATATTTCTTTAAATCCAGTTTTATACAACCACCGCAATATCTACCACAGTACTAGGGTACGGCGACCGCCACGCTCATCCCAACAGCTGGGTCGGTGCGGTCGTTTGGCATTTTGCGCGCAATTTTTAAAAATGTTCACATAAAAACTTTCATTTTTACCTTCATGTGTGTGTGACGATTCTTTCGGATTCGATAATTCCAGTACGACAATTCCAAAAATTACAGTTTTTTCATATTTCTATTATTTCATATTATGAAGATTTGATTAGATTTTGGTCATCCGCGGAAATTAAATATCATTTTTTAATAGTTTACGTTATTATAATTATCAAAGAATATTTTATTCTCTATATGATTTGCTTGCATTTTTTCTTTATATTTAATATATTTAGAGATAAAATATTATAAAGATATTTTATAAAAAACAGAATAAATTATATAGAATTGACGGAAGGTAATAACGTTGGTCATATCAGATTTTTTAATTTTTTATCTATTTCTACTTAACATCAACGCCAATGGTAGCAGCAGCCATCTTGTTGTTCACCAACGACCGCAAGCCGTTCCACTTGCGTTCGCGACCGCGGCGTTTGCAAGCAAGTGGAACGGGAAAATTCGCGGTCGTGGTCGCGAGCGTTGTGGTCGCCAAGTGGAACGTACCCTAAATGTCAACATTGTCGATGTCGATAGTCCAAGGACGTCACAACATAGGACAACTAGAGCCATCTAGTACAAATATTATAACACACACAATATATATATTGCGCGAAATGTAAATTCAAACTAGATATAGCTCAGATTATGTGACACAGGAACTACTTAAACACGCAGTTCCATTTAAGAAAAATTTTAAACATCACAGCTGAATAAATGAAAATAAATCAAAAAATATTATACCTTGTTCCATTTAAGCCATTCAGTATTGCAGATCATAGAGAATAGTTTTGACCTCTTTGATTGCCTGAAATTGGAGACAAGAAACAAGTTTACCCAATGTAATTTCGGCTACTTCAAGTTTGCGCTGTTGCCAGCTCCATCTACTGAATGGCTTAAATGGAACAGAGCATAAATTGTAAATAGCAAAATTAAAAATACCTACTAACACTGCAAAATGTTTTAAATAAAATAAACATATCATGGCATATTACCCATAGCTGGGTGTGCCAATTTGCTTTGTACACAGATTTCGGTAATGATGACATATTTTTACAGCGCGGGCGATTACCGGTCGTCATCTCACGGACACTCAATGTTGGCGTGGAGATACACGACGGGAGTGAATTTTGTGGCATATCCAAATAAAACTCATACAGAATAAAATAAATATCATATTGATAAAATTATTATGTACATTCTATAAAAATAATAGCTTTTGACGAGTAGCTTACGTTCAACCATAATTTTTGTATCAACAAGTGGAAATGATTTAATAATAACGAAAATTATAGCTAGATTCACATATGCGAAAGAAGTTTTGAGCCATAAATAATCAAATTTATTTTAAAGATGTCAGCTGCTTTCCAAATTTTAATTTTTTCGCCTTACTTAGTTTATTTATACTAGATATCAGTAAAATTATGTTCAAAAATAAGTTAAAAATTATAAAATCACTGCCAATGTACCAAAAATTCTTGGCATAAATTTATAATACTCTACCTCCAAAATTATAAAACTCTACCGACAATGTCAATGAATATTTTTATTTGGGTGACTGTAGGTATAGCATATTCAGATTCAGATCTACAGTTAAAATTAAGTTTATATTTGTTAAATAATTTCTAAGAATTTATTAATTGCATAGAACTGACTCCAACAGCCGACCATTTCTGATAAGAATATAAATATGTTGAAAACGTACATCCACTACACATAACAGTTCAGATTTTTTTTATATAATTACCTATTTGTAATTATATAAATTTTATTGTTTTATAATAATTATTACTTCTATATGTACCTATTGTCAAATCATTAACGATTGAATAAAAAAATTAACCAGTGGTTAAAAAATAACCACCGAGTTACGGAATAGGGCCCTTTATCAGTTGAAAAAACTTATTATATTTGGTCATTTTTAATTTCATTTAAAACTGTGTCTAGCTCATCTAGCACAAAACACCTAGCATTGAAATCAAATACTACTTTCTTCAAAAAAATTTATTGGATATCCAGTAATCTTTCCAGACATTTGGCCTTAACTATTCATTAAGTTTAATGTGTCAAGTGGAACAAAATACAGATATAAGTAAATAAAAAGGTAAAGAACTTATAATTATTTTGGATTTATTTTTTAATTTCTTTCATATAGTAATAGTGAACGTTACTATGTATCTTGCAAATTTTTGCGAATATTGGTGTATGTTTAACAAATAATGCAAACAACTATTCTCTAAATTGTGATATACATGAAAATCTACTGTTTCCCATACATGTATTCATCACATTAACAATTTTAGTAACTAGAAAACAGTTCAAAATGCGAAGAGAAGTGCTAAATATATGGTACGGTTCATGTCTAAAGAAATTAATATTTTTTTATTCATGTAATTTATTGTATTTAATTTGTTATCTATATAGCTTATATTTTTAGATCAATTCAGATTATCGTCAAGATACATCCTCAAATTGTTTCGCTCCAAACAAATATAATCCAGTTACATAAAAAAGTACACCATAATAAAGTTATTAGGTACAGTAAAAAAAAAAACATTTGAAAATAAGACTTTGCAAGCAAATATATGTTTGTAGAAGAAAGCATTAATTTTAAAAGAATAGAAAAATTAAAAAGCCACCAATATTTTTGCAGTAATACACAGGATGATTGACAATTTCAAAGGTTGCAAGTCATTAATACATATCCATATTTTTTCTAAACATAAACACATCTCAGAAAATTATTATTTTTACAATATAATAATCATAAATATTTTATCCATTAGCCATACCCAAAATGTCTAGAGCCGAGTTTAAATCAAATGTTACAAAAACTGAACAAAAGTAGATATATTTTAAAGTAAATTGCTGCACTGATAATTGCAAAGCTTACTAATAGAAACTATCACTAACTAATCAACACGAAACAATGTGCTCTGGCTGAACTGCGTTGGTCATCATCTGTACTGTTTTAGTTATTGGTTTTTTCGAATGAATCCACATCTAAAGCGAATTCACTTCAAACAGTTTTTTGTAAAATTGGAGGCTTTGCGTGCAAATACATCACAAAGAATAAAACAATGTAAACACAGTACTATGTAATTAGACTCTCAAAGCTGAGTTGATTAATTTTACATTCACATAAATAAGAACCACTCTATTGCTAATTTTATAATAGATCAAACGCTGAGGATGAGGCTTTGAACCCTCAAAACGACCGCAAATTTATGTAAACAAAAGAGATTCCCAAAAAGGTCGTCCACAATCATTTTACCAAAATAACAATTATAATAATAACAATAATACTCTAGTGAGTTTTCTAAAATAAGCATATAAATACAAAGTGTTATTTGTTGTACGTAAATACCACCCACACATGTTACTATAATTTTGTAAACATATTGTCTTGACTAGGGATCGACCGATATGATTTTTTGTGGCCGATACCGATATCGGCCGATACCGATATACTCATATCCGATATCGGCCGATACCGATATATCGGCCATAAAATTTTGTCGTAAATTTTTTGCTGTATAAATGAGGTAGAAGTGATTTATAATGATATACTGTTACCGTTACACGCATTAGCCATAAATAAATCACAAAAAAATGCAGAGAAAATGCAAAAAAGACATTTTTTTTCAAACGTCGTAGAAATGGCATTTTGTGACTTAATTCACAAGGTAGAAGCTTTATTTCTACGCCATCGGAGTAGAAATAGCTAATTTCTACGCCGCCGGAGTAGAAATAAAGTAAATAAATATCCATAGAAACTACATAGATTTAGCGAATAAAAAGAAAAGTAGTGCGTTAGAAAAAAAAAATTCAATGTGTCATTCGGAATAAAAGTGTCTTTGTGTGCCTCGCATGCAATTGTTCGACTCGCTTCGCTCGTCGTGCAAACTTCCATGATCGCCACACAAAGTATCACTTTTACTCCTAATAACACAATATACTATTTTCAATAATATATTTAGCACCACCGCCAAATAGTGTTGCTAGTGAACAGCTATTTTCTTCAGCTGAAAATGTTTATGAAAGCGCAATAATTTTGTTACAACTTGCCAAAACTTAACTTTAAATATTAATTTATTTAACGAAGTGTGTAACTTTACTTCTACATTTTTAATTACTTTTTTGCTAAATTTTGAATAAGAATAAACTTGATTTGTTTTTTATTTAGTATTTCTGTTTTAATTTCCTTTAATAAATCCTTAGCAACTGAAATATTAAGCAATTTTTTTTTTTAGGCCGATACCGATATAGGCCGATATCGTGGTTTACATATCGGCCGATACCGATATCGGCCAAGAAGACCGATATGGCCGATACCGATATCGGTCGATCCCTAGTCTTGACAACATATTTATTGTAATTGGCATAGGCCACTAGCAGATATGTAACTCGGGCGACCTTGAAATGTTTGGAGTCAGCTGATCTGTGTGCGCTTGTCACTTTGACTGGAACAACATGTTTATTTATTTTGATTTTGAGCTGGTACAATGTTAATATTTTACAATTTTCAGGTAGTAAAAAAATAATTAAATATTAAAATGTCAAAACATTGTTATCAAAGTGACATGGTTGTTGTCAATGTGACAAGCGCACACAAATCAGCTGATTCATAGCCGGGCTACATAAACTTAAATGGTTGACATTTGGATTGTTCTGCAATGCCATCTCTTAACTGCTCCCGGAAGCTTCATAAATTGAAATGTTTTAAGTGTGCTGGGCTTACATTCATATTTTTTTATAAGTTGTCAAAATCCTGTGAGCTGCTGTGAGCATTCTAACCAAAATCTAACAAAATTTTCAAGAATTTTAATCGATTTTAATTTTCTTGGGAGAAGTTCGATTATTTGAATTGTTGAAATATATTATGTAGTGTCTAACATTTTTTTTATGTATGTGTATGTGTGATTTAAGTGTCTACCATTCTATTCGTATTAACCCTACGAAGAGTGTTCTTATAATATGTTTTAAAATTCAAACGCTTTTTGAGTTCGTTATCGTCATTAATGGCATATCCTTCTATACAGGTAAAGCATAAAAAAATGTAGTATTTATTTATTCCGGGACTGATTACTTCTAGTTTAATGAAAGATTAAATTTGTATAAAAACACTACAAAAGCGTTTATATTTTCTTATAATTGTTTATAAATATTATATAAAATAATTAGTTGTATTAATGTTATTATATTATATATTATAAAAAATAAAATAAATATGAAATATACATGTTTTTTAAATGTTGGTTTTCATTGTCTACTTTATTGATATAAATAAATAAATAAATAAATATATCATCATGGCATATTATCCATTGCAGGGTGTGCCAATCTGCTTTGTACCATGTACGCAGATTTCGGTAATGATGATGACATATTTGTACCGTGCGGGCGTTTACCAGGCGTCACCTCACGGGCACTCATTGCTGGCGTGGAGAGTGCACCACAGGGGTCAATTTTGTGCCATTTAAAATTCGAAATATTTGGCGTCGGTCGGGATCGAACCCGGTTCTCCAGATTCGCGACCAGACACAGGCACGCGGCCACGAGACCCATACTTTATTGATAAATAATATAAATGTGAAACACAGAGAAGCAATGCGGATTGCATATTTAGATGTTATGAGGGAGGACACACGCTCCGTCATAATGTACATAGATTGCCCTATAAATCTCTTGCCAAACACTGCGGCATAACAAACAAATCTAGCCATGTTCACAGATCGACCTGTACATCGTCTGCCAAACACTGTTTCAGAACGTACAAATTTAGCCCATGCAGTTAACGCGCATCAACTTCGCGCGCTTGCAATTTTCAAAAGTACACTCCGTCATATAAATTATAACTAAATATAAATTATTTAAATCAGAATAAGTTAATAGTTATAGTAAGCACTGATAGATGTCATAACGGAATAAATTGTAAAAAATAACAAAAATTTAAATTTATATTATAAATATATGGAAATGGTATATAAATGTTTATACTATTAATTAATTAATAATATAAAAATCCCCTAATCTGTATCTATAATAAAGTTTATAAAGGCAATATTTGTTGCAAGAAGCTGATATTACAAGGTTAATATACTATTATTCACGAGAGATGACTATTCAAGGTCATGTGTTCGAAGAAAGAATACACATCACTTTACAGCAGTAGCTTAGCAACATTTTGTATTAGAAAGAGAAATATTATTTGACCTATGTCTATATAATTTATGTGGTGTGACAGATATACGTAAATAGTGGCATTACTTTCTAACACACTATAAATAATAATGACGTATGCCGAAGAATTACAGATACCTACTTATCTACTACACTGCCCTCTGTGCTAATATTTACCCAGTGGCGTTGACATTTACATCAAATTATTATTCCTTGGTTTATAGTTAAGTCTATGTTTTTGAATTTTGCAAAAACATAAGTGAAGAACATAAATCATTCAGAATGGCATTATTTAGAAAAAAAGCAATTTTCAATTAAATTACTTATTTTGTCAATTAAAATGTGTCCATAAATATTTTATGTTGCACGCCTATGGATAAGAAATGCAATGAAGTTATTTGCAAATAATATTATATCAGACGGCTCACAAATGACCTTGAATAGTCATCTATCGTGAATAATAGTATATATATATATATATATATATATATATATATATATATATATATATATATATATATATATATATATTTATAAATGGCACAAGACAAATAAAACCCTTTTATGTTTTAGTAACTTTAAAATTAAATTTATTTTAAATTTAAAAGTGATATAACGTGAGATTTAACTGTTCAAGTGTAAAATTATACTGACATAAAACAATTCCAATAAGATATCTAAATACGAGTAATAAGGAAATCCATGTGCAATAAAAATTAAATCAAGTCATTCATTCAAGCTACAACGTCGTAAAGAATAACCAAAAAACAATCGTACACATAAATCTAATGAAAATTGCACATGATTTTTTTTTTAACCTGATTTACCAATGCTTATCTTATGCTGTGGAAAGAAGCTGAAACATATAAAATGAAGATAGCCTATAAAGGAATACTAAGGAAGAATTCTCCTGAAAGAACAGATTAGATATCAATAAATTTTCAAAAATTTTGGAGCCAAATTAACCTAAAAAAATTTTTTCTACAAACTATTAAAAGTAGGCTTTTCAATGTGTGTTATTAAGGTTAAAAATGTCATTTTTGAACGAGCAGGCCAAAAATTACATATCTATAACCCTATTTGCGGGCGTAAGTATGATTTTTTGGCCTTAGGGTGATTTAATAAATCATAAAAGCTCTAATTTTTATTTTGAATTATTGTTATTTTATCATGCAGGCTGATATCAATAACATTTTAGCTTAGTCTTTAACCTCTAAGTTGTTTTTCAATTACAGTAAATGCAAAATCATGAGCTACTTTGTTAAGAAGTCTGTTTACACCATTGATTACAAAATGGATAGCCATGATCTTGAAAGAGTTACTCAATTCAAAGATCTTGGAGTCATATTCGATGAAAAATTAAACTTTGCCACTCACATAATTCATACTGTCAAATCATCATACAGAAGTCTGGGTTTTATAATCCGAAGTACTCAGTTCTTCACTAATATTTCTACTTTGAAGAAGCTATATTTCTCTTTTGTCAGAACAAAACTTGAATATTGTCTTCAAGTTTGGAGTCCAATCTATAATAAATACCAATGTATACTTGAGTCTGTTCAACGAAAATTTGTGAAATTTTGTTATTTCAAACTTCATAGACGGTATCCCAGTTTTGAAACTGACTACAACATCTTACTTACAGAAATTAATATAGTCTCACTCAATAGGCGGAGAAAAATTCAGTTATCTCTATTTTTGTATAAAGTTTTACATTGCATCGTGAATGATCCAGTTATACTTGCGAAAATACCAATATATGTTCCTAGACATAATTCTCGTATTAAAAGAACTTTTCACTGCAGTATAGCGCGTACTAACTATGAATTAAAATCACCAGTTAGAATGTTATGTGAAAATTTTAATACCCTGCCACATTACATTGACATCTTTTTTGGCTCGTTCGTGAAGTTTAAGAATGCTGTATATTGTTACTATGAGGTATAATGCTTCAAATAATTATTTTGTTATATGTGCGCTATGAAAACCAATATTATATTTATTTTGTTATTACATTGCTACTTGTGCTAATTAAGGTATTTTTATTGCTTTTTTATATAATCTACCTGTAATTGGGATATTACATCCTGTACGTCAGATTGATAATAAATAAAAAAAAAATGCTCTTCTTGAACAACTTGTATTTGCTGTTATTCTGAATTTGTTTAGAAGTTGAGGACTGTATCACAAACCAAAATTTTGTTAGCAATTTCTAATTTATTTTCCACTGAATTTTCGATGTAACATTTCACATTTTTATATAAAAAAGTTTGTGCTCAGTTTTGGGTTGGCGTAAAGCAGCATGCTTTTGTATATTTCTAAAAATTTCGGTGACGTTTTTTTATTTATTGTCAATACTTTAGTACGAGTTTGGTTGTCGTATTCAGTTGAACTTCAGAAAAATGTCAAAGAAACTCTAGTTTTCACAGACCGACATATGACGGTTCCATTATTGCCAAGGAACTATCTATAACAAGTAAATATCTTAGCATCGGGATGTTTTGAACACGAGCATCCTTAAAAGATAGGCTTTTTACATGGGAAAACATTTTTTTTTCAACTATTATCGTCCCTATAAACTTTTATAGGGTGCACATTATATTGAATTTAAGAGCATAAAATTCTGTTTTTTTTAGTGCCAAATTTTGCTTTATGCTATGACTAAAGAATCTTAATTTAAAGACGTTGCAAAAATATATCATTTTATACTCTAAATGTCAATGTATAATGTATCGCATAAAGTTTTACGGTACAGAAAATATTTGAAAAGAAATATTTGTTAGGAATTTTCGTTTGCATAATGTAGTATGTATATCAAGCTTAATACTACAGTGCCATCTATGATACAATTTATAACAATATTATAAATTTTAACCTCTACAGTTATAATTTCATGGAGGTAGGAATAAATATGGAGGGAGTATTTGCAACCGCTAGTGAAGCATCTTCCCCCTCTACAAGGTGTAGATATGGGCGTAACTTTAGTTGAAGTTATAAGGTTGTTGTAAGGTTGTTGCTGTCAACCCTTGAATTGCTACATGTAAGTTTTCTTGCAATCATATTAAATTATTCATTTAACATAGGTAATTATTTGCAAATTGTTTGAACAATGGTGTTTTGTTTTGTTGTGGGGTGCTCCAATACGTCAGGGGCAAAAAAAGTACTGGAGATAGAAAAAGAAATGAAAATTAGAAAAAAAAATTCATTTTATCGGTATAAGAAAACTTTTTATGATAATAAACATTTATCATGATTTAAATTTTTAACAATTTATATTTTTCTAACTTGTCACTATCTTGTGTATTATGTAATAATAAATAATTGAAAAATCTAATACATGTATTAAAACTATTTTAATTTCTTACAAATCTAGCCTCTTCTTAGCCTAGATCTATTGATTTAAATAAATAATGTAAAAGATAACAGCATCGATCACAGGTGGATGGAATTTTAATTATTTATAATTTTTCTATATTCTAATTTCTTCTAAGCACATATTTGCTTAAAAATATATACGTAAAACAATATTACTAGAAATAAGACTTTTTTATTTCAAATATTTGATTTTATATTTGCCGCGCGTATCCCCACATCAATGTGTATTAGAAGGAGGAGCTACAGTACCTGCGTCCGGCCCCACAGGTCTTCACTCCCCTTGCCAATAGTTCAAGTTTAGACTCTCTCCATATTTATTCCTACCTCCATGTATAATTTATTTGTTGTACTTTCCTTTAATTTATTACAAATATGAAAGATAACAAACTAGATTTACTTTGTACGCCACCAGATATTACTGATACTGAATTTGATATACAAAAAGCCATATGAAGAATTTAAAAGTAGGTGTAATGCAAGAAGATGAAAAGTTTGGTCGCATTCTTCGATATTTGTGGGATTTGGGAACTGTGCGATTATCACTTGTGGCATTGCTACGTTTTATAACTTGTGGGATTGTGAATTCTGAACATTACATCATTGGTGGTGGGGGTAACTTTATCACTTGTGGGATTTGGGAACTGTGCGATTATCACTTGTGGTATTGCTACGTTTTATAACTTGTGGGATTGTGCATTCTGAACACTACGTCATTGGTGATGGGGATAACTTTATCATTTGTGGGATTTGGGACCTCTAACATTTGTGAGGCGTAGGATTTGTGAACTGTGGGATTATAGCGTCTGACACGCACTCCTGTGACGTAGTGGATATTCTAGAGAAGAAAAAGTCGAAGTCTGCAAGTGAGGATTACACATCGCCTGATTATATTATGCCTAGTGGTAAGGATAGGCCTCTTATGCCCCTGCAGCCACAAACGAAAAAGTTGAAGCGGCCCCAATGAATTAAAGTAAGGAAAAAATAAATATAATTTAAATAGAAATTTAGAATAAATGAAATGGGAGTTTTGGCTTTTCTCAGTTCTTAAAAAAATGTAAGAATTTTTTTATGTGTCTTAATATTTATTTATATATTACCGTGTGATAAGTTATACCATAACGCACTTCACAACCACAACTAATCTTTTTTTGGAAAACTAAGTCCTAACTTAATTTTTGCAAATTAATTTCAATTGGCATAAATAAAACCTACCTACCAACCTAATTTTCTCATATTCAATAATGAGCCGGTTTCACATTTTTAAAAAAATAAGACCAGCCCTCTGCGTGTTCAACATCTGGAATTTTTTGACGAAGACAATACCTTCCTTAAGGTAACGGATCTTTAATGGTTTCCGAGATATAAGGTAATGAAAAATATATTTTTACGGGGTTTACCTCTGCTATTTCGAAAACTATTAGTTACATCGATTAAATGAGACTTTCTGTTTACCTTTCGGAAATTTCTTAGACATTTGTTTTTTTTTAATTTAAAAAAATCGATGAATTGTACTAATTTAAATGTTGTGAGACACCATATTAATATTACCCATTATTATTATGGGGTCTCGTGGCCGTGTGCCTGAGTGTCAGATCGCGAATCTGGAGAACCGGGTTCGATCCCGACCGACGCCAAATATTTCTAATTTTAAATGGCACAAAATTGACCCATGTGGTGCTCTCTCCACGCCAGCAATGAGTGCCCGTGAGGTGACGCCCGGTAAGCGCCCGCATGGTGCAAATATGTCATCATTATCGATATCTGTGTACAAGCAGATTGGCACACCCAGCAATGGGTAATAAGCCGTGATGATATATTTATTTATTTTATTTGTTTAAATGTTGTGGTGACCTTGGAAAATATTTAATTTTCAAATAACTTCGTAAGTATTATAAATTGACAAAAATGTTTCATGCAAAATTTCTAAAAAAAATCTATTTACTGACAGACAAAATTTGTTCGATCATTATCTTTGTCAGTTTGTCTTCGATTTTTCGTTTTTCTCAAAAAGTTAAAGATCAGACCTGCATTGACAAAGCTTTTTTTCTCATTTTGGTCATTACTATATACCCTCAAAAATATTTACCCTTTTTTAACATCCTATACCGAGTGTCTTAGGCCAACCGACACATGTGGGATTAACATGGAAAATCAGTTAATTAGGAATAGTATCTCCCCAGAGCTGGATATTAAGTCGAAATTTTGTATGCTTATGCGGGGATATTAATTTTATGAATTACGTTTCAAGTCAGTCAATTTACATGTGTAATAATAGAAGAAATTAAGAAAAATTGTCGAATCTCCAGGATTGTTGTTCATATCCCGGAAAAAATAGTTCCTAAGCAACGGTTCAGATAACATAAATGGTAGCGTGTGCGCTTGGTAAAAAAACAAAACTCGGAGTGTCGGGTTCGTAATCAGCCGACAGCAAAATTTTTATTTATTTTTTACTTTTCCAAATAATTTTTATCATTAATATGTTTCTAATCTTTTATTGATATTTAATAAAATATAAACATTATTTCAATCATAAATTATATTTTGGAAAATCTGAATCACACTGATTGCAACAAATACTCTTGGATTGGTTTAAATGGACCAATTAATTGGCCGGTAAGATCTCCTGCCCCTTAGATTTTTTCTTTGGCGTCATTTAAAATCATAAATTTAAGGCCATTATGAATTGACCACTTTAGATCTTAGAGCGGCAATGAGGAAAGATTGCAGTCTAATTTCAAATTGAAAGCGAAGCAAAGTGAGAACAATGTTATGATCGTCTCGGATTTTGCTTAGTACAAGATTGCGGTCATTTTGAATATTTGTTGTATTTTTTTAATTTCTACTGTTGCAATTAGTGCAATTTATATTTTATAAAATAAATAAGTTGTATTACTTATAATATATCCATTTTATTAAATATTAATGAAAAATTAAAACATAATAAAAATTATTTTGAAAAGTTAAAATTAAAAAAATCTGATGTGGACACCACACGACTTCCTTGTACGCAAGACTAATATGAAGTATAGACTCAATTATAAAATTGCACGCATTTGACGGAATTTGACAATAACATCTATTTTTTATTTTTTTGTTATTTTTTGTCCTAATCCATAACAAGCTTCATTGCAAAAACGAAAAAGTATATAAGTTTTAAATTTACATATCTCGCTTATACGAAGGGCTAATTTAATAATACTTGATGTGGTAGCCGCAGAATTTAATTCTCTAAAACTCTTTTTGGAAACATTTATTTCTAAAATCAAAATGAAACCATTTTATTCAAGAAAAACTGTTAACAACTTCAGGTAATATATCACTTCCGGTTAGCCTGTTTTAACCAAATTCTGCTATGTTATTCCAATTGATATAAAAGTCTTATATACTAAATTTGAAAAGTTTTGAATTATATTGTAACGTTTTTAATTATTTGGGTGAAGTGTAAATATTAGACAATTGTTATTAATGAAAATAAAAGTTTATTATAATGATAAATAGATATTAAATATAATTAAAAGATGATAAATATAACTAACACTACGATTAAACAAATATTAAGACTAAGAATATTAGAAAACACTTAAACACTAAGATTATTTATTTAAACAATATATAGATCACTTATTTATTTATACAACTGTGTTTATTTATATTCACTACTTGTCTACTGTCTGTTTATATCACCAACTGTTCAACACGCAACGCTTATTTATATCAGACTGTCCAATGTCTTCGCTAACAGTCCTTATATACCTCGGCATCCGTATTCCAGAACTCACTAGAAGATTTCTAGATAAAACACAATAGGTTACATCAACCGCGTAATTAAGCAGGTTTCGACACGTCTGCTGAGTCATCGCTAACAATAGACGCTCGCACGACCCCGCGACAGTGGCGGCGACAGCGACGGGGACAGCGGCGGTGACAGTGGCGGCGACGGCGGGCACTGCACATTACACTGCCCCCTCCTTAAGACTGTTTCGTCCCGGAACAGTTCGTGATGACGAAATCTGCATGCATTACCCTTGGTGCATTTCGAAGTTTTGAAGAAATGGCAGTCGATGGTCCGCTCGATTTCTTCTTTATGTCCGTTAGGGTTAAAGCTGCAAACGAGAATTTCAACACCGGTAAAACGGAAGAGGATTTCTATCATGTTCCTAACAATCCTCCAATCTAAACCATCTAGACCACAGCCTAACTTCGGGACGGCTAGCTTCAAAATGTCATTCTCAAGCAGATGATCCCTCAAATCGCACAGCGAGTTCCACAGGTTGCGGTAGGACGGCTTCTGGTACGAGCGTGGTTTTGTAACCAGGTAATAGATGTACCGCTGATGGCCTGCGCAGCGTTTTCCCAATAGTTGGGCGTTGGTTGGCCAGTTCTTGTTGTCGCCCAAATTTCGCCTTAAAGGCTGAAGCTATGCCACGGGACATCTTTAAGTCTTCTGATACGCAGTGACCGAGGGAATAATCTGAAGACACGGTGAATAGATCTCGGTGTTCTTCTTTCGTCACGCCGAACCGCGCCTTGCGGCCAAAGGAATAGTTCTCCATGAAGTCTTTAAAAGTTGGTTCTTGTGTTATGATCCGACGAACCGTTGCTCCGTTATGGTTGTCTCCGGCGAAAGGGGCTAGCCGATTAAAGTGTACTACTCTCGGCTTCCCGCTAGGTTGTTTCTTAATTCTGTATACCACGTCGTTTATCCTTTTGACTACCTCATAGGGGCCTTCCCAATTATTTTGCAGCTTTGGTGATAACCCACGACGTCTTTGTGGATTGTAAAGCCACACTAAATCCCCAGGTTGATATCCACCCTTTTCGGCCTTGATGTCATACCGGTCCTTCATTCGATCGCTGGCAGCTTGAATGTTCGTACGGACTTGTTCATGAATGTCATCCATTCTTCTCAGTAAGTCCGTAACGTAATCTTCCCCGGCCAGATCTTCCCCAGGTTTACTGCCGAATATCAAGTCACATGGTAAGCGCAGCTCGCGCCCGAATAAGATGTTCGCAGGAGTTTGCCCTGTTGTTTCATGCACGGATGAACGATAAGCCAACAGGAACAGATGGAGGTGTCGGTCCCAGTCTCTTTGGTGGTTGGAGACTACCTTCGACAAATATCGGTTGATCGTTCTGTTCATTCGTTCAACCATGCCATCAGACTGCGGATGTAATGCAGTTGTTCTAGTTTTATTAATTCCTAATATCTTACATACATTTTGGAAAACGGCAGACTCAAAATTTCTTCCCTGGTCGGAGTGGAGTTCACGCGGTACTCCGAATCGGCATATACATTCCTTAACTAAAGTTTCAGCGACCGTGGTGGCTTCCTGGTTGGGTAATGGATATGCTTCAACCCACTTGGTGAAGTAGTCCATAACAACCACGATGTATTTATTTCCTTCGTCACTTTCTGGGAATGGTCCAGCCACATCAATCGCAATACGCTCAAATGGGCTGCCAACGTTGTATTGCCGCATTGGAGCTTTTCGTCGTTTATGCGGACCGTTACTTCCAGCGCAAACCACACATTTCTTGCACCAATCTTTAACATCTTCCGCGAAGTTAACCCAGTAAAACCACTGGCGCAATCTTTCTAGCGTTTTGATGACTCCGAAATGGCCTCCAGATCCGTCATGGATCTCTTTCAACACGTCTGGTACTCTACTATTAGGAATAACTAACTGAGTTCTCTTCTCAGTTCCGTCAGCATTTTCTACCACACGCTTTAACATGCCATCCTCAATCACCATGGAGTCCCATTGCGCCCAGTACGATTTTACACTTGGTGAGTGTGGTGCAACATCTTCCCATACTGGTTTGCTCTCCTCTGCTTTCCATTCCAGTATAATTTTCAAAGTCGGGTCTTTTTCTTGGTCTTCACGTAGTCCATCGGGCTGCCAATTATCGTCAACTACTGTTGTCCTGGCGACAATAGAAAATTTCTCTTCTAGTCGACTACAATGCTTGGCACGGCCTTCTGGACAATGCGTCGGCATTACGATGGCTGGTACCTGTCCTATGCTCGATTTTGAAATTGTATTCCTGTAGTCTTTCAATCCATCTAGCCACCTGACCTTCAGGATTCTTAAATTGTAGGAGCCATTTTAATGCAGCATGGTCAGTTCTAATTAAAAATTTCCTTCCATACAAATATTTGTAGAAATGTTCCACGGATTTCACGACTGCCAATAGTTCTTTTCTGGTAACACAATAATTTCTCTCTGGTTTTGACAAAGTCTTACTAAAATAGGCAATAACCTTCTCATGTCCGTCTTGTATCTGGGAAAGAACGCCACCAATTCCCACGTTGCTTGCATCTGTGTCTAGTATGAATTCTCCTTCAGGTAACGGATAACTCAGGACAGGTGCGCTTGTCAAAGCATGTTTAAGTTCTTTGAACGCAACTTTGCAGTCCATTTCCCAGATAAATCTTCGACCTTCTTCAGTAAGTTTTGTCAGTGGCTTGGCTATGTTGGTAAATCCAGGTACATATCGCCGATAATAAGTACACAAACCAAGAAAACTTCTAAGTTCGTGTTTGTCTCTAGGCGCTGGCCAATCTCTCACAGCCTTTATCTTTTCTGGGTCAACTGCAATACCCTTATCTGAAACCACGTGTCCAAGATAATGAACTTCTTTCTGAAACAGGTGGCACTTCTTGGGACTGAGCTTCAGGTTAGCCTTCCGTAATCTCTGGAAAACCTCTTCCAAATTCTTCATGTGGTCCTCGAATATTTCACCTACCACAATAATGTCGTCGAGATAGACTAAACAGATTTTCCATGATAGTCCAGCCAATACTGTTTCCATGAGTCGTTCAAACGTTGCAGGGGCATTGCAGAGCCCAAATGGCATTACAGTAAATTGCCACAGTCCGGTACCAATTGTGAAGGCTGTCTTTTCCTTATCTTTTGGATCCAAATCGACTTGCCAGTATCCGCTCTTTAGATCCAGAGTGGAGAAAATCTTCGAGCCAGCCAAAGTGTCTAGTGTATCGCCTATTCGAGGTAGCGGGTAGCTATCCTTCTTGGTGACGTTGTTAAGTTGACGGTAATCGACGCAAAATCGTGTGGAGCCATCCTTCTTCTTTACTAACACCACTGGTGAAGCCCACGGACTGCTTGAAGGTTCGATCACACCTTCCTCTTTCATGTCTTTAATAATTCCTTCCGCTTCCTCACGCTTCGCCAATGGTAGTCTTCTTGCTGGTTGGCGGATGGGTCTTGCGTCGCCGGTGTCTGTCTTATGGTGAACCACATTAGTTCTCCCGTTGGTCTTCTTGTCAACTTGAAACACATCTTGAAATCTTCCAATTAATTTCTTCGCCTTGGTTCTCTGCTCGGCGGTCAGTTCTTGGAAGGAGGTTGATAATTGGTTAATTAATGTGTCAGGAACTTCCTGAGATATGTTTCCTTTAGCCTTAACAGTTCGTATAATCGAGGATACTGCCAAGCATTCCCCTACAATCGTTCCTCTCTTAAGAACAACTGGGTAACAATTTACGTTCATTATTCGGACTGGTATTACTTGACTGGCTTTGATCAGTGATTTTTCTACAACAACTCCAGTGCCAGTCTTCACAACATCATTCTTGGGCTCAAGCATAACAATATTCCCCTCACATAAACTACCATCTAATTGTGCTTGCACGATAGATTCACTTCGTTCTGGAAGGGTAACATCTTCAGCCATTAGTACGCGCACAGCCTTGTCTTCTCATGGGTTTAAAACAAGTTCTTCTTCATTGACCATCATTACTCCATTCTTCAGGTCAAGTTTGAAACCGTGCTTTTTCATTACGTCCATACCGAGTATTAATTCATCTTCGACGTCAGCTACCAGCGCACGATGTTTGAACGATGTGTTTCCAATAGTGATGATCATATCTATTTCTCCTAATGTGGTAGCTTGTTCTCCCGTTGCTGTGCGTAATCTCCACTTGGTTGGTTGGAGACGCGTTTTGTCTGTGTTCTTTACTAAATCGGGTCTAATTATAGTCTTCGTCGCACCCGTATCCAGTAACATTTTTAGTGGTCTTCTATCAACAGAGCCATTCACGTAGATGCTGCTGGCTTGATGATGAAGGGATGCAACATAACTGATGGATTGTGGGGCTACTAGATTACGGGTCGACGATTGCCCCTTCGCATCAACCCGACTTAGTTTTCCGACTCCTTTTCTTCTTTTACCGATTCTGTCTCTCTTTGCATTTTTCTGCAAAGTCTCTGCGGATGACCCTGTTTACCGCAATACCAACAGATGAGTTTCTTTCTTCCGGCAAACACTTCATATACAATTCGTCGCATTTTCTCTTCTAGGTCTTCGCTGTCTTCTTTTCTTTCGGCATCAATATTTCGCACTCGAGATTGATTACGTGAAGCTTGTTTGGCAGCTTCATGTTCTAGTGCATATGAGAGTGCGTCAATTAATGTTTTAGGGCGGGCCAATCGCAGCGCTTGCTGTGTTTCGCTGTCTCGAACTCCGTAGATAAATGCTTGAACGGCCAAGCACTCCAAAACGCTGTCGGGAGCTGCAGGATGTGCGAGACGAACCAAACGAGCTACGTCGACTTCAAATTCTTGAAGGCTTTCTTTTGAACTCTGATAGCGGTTCCTTAGTTGCGTCTGGTACACCTGCTCCAGGTGCGCATTGCCGTACCGCATGTCCAACCGCTTGACTAGTTGGTCGTAGTCCTCTTGTTCTTCTTCCTTCAGTGTTTGTAGGATGTCGATGGCTTCCCCACGCAACGAAACAGTCAACGCAGTAGCCTTCTCTTTGGACGTCCAGTTATGTGCTTTCGCAGCCACTTCAAATTGTTTTAAATAATTCGGCCACGAAGATTTTCCATTAAATTCCGGTGTTTTGATGTGCATTGTTGTACTAGTATCAGATTTTACTACTTTCTTTTCTTCTTGTAAACCTGACTTCACTACATCGGAATTCGACATTGATGACGATGTAATTTCAATAAATTTTTCTCGTAATTCTTCAATCTTCTTGTCATAGTCAACTTTTAAATTCTTCAAGTCTTCTTCAGTTTTTCTAGAATTCTCTTCCAATTTCTGTTCTAAACTTCTAGAATTTTCTTCTGATTTTCTAGAACTTTCCATAATTTATCTTCTAAACTTCTAGAATGTTCCATTAATTCTTCTTTTAATGTTTTACAATTTTCTTCTGCCTTTCTAGAACTTTCAATTAATTTTTATTCTAAACTTCTAGAATGTTCCATTAATTCATCTTTTAATGTCGTGGAATTTTCTGTTAATTTTTGTTCTAATGTTCTAGAATTTTCTGTCAATTCATCTTTTAATGTTCTAGAATTTTCGGCTATTTCCTGTTTTAATGTTCTAGATGTTTCTGTCAATTCTTCTTTCAATGTTCTTATGTTGGATATATCGAATAAGTAATCGTCAGGACTTTCACCGGAATCGATTAATGCTTGCCGCAGTCTTTCTTGAAGCAGAGACTTCTTTCCTGTCTTATCTAACTCTCGTTCTTCCAGTTCTGTCTTCAGATCACTTACTTTTAATTCACATAATTTTAATAGTTTAGCCATTTTATTTATTTTTAATTGACGCTTCACAATTTATTAACCCCACACCTGACACCAATTGTAACGTTTTTATTTATTTGGGTGAAGTGTAAATATTAGACAATTGTTATTAATGAAAATAAAAGTTTATTATAATGATAAATAGATATTAAATATAATTAAAAGATGATAAATATAACTAACACTACGATTAAACAAATATTAAGACTAAGAATATTAGAAAACACTTAAACACTAAGATTATTTATTTAAACAATATATAGATCACTTATTTATTTATACAACTGTGTTTATTTATATTCACTACTTGTCTACTGTCTGTTTATATCACCAACTGTTCAACACGCAACGCTTATTTATATCAGACTGTCCAATGTCTTCGCTAACAGTCCTTATATACCTCGGCATCCGTATTCCAGAACTCACTAGAAGATTTCTAGATAAAACACAATAGGTTACATCAACCGCGTAATTAAGCAGGTTTCGACACGTCTGCTGAGTCATCGCTAACAATAGACGCTCGCACGACCCCGCGACAGTGGCGGCGACAGCGACGGGGACAGCGGCGGTGACAGTGGCGGCGACGGCGGGCACTGCACATTACAATATTTTAATATAGTTTTTCATTAAAATCTATTATAGGCTTCAAATAATGTACCATTTCTGGAAATTATGTAATGACCAAAAAGGGAGGTGCACAACTAGATGTTATAGAAGTCCCAAATACAAAATTTCAACTTTCTACGACTTACCGTTTTTGAGTTATGCGAGATACGTACGTACGTACGTACAGACGTCACGACGAAATTAGTCAGAATGGATTCAGGGATGGCCAAAATGGATATTTCCGTTGAAATCTGGAAACCGAAATTTTTCGCGAATACAATACTTCCTTTACTTTGTACAAGGAAGTAAAAATAAGTTTTGCTGCCGACTGGTACCGAACTCGTCCCTCCGAATTATTTGTTACCATGTGCACACGCTACCACCATACCAGCTATCAGGACCGTTGCTTGGAACCTATTTTTTTCGGGATAAGAAGAAAAATCCTGGATATTCTACAATTTTTTCTATTTTTGCTAATATTACACATGTAAATTGACTGATTTGAAATGTAATCTATAGAATTAGTATCCCCGGATAAGTATACAGAATTTCAAGTTAATATCTTACATTGGGGAGATACTATTCACAATTAACTGATTTTCCATGTTAATTCCCCATCTGTCGTTGGCCTAAGACATCCGGTATATTAGTTTTACATAAAAATCATAAAATACATAAATCGTCTAGATAATAGAATAAATTGTTTTGTTCCACAACTTATCGTTCAAGGACTTTTTTAACTATGGAGGTATATACTTTTCTTTGTTAAATATAAATTAAATTTCGTATAATTACATTTTTTTATGCACGGGTTTTTCCAAATATATTACTGACCTATTTTTTGTTCTATTTTTAAACTACAATACAAAATAGTCTTATCTTTATATATACGTAAACACCTTCAGTATGCCGTAATATAATTTTACAGAAAATTTCCCTATAGTAGTGAAGTTATGTAATAGTAATAATATTAAACTAAAAAGTATCTAATTCATAACATTGGTTTTAATATACCCAAGGGTGTAACACTTTTTAGTTCCTTGTACAAAGTAAAGGAAGTATTGTATTCGCGAAAAATTTCGGTTTCCAGATTTCAACGGAAATATCCATTTTGGCCATCCCTGAATCCATTCTGACTAATTTCGTCGTGACGTCTGTACATACGTAGGTACGTACGTACGTACGTATCTCGCATAACTCAAAAACGGTAAGCCGTAGAAAGTTGAAATTTTGTATTTAGGACTTATATAACATCTAGTTGTGCACCTCCCTTTTTGGTCATTACATAATTTCTAGAAATGGTACTTTATTTGAAGCCTAAAATAGATTTTAATGAAAAACTATATTATAATATAATCCAAAACTTTTCAAATTTAGTATATAAGACTTTTATATCAATTGGAATAACATAGCAGAATTTGGTTAAAACAGGCTAACCGGAAGTGATATATTACCTGAAGTTGTTATCAGTTTTTCTTGAATAAAATGGTTTCATTTTGATTTTAGAAATAAATTTTTCAGATAAGAGTTTTAGAGAATTAAATTCTGCGTCTAGCACATCCAGTATTATTAAATTAGCCCTTTGTATAAGCGAGATATGTAAATTTAAAACTTATATAATTTTTGGTTTTTGTAATGGAGCTTGCTATGGATTAGGACAAAAATAACAAAGAAATAAAAAATAGATGTTGTCAAATTACGTCAAATACGTGCAATTTTATAATTGAGTTTATACTTCATATTAGTCTTGCGTACAAGGAAGTCGTGTGGTGTCCACATCAGATTTTTTCTTTACAGGTAACCGCGGGGATCCTCTTTAAAAAAAAAACATCCCTTTAAATGAATGTCTTTCGACTCAAGCTAATCTGAAATCCCCCTGCTTGAAACTTACCAACGAAGGTATGTATAATTTTTATTTTTATATTTTTTAATGGTGCACTATACCATAATCAAATTTTAACTATCTTAGGAATGGGAAACTATACGTAAATTAATTAGTATTAGTAAAAGAATTTAGTTTAAATATTAATTAAGGTAGTTCGCAAACTACAAGTTATTGAAGTCGATTAATAATTAGGGTGATGTATCATATCATTGCAATTTAATTGGTTGCCTGATTTTAAAACCGATGCTTGCGCGCCGTTTACGCCCGCCTACCGTGAATTCATAATGGACAAACACTAGCGCCATCCGCCGCCATATTTGGTATCACAATATTGTCAAACAATCTTCAAACTGTTTCATATGTATAAAAATATTTCAGTTAGGCGAACATGAAAAATTTGTACCCTTTAGAACTAACAGTTTGTCGAACACTGGTGAGGCCCAGCTTCGTCATACGCCAAATTCTGAACTTTATAAATTAATATCTCGCTTAATATGTAAAATTTTTAAGTCGCGTTTGCAAATTTTTAGTATTTTCAGAAAAAAAAATGGCACAGATAAATGGTATATTTTAATTTTACACATTAATTAGTAAATAGGCTATTCCACAATTTTTATAGTTTCATCTGAAAGTATAATTAAAACTAAGATTATTGGTGAAAATCCGGTAAAATATTTTATTACTAAACGAGTTATGCTCCCACAAAGTTTAAAGAAATAAATGTTATTACACGAATATGAGCCTTCACCTATCTGTCTTTATGGACCTATGTAAGTGTTACTGAAATATATGCTATTTCTAAATTATATTTGAATAAAAAAATTAATATTACAACACGGATTCGAATTTCAGGT
The DNA here is from genome assembly GCA_963082715.1 of Harpalus rubripes. Classification (NCBI taxonomy): domain Eukaryota; kingdom Metazoa; phylum Arthropoda; class Insecta; order Coleoptera; family Carabidae; genus Harpalus; species Harpalus rubripes. Next base: position 10,965,809 of record OY720461.1, read on the forward strand.
AAGGTATGGAAGTACAAGAATCATAACGAATTAGAATTATTGTCATATTGTCTTCCAATATCAATAAACTATAAACTTCACTTTGGTGTTACTTGCTGCGCTGCTGCATTTCCAAATTACAAATATAGCAAAAATTTCCTACATTCGAGTAGAGGTTATTACAGTTACGCATGTTTAATATCAGTCGATACATGCAGAGAAATTACGCTGCACGCATCCCCCGGGGATTCCCTCACTTCTTGGCTCTAAATAGTTAGTATTTGAAAAAATAATTACTTTTTCATTTTTTACCTCCCGCTGCTCTTGGTAAGGGAGGTATAAGGATCGTGCTAAAAATCGCATATCGAGATTTTGGTAAATGAGCACGTTTTAAGTTCCCTAGAATCCAATTTTAACATTTTCACGATGATGTCTGTGAGTATGTGTGGATCCTCCACTCTAACTCAAATACTATTATTCAGAAAATTTTGAAACCTTGTATTTCGAACTTTTTCTATTATGGAAACAGCCCATTAGATTTAAGATTATTAAATTTTCAACAGATTTGCATTAATACTTTTTCTACGTATATTATGGATAAAGTTATAAAATTATCTATAATTTACATCCCAGCGTCTACGTTTTAAACAAACAGAACGCAGTTATTCAAATGTATGTAACTGACAGATAAATGTCACTGTCAAAGAACTAATCATTTCAAATTAATAGTAGCGTTTTAAAAAGAAAAATGTAAATAAAACAATAGGAAAGGAAATCAAAACAGTTTCCAGCATAAGTAAATATGTAGGTATGTATTTAGATTAAAAATTAACGATTCGCAAAAAAAGTTTAAGCTAATTCTCATTATTGGATTAGTGAATTCTATTCTATCCCGGTATTTAAAATTGAATCTTTATTTTATTATCAAAAAAGGTAGTTACTTGGATTAGATTAGACTATATTTTAAGAAATAAACTGCCAAAATGAAAGTAAAATTCGCTAATCCAAAAATAAGGATTAGCTTAATCTTTTTGGACTCGGGCGGTTATTGGCGGGAGGTATTGTGTTGGCCACACCAGATTTTTTTTCAATAGTATTTGAGTGCAATTATTTTTTATAAAGTAATACAAATTAATTTGCGGGAAAATAGTACCTATATTACTAGCGAAAACAGATAATCCGAGTTGCCCCTAGGGCTCCGCCGATAGTGTTTTATAACAGTCTTTACATTCATCCAATTACAGAGTGGGTTCACATACGCAAACATCCATGACTTAGTGGGATTCGAACACAGAACTCTTAGCGCACTCATGACAGAGGGAACATGGAGAAGTCGAGAAATATAAGAGATACGAAGTCGGGTAAATTAGACAAAAGGTGCCCCATTAGGAGACCATTTTAATGGTGTTTTGTTATTTGAGAAAAAATACATAGGTCGCTAGATATAGGCAAAATTTAAATTATTAGTAAATGACGATTAAATGTTAGCGCTGAAAATAAGCATATTAAAACACATTTATCTCCCAAACCAGTATATTTAGTATTAATACAAAAAATAGCAAATCTAGATGACCGTTGCCTGGCCGAACCCGGTCACGCGGAATCCTCCTCCACACCGTGATTATTTCTGCAAAAGAATTAACACATGAGAAATACTCAGTGAGGAGTCAATCATTCACAAAATACACGCGCATCCACCACAAAGGAATGTATTGCAAAATCACACCACAAATAACACATGTATGCAACAAGGTCCAATAGAACAGGGAAAATGGAATAAGTAACCGTATGCGAAACGCATACCTGCTACTCAATAGCAGTGTGGCCCCGGACTTACGCGTACATATACTCCACTGTACCTCCCATTACCACTGTGGCCCCGGACTTACGCGTACGTATACTCAACTGTACCTGCCATTGCCAATACTGTGGCCCCGGACTTACGCGTACGTATACTCACTGTACCTGCCATTGCCACCCTGAGCGGTGTGGTTTATACCGGCACCAAAATATGGTTTCACAACCAACCCTGCCATTACCACCCCTGGGAATAGGGAGCTACCCTAACTCGAATTCCGCTCAGGTGCTGATCAACCCTAGTGGCTTCACTTCGGCCTTAGGGGCATAGTTACAAAACCAGGATAAAACCATCCCTGCCGTTACCACGCGGTCAATCAGCGAAACACACGAGGCTAGCAATCGTGGACACATAGATCGCATTCCTGGTTACCCTTATACCTATCTCATCACACCTGGAGGCTCTACTGGACGCGACCGATCAGCAAGGATTAGGATAAAGGACAACGCAGTAAAATAAAAGAATAATCATACAAATCCGTACCTGCATTACTCTTGCTATCGTGGACTAAAAGTGTTTGTAAAACTCAACTCACTCATAATCATACACATGCTAGATTAACTCTCTCACCTGAATCACTACACAAATCAATCACTACGATATCGATGTTCTCACACAGAAATCTAGAAATAAACTGAAATAAAATACGTGAATACCAGTATCATTAAATGTAGCTCTTATCCAACAGCATCGGTTACGTACCTAAATAGCTAATTAGAGACAAAACATAATAAATTTAATAAAAATAATCTTACGCAAAATAATTACTGTGACAATATTTTGCAGTTTTTTATATTTTTGCAAATATCTTCCAAATGTGAAATAATACTGGATTTTACGTTGTACATTTTTAAGATACTTTTTATGTTCATTCGTATGGCGATGCGCAATTTTTTTTTATCACTATTAGTTTTCGAGTTTTGATGTCAAAGTTTTAATTTTATATGGACGCCATATTGGAAAGTTGTAACATTGAAAAGATATTTTTTTAGCTTTCCAACCATGTGTAATTTGTCTATTTTCATTTGTTTGAAACACCGAGAATACAATAATTTCTAAATTTATAGGTTAAAAACAATGGTTGTTACAATGAAGCAATTGAAAAATACAATTAGAAATAACAATTTGATTTTCATTGATAATTTTTTTAATTTATGTTCTCAAAATTTTATAGTCTTAATATTTTTATTTGGACGTCATAGTGGGCAATGACATTTATAACGAAATTGAAAAAATGTTTCAATACTATGTATAGAAATATTAAAGAATATGAATATTATGAACTTGAAATTAAACAAATGATAATACCTGACTGGTGATTTCATTTGATTATTGATTCATTATTATTAAATTGCTGTCCAAAAAATTAATATTTACTACGTAAAATATTTATTTTGGCAATCATTATTCTGACACTGACGTAATAAAACGTTACGCTTTTGTTCGTCTCTTGTTTCTAATTCCATGGCTAAAGGCCAACGCGCACTTGAGCGACCGAAGCGAAGCGCGGCGAAGAGAAGTTTTTTTATGTGTATACACGCACTTAGGAGCAGAGCAACGAGGCGACTATACACATAAAAATATATTGAATGAAAAAACTTCTCTTCACCGCTTTTTGCTTTGCTGCTCTTCGCATCGCTCAAGTGCGCGTCGTCCTTAATACTATTAAATTGTAATTCCGTGTATTTTCAATTTTATTTTTGCAGTTATGAAGTAGCCAAAACATTTTTTTTTATATTTTGCGTTCAGAATGAAATCATTACGATACGCAATTGCGTATCGTAATGACCTTCATTTCGATACGCAATTTTTTGTTTTAGACGTTTCTTTAACCCATTTTTACCTAATTTATTTTCAGTTAATTGACAATTCATTTTAATAATATAATGTCGAAATTATTATTATTATTTTTTTATTTGGGGAAGAGTATTAACATGAAAATGTACAAATGGTTACAAATATAATCACAAATTGAGTAAGTAAATGTTATTGTAGAAGGCGCAAAATATAAAAATAGTATAAAGAACTCATTTTATAAGACTTTCTTTCGCACTTATCAATTAGAAAACTCGCTAAAGCTCGTTTTCTAAATTTTGACGCGTGCGAAAAAAACATGTCTTATAAAACACGTTCTTTAATAAACTATTTTTTAATTGATTCGGATGTAGAAATTTTTGCTTTACAACATCCATTTGAAACTTTGTGACTAAAATAATTACGGGAGCAATGCGCACGAAAAAACTGATTTCCCTTGTTGTTTAACAACCCTATATATATATATATATATATATATATATATATATATATATATATATATATATATATATATATATATATATATATATATATATATATATATATATATATATATATATATATATATATATATATATATATATATATATATATATATATATATATATATATATAGGGTGATTCATTGGTCTGTCCTCTCTTCTATAATTCTTTTATTTTAAGTCAGATAGAAAAACTCTTCAAATATAATTTATATGATATAGTATTATCTATCTACGTACCATATCCATTTGTATACAAGGTGCTCCATTTAAGCGCAACAATATGTAACTTTATATTTCTTAATGGAACACCCTATATTTATTTATTTATTTATTTTGATAGTAAATTCGATTCCTTTTAAAAAAGTATTAAGTAATAAGGTATCTACAATTATAAATTAAGAAGTTATTTACCTTTATTCGTTGAATGATGTTTCTATCATGTTATTATTAAGAAAGTAAGCTATGGATAATTTGATCAATTGTTTCGAATTTAAACAAACAAGTTATCCAAACACTCTTAGTTTATCATTGTTGATGTTGATGTGAAAATAAATAGTACAAATTTTAGTAAAGATGGGATGGTTAATATAATATTTATAATAGAAAATTCTATTGAAGTTGAAGGACAAGTTTTCGAGCATTTATTATAATTTGCATTATTTAGTCTGTCACTAAATTTTAATAGCTTCTTTGGAATTAGTGTAATGTTTAAAATAAGTATTAATGAAAAAGGATCAAAATTTTTTATTATATTATGTTTTTTTCCACTCTGAACTACTATTTTTATGAACGTAAATAACTTCTTAATTTATAATTTTAGACCCCTTATTACTTAATACTTTTTTAAAGGGAATCTAATTTACTATCAAAGTAAATAAATAAATATAGGGTGTTCCATTAAGAAATATAAAGTTACATACTGTTGCACTTAAACGGAGCACCCTATATACAAATGCATATGACAGACCGATGAATCACCCTGTATATATATATATATATATATATATATATATATATATATATATATATATATATATATATATATATATATGTTAGGATATGACTGTTATAATTGCTAATAACTGTACATTAATTACTGTAGCCCAGGCAAATGCCAACGTAACTACATCGTTACGTCATTGATCACGGCTGGTCACCAATAAAGGAAGAATTAGTAGTCAGTTGAGTTGTAAACGTTCAAAGAAATGGTTCAATATAATAATTTAAAAGGGAACAGTTGTTTGATTTGTTATATATATATACATATATTGTCATATTAATACCAAAATAACGCAAAAAAATGGGTAACAGTTGACCCTATTTTTATTTTGGGTACCCAAGTTTCAAAATTATTTTAATCAGACAAGGGTTAAGAAAATTCTGATTCATAGATGTCAGTGTCAAGTGTAATTGAAATATACGTAGTATATTTGTGTTATAATTTTCCTGGAAATATAGGATCTTTTTGCTCCAAACTTTCTGTATGGAATTTGTATAAAATATATAACTGTCGAAAGGTGATGTACATACAAGAAATCTAGAATCTTTTGTAAGGAACTTTCTGTGTGGATTTTATAGAAACCGGTAGATACCGCATCTACCGACTGTGTTCGAAAACACGAGTGGTAAAAAGTTACCGTATTCGAAAATTGTTCAATACCTACTAGATCCTTCTACCGAATTCATGAAGAATCTAATCTCAAAAAAAGGTAGTGATGCAAAGCGAACTACGCCAAATTTCTAAACTGTTTTAAATTTTCATCTACCCTGTTTACCACTTGCGTTCTTAAAATATCGATACCGGCGGCTATAACCTGATAAAAAGCTGTTTACCGGTAACAGTTCACCGGTAGAATTTTCGTAAATAACTCATATAACTGACGAGAGACAATGTGCTGGCCACATCAGATTATTTTAATAATTTTATAAATTATTACGGTACATTACATTATATTGTATAAAAATTTGTATTTGCGTCTGTGCATTGGTGTAATATTAGCTAGGTATAAAAACCGCTGTTTTATGTTAAATTTAATAGTAGTTAACAAGCCTTTTTAGATAACAACTCTTATTTACCGTTAATGTTATTAATTATTTTAACAGTTATAAGTATATTACGAAATATTCCAAATACAATGATTACTTGCGATAAATGTGAAAAGATCTTTGCGAGCAAGGATATTCTTCACGGTCATATGAAAGCAAAATGTGGTGTGTGTCAATAAAAAATTAGATAGGAAAGAAAACCACGCGAATCATTTAAAAAAAATATGCTATCAACGAGAAAGACGATGTGATTTTCGCATCAAAAAAGAAAAAACTAGAGAATTTTACCAGCTCACTACACCGATTGGACAGCAAGAGATTACGCAATGGTACCGGAATAGTATTGTAACTCCGATAACTCTGAAAATAGATAAACTTGAAGGTGAATAATATGATAAAGCATTTATTGTACTACAAATGTGCTATGTAAAGTTATATTTCAAAAATATACAACAATCATTAGAAGGAAAAGAGAAAAATTTTATACAATTCCGGATTTTAGGAATATGTGAATATATCTGTATTAGTAAAAAATATAAAATTTTAAAGTTATTAACGAAATATAATGTAATACTTATTGCTGAATAAGTAAATAAATATTAGTAAAACTATAAAATTATTAAACAAAATATAATGTAATATTTATTGCTAATTATTATTTGTTTTCAATAAACAATTAATTTGAAAATATTGTGCAATATAAACTGTAATATCCTTACATTTATGTAGTTTATGTTTTTTTATTAATATGTCCATGTTAAGCGCGTTTGTTACAGTCTATAATTTTAGATAGAAGTATAAAGAAAATTTCGAACAAAAATTTTATTAACAAAATGTGGACAGAGATTTATTTAAAGGAAAATATAACATTTCATTTAAAATAAGTAAAGAGTCTACGTCCGGTTGAACCAGAAGTGCTACTGTTTTGAAAATATTTTAGATGAAATGGGCATGCCGGGAAACCTTTAGATACCAAATTTCGTAAAACGATATTGAATAGTTTTTAAAAATATAATAGCGTAAGCTCGTCCTAGGACATCACTCACTGTGCAAGTCTGTCAGCGATGTTGCTAATTCGTCGGAGTTCACTTTGACGTCAGAGTATACAATAAATATACGCATCGAGTATATGGCGCACGACCGTTGCGCCACGGGTGGAAAAATTATGAACTAAAAAGTATATATTTTTACACATTGCTATCGTTCTGGCGTCCATTTCCGGCATTAGGCTCTAGAGGCCCCCCTAGTATTGAAAATTTTACTTAAACAGCAAAATAATCTGACGTCCGTATAAAGACGTCACTTTACACGTGGACGCGAGTAGTGACACCTTACAATAAAAATAAAAAAAGTTGAAATATATATATATATATATATATATATATATATATATATATATATATATATATATATATATATATATATACATGTATAAATAAACTATTTGTCACAGTAATTATTTTGCGTAAGATTATTTTTATTAAATTTATTATATTTTGTCTCTAATTAGCTATTTAGGTACGTAACCGATGCTGTTGGATAAGAGCTACATTTAATGATACTGGTATTCACGTATTTTATTTCAGTTTATTTTAAGATTTCAGTGTGAGAACATCGATATTGTAGTGATTCAGGTGTGAGAGTTAATCTAGCGTGCGTATGACTGTGGGTGTGCGTGCGAGCAGTACAGTGTACTGTAGTGGCCGCATCGTGTGAACCCGAGGGTCGCCACCGGTAGCAGCAGGGAAAGCTGTAGTGACCCGCATCTGTGGTCGCCAACGGTAGCAGCAGTTAGGGCCCGTAGTTGCCAACATGTGTGTACGGTGTGTGAATGCATGTACCTTTTGTAAATGATTGCCTTCTCACTGAGTATTTCTCATGTGTTAATTCTTTTGCAGAAATAATCACGGCGTGGAGGAGGATTCCGCGTGACCGGGTTCGGTCAGGCGACGGTCATCTAGTTTTTTTTTTTTGTATTAATACTGTATATATTAATTTGGGTGATAAATATGTTTTAATATTCTTATTTTCAGCGCTAACATTTAATCATCAATTATAACATTTCAGAAGTGGGATCGGAACATTTTTTACTTTCAGCTTTTGGGATCACACGAGCACAGCTTTTGGAATAGTTCGGATATTGATTACGTTTATGTTTAGCTGTATTACGAAACTGGAACAACATTACAACATGGCGTTACCTAACAACAGTCTTCAATTTCAGTACATACGTTCACTTTACGCGCTATGCATAAATAAGACGAAGTAACTACCATCATGTATGTGACATCTCGCTTGAAAGGGTATGCAGAAATATGGTACAAACCGTTGCAAGGAATAAATCATTCTTGGGAGACATGGAAGGCTATGTTGTTGAAGGCATTTCCGTCACAGGAAAATTATTTTCAGTTGCTTCAAGAAATAATTGCTCGCAACAAGAATCCGGATGAACCCATGTTGCAATACAATTATGAGAAGCTGGCGCTACTCAACACTTGCTCTTATTAGAGAATGCAAGAAGCCGCAGTTTCTTTTATTATTTTTGAAGACGATCGAGGATAAATTAGCGACACGAAACCTTTCTACTCCCCTTAAACGCGATTTACATCGTACTTTTCAGAAGAACAAACGGCCTTACTATACTACGCAGCAACACAACGATGGAATGGCGAACATTCGTTGTTTTATTTGTGGAAAATTGGGACGTACACGCTCACATTATGACAACAAACGGCAACCAGTATCGAATTGTGCAGGACGAAATGGAGGCGAATTCAATGGAAGTAGGAACCAGCGACCACAACAACGTAAACACCAGCATGTTCAACGTCACCAAGAGCCACAACTGCCAGAAAGGAACATCTTAACAACTTCTGCGGAGGCAAGCGGAAATAGTAAATTCTTTCTGGATGTCCACTTGCATAACCATGAAGGAATCTGTAGCGCAACAACTGGAATTACCATTCAGTCCGGAGTAAATTTAAAGCTTCCGGGTTAAATGGCTCTTATTGAGAAATTTAAATCAGGATCCGCTGGAAATTTTATTCGGATCTATTCGCAACCACGGCGTGAGAAGCATCAACCCTTCTTGTACAGGATTTATCGCCGCATTCAAAACTCTAATTATTAACAACTTCATGCCACTCTGGTAGTGCGAATTGCGAAGAGGGCGAGTCGGAAGGAGCCTTGTCGACGTTGAAGGAACTCTTCTCAGTGAAATGTTACGGATAACAATTTGTCAAATTTTTGTGGCGGTTACATTTTGAAAAAACTAGATAATTATATAAAGAAATGCGAAACATATAAAGGTGATCTGCAGGCTGCCCAAATAGGGCCACAACACAATCTGATTAGATGTAGAAAGTACAGGAAGATCAACAAATTATTTTATCCCTCTTTTTCTGGTGTGTCCTGTTTTACTTACATAAAAAAAATATCAAAGGAGATAAGCAGGACACAGTGTGAGAGGGAAGGTATTTTAAAATATATTGAAAACATGCTATACGATAATATAGATTATTCATTTTTGACCTGCGAACAACATCAAAGATATGTAAAAACAATTTTTGTAAAAAAAAAAAAACTATTAGAATATTTGTTTTCCATTAATTGACTAAAGTAAATAGAATTTTAAGTGGTAGAAAAATGGATATTGGCAGTAGCACCGACATAATAAAAATTAAAGTAAAGGAAAGGTACGACAGTTATGTTAGCTACAAAAATAAAGTTAATAATTTGTAATAATAAATTTAGTTTAATTAGATAGTGATTCCTTTCTTAACATAGGCAAAGTAGGTAATTAAAAAGTGTTCCATTAAATTATAATAATCCCCACAACGTGAATCCTTTAACGAAATTAAAAATTTGCTGACTACTCAACCAATCTTAAAAATCTTTGACCCAGTAGCCATTCCTGAGTTACACACAGACGCTTGCAATAAAGGAATATTATTCCAGTACGATAAAGATAACTTATTGAAATCTGTATGTTATTTCAGTAGAACAACTTCCCGCGATGAAAGTGTGTGCCATTCGTATGAAACCTTAGCTATTGTTGCGTCGATAAAACGATTTAAGGTGTACTTAACAGGAATACATTTTAAGATAATCACTGATGGTAGTGCGGTACGCAGTACTTTTGAGAAAAAAGATTTAGTGCCGAGAATTGCACGATGGTGGCTGAGCATTCAAGATTTTGACTTTGAAATTGAGCATCGTCCAGATTCCAAAATGCAGCATGTAGATGCATTGAGTAGGAACCCAATTCTCAATGTTTTAGCTTTGGATACTCTTGACTGGCTTCTGGTATTACAAATGCAAGATGATGAGTTACGTATCCTTAAACATAAATTACTGGATAAATGAGATAAGGAAATAGTAACTATGATATTAAAGATGAAAGGTTGTACCGCAAAACAGTCGATGGAAAATTAAAGCTCGTTGTTTCAAAATTGGCCCGTTTTAATTTATTACGTAAATACCACGACGATATCGGTCATGTAGGTTTGAGACGTTGCGAACGAACGATCAAAGATAAATTTTGGTTTAACGGCATGACGCGATTTATTAGAAAATATGTTAATGCTTATTTAGATAGCAAATATAAGCGGAGTCAGTATGGGAAAAGAGAGGGGTATTTATTTCCCCTAGATAAACCAGCCGAACTTTTACATACGTGGCACGTTGATCATTTAGGCCTCTTTAGCAAAAGTCATAAGGGATCTGCGTATATATTCATGATTATTGATTCCATTACGAAATTTGTTTTTGCTCGACCAACTAGAAGTACAAATTCTGTTGAGGTTATTGACCACCTAAGTGATCTATTTAGTATGTTTGGCACCCCAAAGAGAATTATATCGGATCGCGGTAAGGCATTCACAAGTAAGAAATTTAAAGCATTTCTAACTCAGTTTCAAGTCAAACATACGCTAAACAGTGTTGCTTCGCCTAGATCAAACGGCCAAATTGAATGATATAATCCAACAATACTGAACGGCATTAATACCAGCATAACAAATGAATGCGATTGGCAAGAGGTTTTGCCGAATGTAGTATGAGGCATGAATAATACGACTAATAGTACTACATGATTCACCCCACATTTATTAATGTTCGGGTATGAGAAAAACCGTCATGCGGAATTAGGTATCAATGAATTCAGTATTGAACCAGAAGTTAAAGAAAGGGCAAAAACCCGTATGGACAGGTTAGCAGAGCAAATGAAAAGAAGATTTGATATGAAACGAAAAATTGGCCGCACATATAAAAAGGGGGATTTGGTTTTATGGGCTGGTGCTAATAAAAATGACAAGGAAATCAGTAGAAAGATAGGGTATAATAAATTTGGTGGTCCTTATAAAATAAACAAAGTGTTTGGATATGACCGCTACGAAATTGTCGCTATTTCTGGGCTACAGGGGTATAAACAATTCAAGGCTGTAGTTGCAGTAGAAACTCTAAGAAAATGGGAAGGTGGTGTCATAGAAGAAAATGAAAGTGATAGTGATGTAAACAGCGCTGAAGAATTGATTGATCTATTAGAAGGCTAGGTTAAGATTTAATTGGTTGCTATTCGTCGTTTTGTTGTACTGTATGTGAATGTATTTTATTGAACTTCTATTTTATGTCTAATTTTGTAACAACTAAAAAGAAGGATGAAATGACAAATAAATAAAACTAGTTATCAACGATGATTTTAATTATTCATTTTTACCAAGTGTAAACGAAATAAACAATGTGGTAACTAAGTTCACATTCACGGAAGTATTTTAGTGTGGTAATATAGTTCACACTTTTTAATGAAAAGGATAAGCGATGTGGTAACTAAGTTCACATTGAAAATGTATATTACTTATATTAGTATGGTAACTAAGGTCATACTTAAAGAAATGAAGTGTGGTAACTAGGTCACATATATGAACTCATTTGTGTGGTAACATAGTTCACACACTAATATGTTACAAGTGGTAACTAGGTCACATAGGCGAACCCATTTGTGTGGTAACGTAGTTCACATAATATGTTAAATGGGGTGAAACATGACAAAGAAAATAAAATTATAAGTAATGAAACGTAGTTATGCCTATTTAGGAAAGACTGCGATCAAACATCACACCTTATGATGAGACTCATTTTAAAATAATTCAAGAGTATTTATCACGTTTTGTTCTAGGTCATAGACAGAGTCAACTCGAGGAATACTATTGGCAAGGACACCAAATGGTCAGGATGGCCGATTGTTAGAACTAATTAATTAATAAATAATATTCGTTCAATTCAAAATTATGTCAGGACTAAATAATTTATAAGGAAGGGTTGTTTATTTAATATTAATTATTATTATGTTAGGTTGATGTTTCGTAATAGTCTTATTATAATATGAAAGGTCGTGTAACGACAATGGGGCAGTTCTCAATAAACCTCTGAACAGTACGATTGCTTTTCTATCGCTATTGGATCTACCATTTATTCTCCTCCTCCTCCTCCTTAACATAATATATGTATATGATTTGTAATATATTACTTGTTTTAAAGTATTCATCAAAATATTATTTTGCATTATTCTACTAATATCGACTATTAAAATCAAGTAAATAATTCAAATATCATAATTTCTAATGAATAACTGTTAATGTACGCAACCTGCTATACATTGCTATATATTACATTCGCTAGTGGCTAGTGGCGCTCAAGTCTCGAACAGTGTTCCAAAGTAATATTAGAGAGTAAGCGAAGCGGTCCACTATTTATCTTGTCTATGTGATTGACAGATGTCAGCGTTAAGTGCAATTGGCATAGTATGTTTGTGTTATAATTTTACTGGAAACATATAAACTTTCTGTATGGAATGTATACAAAATACATAGAACTGACTTAAGGTAATATACTGGAAATATTAAATCTTTTGCAAGAAACTTTCTTTGTGGAATTTCTACAAAGCACATAGAACTGACGGAAGGTAATGTGCTGGCCACATCAGATTTTTTAGTTTAATATTATTACTATGACAACTTAACTACTATAGGAATTTTTTTGTAATATTGCATTATGTCATACTGAAGGTGTTTACGTAGATATAAAGATAAGACTATTTTGTATTGTAGTTTAAAAATAGAACAAAGAATAGGTCAGTAATATATTTGGAAAACCCCGTGCATAAAAACATATAATATATGATTTTAATTTGTACTTAACAATGATTGACAAATAAAGAAAAGTATATACCTGCATATTTAAAAAAAGTCCTTGAATGATAAATTGTGGAACAAAACAATTTACTCTATAATTAGAAGATTTATGTATTTTATGATTTTAATGTAAAACTAATATACCGGGTGTCTTAGGCCAACAACACATGTTGAATTAACATGGAAAATCAGTTAATTGTGAATAGTATCTCCCTATAGTGTAAGATATTAAGTTGAAATTCTACATGCTCCGGGGATACTAATTCTATGGGTAACATTTCAAATCAGTCATTTTGCATGCGTAATATTAGAAAAAATCTGATGTAGCCAGCACAATACCTTCCGTCAGTTATATGAGGTATTTACGAAAATTCTACCGGTGAACTGTTACCGGTAAACAGCTTTTTATCAGGTTATAGCTACCGGAATCGATATTTTAAGAACGCAAGTGATAAACAGGTTAGATCCATAACCTATGAAAAAATATGAAAATTTAAAACACATTAGAAATTTTACGTAGTTAACAAACTGAGCAGAGTCCTACTTTGAACACATTTCCACTTTTACCGCGCACGCTTCGCTTTGCATCACTACCTTTTTTTGAGATTAGATTCTTCATGAACCCGGTAGATGGATCTGGTAGATATTGAACAATATTCGAACACAGTACCTTTTTACCACTCGTGTTTTTTAACACAGTGGGTAGATGCGGTATTTACCGGTAGAATTTGCGTAAATGCGTATGTATTTTCTATAAAATCCATACAGAAAGTTCCTTGCAAAAGATTCTAAATGTCTTGTATGTACGTTACCTTTCGACAGTTGTATGTATTTTATACTAATTCCGATTAAAGACAATAATCTTTCTTCCATTGGCGTTATATTGATTGTGTCTGAGATTCCTCCACCAGTTTTTTTCATATTGGTCACTTTCTGTCCCCATTTTCGTTTGAACTGGTTTTCCAATCACTGAACGTCTAAATAATAAAGGAATGTACAAGGATGAGGATATGGACAATGAATGTAAAAAAGTAACATTTTTCTATGTGTATAACATATATTTTATATTTCAATAAAATTCTATTATCTATTATAATACTAGTATATTATAAACATATACACACATCATGAGAACGTATAAAAAACAATCATTAAAATTTCATTAAAATTAGACATGGGCAACTATGCAAATGCAACCTAACTGTCCTTGAAAACATATGTTAGGGGCAGGGGTTCATGTCCATTGAGAGTTTTAAGTTCCTTTTATTTTGACTTATATAGAACTTGAAATTAGTGTATTGTACTTTAGGTAGTGGACAAATGCTTTAATTCTTGTAGTTAACATTATTAATTTTCAAAAAGTTTTGGAGGGAGTTTGAATGCATGATATATATATATATATATATATATATATATATATATATATATATATATATATATATATATATATATATATATATATATATATATATATATGTTTTCAAAGACAGTTTGTATACGTTATTTACCGTGTCTTGTAAAGGAAAATTATTAGTACTTACTGAAAAGAAAAATATTCAGACATAATTAGCACATTCAACTACCTACTCACCTTGACACTAGAATATAATAAATAAGTTAATAATTACGGATTGCCACTGGTTTGGTGTCTTCGTCGGACCTACTTCGGCATTTAATACATCTGTAAGCTCTTGCCACAGACGTTTAATGCTTTCTTTGGCATTCAACCCACCAACTTTATTTAACGCCAAATCCTTGTGGTCCTCCATACAAGTTATTATTTTTTCGAACTGTATGGCTGTAGTTCGACCACTGCGTTTAAGATTTATAGACACTATAAACAATGTATTAATTTAATAATATACAATAATAGAAATATTATTTCAATATAAAATAAAAATATACTCGTATATCAAAATTAGTTTATGTTCACCGAATGATAAATTTGTATCATTTTTAAAAACTAATAAAACTATTATTGAACCGTTAATTATAAGCATAAAAATACTTACTGTTTGGTAATATTTTAAATAATATTGGAAGAAACCACGAAGAAACCCAGAAAAAACGATAGTTTTGACGTGACGCGAATTCACAAGATGGCCTCTTACCTACCGAAAACGCGCTTATCGGCAAGTACCAAACCTCCGCTTAGCAAACTGTAGGAGTTATCGGAGGATGCCGCTAGGTATCGGGAGATAAAAGTTACAGAATCTCATTTAATTCTAGGTACCGAAACTTATCGGATAATACCGTTACTAGCTACCGTTAAGAGTTACAGAATCCCAGCCAATGTGCTGCAAATTTAAATTTCGCGCTATGAATCACAAGTAGATAGCTTTAGGTCACTCACAATAATTTCTCTAGTTGACAGAACATCTGTGAACCTCAAAAACCGTGTTTGTGGTGTAATGAAAATTGTATTCTTTAAAAAAATTGTTTATTTAATGGCATATTGTAGTAAGTTTGTAATAGTTGGAAAAACCTACCTGTATTTCGTTTACTATTTACAAAGTAGCTTCTATGAAAGTAATATTAGCACATAACCTTATAAACATGTTGTGGCAAAAATGATCATTATTAAAGTCTTAGTTTTTTTTAAATCAAAATATATGAAAATACACGTTTTTATAGGTTATATTGAACGACCTAAATCATGCCGCGCAAACACATTCACAAGCTTGGGACAGCTCATAGAAGAAACTATGCTGAAGAAAACATGGAAAGGGCGCTGAGATGTGTTCTTAAAGATCAATATTCATTTAAACAAGAGGCTGACAGTTATCATGTCCCGAAATCTACACTTTATACCAAATACAGAGGTTTACACGGAGACATGTTGGGAAGACCACCTGTTTTAAGTTCAGGTGAAGAGAATACAAATTGTTGCTGCTATTGATGTAGCAGCTAATTTTAGATTTCCATTTACTCAAGAATGTTTGAAATAGTTTATTGAGCAATATTTAAATAGAAAAGGCATAGTTGTCAGTTGTTTTCAAAACAATCGCCCAGGGAATGACTGGTGTGAGAATTCCTTTGAAAGAAATAAAGAAATAACCAAGAGGAACAGTCAAAACATAAAAAGATGCAGAGCAGAATTAAATGTAGAAATAATTCAGGATTATTTCTCTTACCTGAAAGATACTATTGCAGATATACCGCCGCGCAATATTCTAAACTCTTATGAAACGAATATGATGGACGACCCGGGGAAAACAAAAGTTATTGTACGAAGGGGATGCAAACACCCTCACAGATTGATGGATACTTCAAAATTATCAACATCGGTCATGTTCTGTATTTCTGGTGACGGACTATTATTGCATGCTTACATAGTACACAAATCAAAATATGTTTACCCAAATTGGATCGAAGGAGGTCCTCCAGGAACGCGTTACAATCGTTCAGTGTCTGGATGGTTTTATTCTGATTTATTCGAGGACTGGTTTGAGAAGAATGCTCTGCCTTATCTGAGGCGCCAGGAGGGGAAAAAATTTATCATTGGGATAATCTTGGTAGCCATTTGTCGTACAATGTAATCAAGCAATGTAATGAAAGCAATATTTCCTTCGTCTTTTTACCCAGAAATAACACCCACTTATGTCAGCCACTTGACGTAGTCGTTTTTAGATCATTAAAAATGCACTGGAGAAATATTCTGCCGGAATGGAAATTGCACAATAAAAGAGTTTTACCGAAAACCGAATTCCCAAAATTATTTTAAAAGATGTTGGAGAAGACCGATCCTACTTTGAGTGACAATATAATCTCTGAATTTAAAGCATGTGGCATAATTCCATTCAACCCGCAAGGAGTTTTTAAAAAAATTAAGCCTAGAGATGATGAAATAAACGAGAATGTAAATTTGGTAGCTAGCTTTCAAAATGTTATAGCTGAAGCTACAAGAATGGAAGAAAAAGATGTTTCGAAACGGAAGAAAAGGTTTAATGTTCCTGCAGGCAAATCTGTATGCATTGAGGATTTAGAAGAATAGAATGAAACAAAAAAGGAAAATATGGATATTACACATACACAAAGCGAGTCTGAAATGCAAGAGAAAAGTTTTGTAGATGATACAAGTACAAAACATAAAGACTGATGTAAAAAAATATCTGTGATATTCAAGAAGACTGTTATACTATAGAGCCTTTCATGTACAACATCGGAACAAAGAAAGAACATAAAAAGAAATTTGTTGCCAAAGTTTTAAAAATAGGAAAAAATAAATGGCATGAGACAATTTCATTTAAAAGACAGTCTTTATTTTTCCAGACATTGAACATATAGTTGAAGTAAATTTAAAAGATATTGAATACAGGCTCCATGAGCCAGTTGTTAATCGGGGAAAATATTTCCCGGACATGTTTTGTAATTTTGTATAAGTACAAATGTTAAATAATTGTTTTTACCTTCCGTCAACTATAGGTAAGAAAGGTATTGTCTTTGGTCAAAAAATTCGATGATGAGTTTTTAATGAATAAGCACGTTTTAGGATCCCTATAATACGATTTTACTATTTTTACGATGCTGTCTGTATGTATGTATGGATGTATGTATGTGTGTGTGTGACGATTTTTTCGTTTTCCAAATATAATTTTTGCGTATTCCTTTTCTTTAAATCCATATGAGGAGCTGATTAGATTTTGGTTATAATTGGTCGACCGGAAGTACCCTAATTTGAAGATTTTAACAGTTTTTCTTGAAAAAATGCTGTTAATATCACTTTTTCACATTTAATGTTATTATAAATATTTAAGAATATTTTATTCTCTATACGATTTGATTACATTTTATACTTCATATTAAATACATATTATTATTATTATTATTATTATTATTATTAATTCTTTTTATCGCTCCTTGGCAGCATAGGGCACCCTCAGGTGTTTCAAGGCATTTATTTTCTAAGGTTGCCAGCCTTATTTGTATTAGTGGGATATGTTTTCTACTACTTTTCTCCATTTTGTCTTGTCTTTAGCTTCCGTCTTTATATCGTGCCATGTTTTGTTTATTTTTTTGTGTTCTTTGTGTATCTGTTTTTGCCAAGTATTTGGTGGCCTTCCTCTGTTTCTCTTCCTTTTTATATTATATTCTAGTGCTTCTTTCGTTATGTTGTTATTTTTGTAACGGAGGGTGCGTAGGGTGTAGTGAAAAGCACCCTCGTTGACGTACTGAATTAAAGCGCAGACAGCCACAGTAAGAATATAAATAAAGTTATACTTACCTGTGTCACTACGCTGGCCTGTGCTGACACTGGAAAGGAGTTGACGGGGTTGATGCACAATTAATTTAAGTATTTTTTTGAAAATAAATAAATTATAATTAAAATTTAGAACAAATATTACACGTAAAAATTTAATAGTACGACTAAGTTAAACCAAATTATAATAAGAAATAATTGAAAGAACTATACGACTGTTCGCCAAAAATGGCGAATGCTGAAGTAGTATGTGCCGCAGGTTCTCTGTGCACTTTTTTAAAATCTAGTGCTGAAGATGAATCTTTCTTCAAGTGCTCTGGCTTATGTGGGTCATCCTTCCACAGAGGATGTGCAAAACTCGGAAAACGTGAGTACAATGCCATTTGTAACTCAAAAAACATCAAATACACCTGTGACAGTTGCGAATGTGTCTTATATGATACCAATGACTCGCTTACTACGATAACATCTACTGTGAACAGTATTCAGGCTCCATTTATTGCTAAACTCTTGGCCAAAATTGATGATTTAAGTAGGAGTGTCCTAAAACTATCTGAGGATCTGGCTGATATAAAGTCTGGCAATAAAACGGAGAAGGTGTCAAAATCTTATCAGCCACCAGTTTCTCCTGTGGTCATTGTGGCGAACAACAGATGTCTCTACTAAGCCTGCCTCCAGTCAGGCCTCAAATCTTAAAACTATCAGCAATCAACCAAGAGATGGCATCAACGGTGCGAAACAATCATACAGTGAACGGGCTAAAACCACGCCTGTACACAATTCAAACATCAACAAGCTTGCTGCTCAGCCGAAATCCCCGCCCACCAACACCAATGGCGCTCGTCTCTATCTGCGGCCAAAATCACGGCCGAAACCGAAGCCAGCTGCTGTCGTTGGTGTGAAGAAATGCGACCAGAACTGTAAGATTTCCGCTGTCCCTAGACTAACTGCAGTCCACATCTCAAGGCTGTCGTTATCAGTGACCCCTGAAGATCTTAAGAACTATCTGAAAGACTGTATCCCTGGCCATACTTTTGAAGTTGAAAAACTTAATGTTAAATCTGGCCAATATAATTCTTATAAAGTAACAGCCTTGCAGACTCTTTATAATAATCTTGTATGTCCTGATCTATGGCCCGAAAATGTTAATATTAAAAGGTTTATAAATTTTCAAAAACGGCCTCAAACTCAAACTCAACAAGTAACTTAATTGAGGATGATAATTTTAACTTTAGACTTGTTCATCTTAACATATGTAGTTTAACTAACAAATACGATGAGTTAAATATTTTTCTTGAGGGCATTAATTTTCCTGAAGTTTTATGTATTACAGAACATCATTTGACGAATGAAAAAATAAATCTGATACGCATTAATAATTACACTTTGGGTTCATTCTATAGTCGAACATTTTATGAATGTGGCGGAGTTGCAATCTATATTCTGGATACCATTTCTTTTACAACTTTGACTATAAAAAACGTACAGTGTCATGATAAAAACTTTGAATTCGCCTGTAATGAGATATTATTTGAAAATGATAACAGATGCTTGATTATTGTAGTTTATAGATCTCCTAACAGCGATATTAACATTTTTTTACGAGAAATACAGAATCTATTTAATAACTTTTTAAACTATAGCAATTCTATCTTTTTGTGTGGAGACTTTAACATTAATTTTGCCTGTGATATAGAATCTGCGGAATTATGTGGACTACTCCTCTCGTTTGGTTTATCCCCTCCTACTAATGGTTTTCCTTTGTTGCGAAGTACCTCTGGACGTCGTATTGATAACTTATTTACTAATATTGATGTGTGTAATACTGATTTCACTATTATGAATCCCTGTTTGTCAGATCATTCTGCCCAAGTGTGGAGTTTTAGGCTGAGTTGTCCTAAAAGTTACTCCACTCATAAAATCGTTTACACAAGAGTATTTAATACTGAAAACAAAAATTATTTCAAATACCTGCTATGTAAAGAAACATGGAATGATATTTATGATTGTGATAATTTCAACATGAAAATAGAAATATTTCTAGAGACAGTTCTTTCTCTTTTTAACATAGCTTTTCCGCTTGTTCGAAAGACTAAAAATATACAGCGTAAAAATCATAAATGTAAATGGTTCACTCCGGAGTTAAAGAAAATGTCTGAGAAACTTAAATTATTATCTGATATCTATAACATAACTAAAGATCCTGCCATTTTAACTGAGTACAAGAAATTCAAATCTACTTATAAAAAAAGCATTTCCTTGAATAAAAAGATGTATTACGAAAACATGTTGTTGTCATCTGATAATATTTCTAAAACAACTTGGAATTTAATTAAAAGTGCAACATCAAACCCGTCTTATTCCCTTCCTCTGCCCATGCAGCATACCAACAATGAATTTGCTAACCCTAGTGATATTCCTAATCTTTTTGTAATTATTTCTTCGACTCCATTCAACACTCATCTCTCAACTCCTCTAGTAACACTGCACCTGTTTCCTATACTCAAATTAATTACGACTTATCGATTTTTCTAAAACCAGTCGATGCAAGTGAAATATATAATATTATAGTAGATACTGGGAAAAAGCATTCTGCTGGCATAGATGAGATTCCATGCTCTCTTTTACTATGGATTGCTGATGAAATTGTAAATCCACTTACACATTTAATCAATGAATCCTTAAAGAACGGTATATTTCCCCATCAGTTTAAAACTGCAAAGGTCATCCCTGTCCACAAGAAAGGTAACAAACATCAAATAGAGAATTATAGACCTATTTCTATCCTTCCAGCATTTTCTAAAATATTTGAAAAAGTCATGAATTCTCGCCTAAACCATTTTTTTGATGCTTATAACATAATATCGCCTTATCAGTTTGGTTTCTGTAAAAATAAAACTACTGAGCATGCATTATACTTTAGTCTCTGTAGCATTCTTCAACACCTTGACAGTAAACATTGCACTGCTGGAGTTTACTTTGATTTAGCCAAGGCCTTCGATACGATAAGTCATGAAATACTTTTTGATAAATTATTTTATTATGGTATTCGTGGAAATGCCCTCCAGTGGATCAAGTCATACCTGAGTAACAGATTTCAAATCGTGCATATAAATATTGATGGACATACGTATAAATCTGAAAGAAAACCCATAACATCTGGAGTTCCGCAAGGTAGTGTACTTGGTCCTTTACTCTTTCTCCTTTTTATTAATGACCTCCCTAATTTCTTCCCTCAGCATGATGTATGCCTTTTTGCAGATGATACTTCTGTTATAATAGCCGCTTCGTCGAATATTATACTCAACTCAGAGTTGCAAAATTGTGTCGATCGAATGGAAAACTGGTGCAACATAAATGGTGTTGTACTTAATGCTGGCAAGACTCAGTTGCTTCAATTTGCCTTAAAAGGACGTGAATTCAGTTTATCCGCATCTCTTAACAATACCATCATTGTCCCAGTTACATACACTAAGGTCCTTGGTTTACACTGCAATTTTAATTTTTCTTGGGCTCAGCATAGCCAATACCTTATAAAACAATTATCAATTGCATGTTACGTAATAAGACAATTAAAAAAATTTGTTAGCATTGACATTATTAAACAATATTATTACGCACACGTATATAGTAAATTATCTTACTGTATTATTTGCTGGGGTAACTCACCGCAAACACAATATATTTTTAAAGCACAGAAAATGATAGTCAGAGCCATAATGGGCTGTAGCTTTCAAACTTCGTGCAGAGATATTTTCGTAACTTTCCATCTCCTCACACTTCCCTGTATTTTTATATTACATTGTTCGTTATTCGTAAAAAAAAATCCTACACTTTTCCCTACCAATAAACAAGTTCACGGGTTCTATGACAC
Organism: Harpalus rubripes; assembly: GCA_963082715.1. Taxonomy (NCBI): domain Eukaryota; kingdom Metazoa; phylum Arthropoda; class Insecta; order Coleoptera; family Carabidae; genus Harpalus; species Harpalus rubripes. The sequence continues at coordinate 10,988,256 of OY720461.1, forward strand.
ACGTAATGGGAGTAAATTATATATACCTAAACATCGCACTCAAAATTTTCATGGGAATGTATCTTACATGCCGATAAATTTTTTTAATAGATTGCCAGATTACATAAAAACAATCCAAAACGTTAATAGTTTTAAAAATGAGCTCAAGAAATATTTGACTCGTCATTGTTTCTATTCAATTGAAGATTTTTTAAACTTTGACCATCCTTAATTAACTTATTTATTTTACTTTTGATTTTTTTTTAAACTGTGCTCTAATGGCTTACAGTATTTTTTCATGTATTTTCTAGCTATTTAGTTTATATTTCATCGTATTTTTCCTATTCTTCTTTCTAATGTATGTTTTGACAGGCCATTGTAGTACGTTTTTCTGTATTTTATATTTTGTGGCGAATAAATTATTATTATTATTATTATTATAAGAGAGGATTCGGGCTGAGAATCCCTCTCGATTGTGGATACAAACACTTCCTAGGCTAGCTCAATTGACCACGTAAACTCTTTTACTGGTAATATTCCGCTTTTCTCCAGTATTCGACAAAATATTGAGCGGAACATCAGCAGTTTGCAACAGTCATGGCGTTCGTTCGAAGGAAATACTGAATTACAAAAATTTAGAGTTCACGCACGTGGCTGTTACATTTCCTCCCCCCTTTAAACACGACTATAATAAAAGAATTATAGTTGAGTCTAGCAAAGTCAATTGAACTACCCTTGGACTGCAACTAAACTAACTTACAACTACGAACATGATCGGGCTAGGCTACGGGCTGTCGCAGAACGTCTGTATCGGCTGGCGGACCACTGGCGTACGGGGGTGGTTGGGATGCAACCTGCTGCAAGCCTGCGTATAACGATACCGATGAACCGATGTTCGGTAGGGACGTGGCATGGGATTCCGGGGACGTAGAGTTCATGGCACTGGATTCCCGTTGATGTATCAGGTTCACCAGGTATCGGGTTGTTATAGCGTCCCACAGGCTGGCCAGGAAAAACCATCTGCGTTGCGGTTGGTTGTTGGCTGCTCTCCTCAAACTGAAAAAAATCAAAACAACGGATGCGACGTACCTTAAGACGTGATACAGCGTGTATAGGAGTATGAATACTGAGAATAAATTCCCAGTATAGGACAGGAATCCCCACACAGCTGCGGCAGTCCAAGCCATCTTGGCAAACTCATATTTGCTAAATACATCTGGTAGATGGAAGTCTTGTCCGTCGGTCCCTGCTCCTATCACTCGTCGCGTCATGATGTTTGTCGAGGCACGTCGTTCGTTTGGGAAGAGCAGCGTTTGCATCCATGTCTTGCTGGGTGTATACACCATGGGCGCTGATAGGGGCAATCTTTGTCATAGGGACAGTCTCGCTAGGATCGTTGGCGTCGAGGACTATGGGGTCTGGTTGTGTGCGACGCAGGTCCTGGTCAACTTCAAACCACTTGCCCTGTAGGTGGTACATTACAGCCAGTTGGTTCCCACAGTCGACCTGCGTGCCATGATCTCGAATTATGTGAGTGATGGGTGCCATGAACTTGCTTTCATTCTTATACGTAATCGGCAGCTCTTGGTAGCAGAATGAGGTTTTTCTAAAGTCTACAATTCGTGGGCTACATTTAATTACATATAAAACCTCACCCATTACTCTTCCCATGTGTCCTTCCGCTTCCTTCACCAGGCCGCTCACGATGTCTGGGTTTTCGAGGGCCAACATGATACGATTTTTTAGGATGTTTTCTTTCAGGTGACATCTTTTTAAGATGGCGTCATAAACAAGGTCCTTAGTATGTTGTTTGAAAGCTATTTCCAAAAATAGCAGCTTACTAAGGACTTGAGCAATAACGTCTGTGTTCTGGTTCACTCTTCGAGATTTCCGGAAGTAGAAACCAAGAGAGGATTTGGTGATAATCAACAGGCGGTTCTGCTCGGTGCGCCAAGCTGATTGGTGGCAGAGCAGCTCCTGCTGCACGAGTCGAACTGCAAAAACCGTATCATGGGCCTCGACGACGACGTATTTCGTTTCGGTCTTGTTTACCGTGAGGATGTTGGTGGTCCCTACATACAGGACGTCGCAGAGCATCGGTCATTAACATTAGCGTTCCACACCACCTCACCAGCCATGTCGTCGAAGCAGTAGAGGTCCGTATAAGTGCACACGGTTTCTGACCGTAGCTTGGCCGTATTTTCTTCGACGTCGCCTATGGCGGTATAATCGGACAGTCTTATGGTAATGGCTGCGCTGACGACTACATCTTCGTACGCGATGCCCTGCTGAGTATAGCGTACCTCGGAACATTTTCCACTGGCTTGCAGGTGGCCTGCGATGGTGGTCGAGAGCTCGGTCGTGCCGTTGTGGATTAGGCCAGACACAATACCGGCCCCTAATCCTGTTAAGTCTAGGCATTCAAAGCGATGAGCTTCCAGGCAGCGTTCTGCCTTTACGGGGTGCACGTACCGGGCTAGGTCACCTGAAACTGCACTGGTATGCGAGTGCATACCACAGTGCTCAATTAATTGTTGCACTGTTATCAAGCAATTGTACACATGGACTTCGGCGTATCGTCTTTCCTGAACTAATTAGATCTTCGTGGTCATTTCCGTCGAATCCTTCTTCGGGTCCCTGCATGACTGTAAGTCCATTAACGAAATTTTTGATATCTCTACACCCGGGTCCGCACAGTCGAAGGCAATTAGTTCAGCACGTAGCCAATATATCAAACTTAACACAAACAATACAAAACACTTAAAATACATCTTAGATTTAAATGTTCTTTTTAAATTCGATTTGGACGAATCCACGGGTGGTCAGAGACGGCTCCGCGGCTTCGAGTTGCGTAGCGGGGTGGCGGCGGAGGCGTATCTTCCTCGACCGTCGAGTATGTCTCAGTGGTTGTCGTGGAATCCAAGGTGGTGTTGGTGGATGGTCGGGATGTTCCAGTACCTAGGGTGGTATTTCGATTGGAATTACTCTCTGAAACTATAGAATTACTAGTTTCCTCGTGCCTACTTAATTCCGAATCCGGTAACGTTTCTTTTTGCCTTTCTGCCCAAGGGATAATAGGGGTTATACCCTCTTGTCCGGCTAATTCAGTAGTCTTGGACGCGTCATCGTGATCTACTAAGGGTAGGGAGGTTAAGTCATGAGTAGTCACGTAACAAGGTTTAAGTCTGTTCACATGTACTGTCATCTGTCTACGGCCAAAAATTTCTTTGATAATTGCATTTACATCCCGCAGTTCAATTATGCGATACGGCCCTGTCCACTTCTTTGCAAGCTTTGCACTAGTGCCGACCTTCACAGTCGGTGTAAACAAATAAACACGATCTCCTACGTTGAGAGTAACATCAGCACTTTTCTTATTAAGAGCACGATGTACCCTATCGATATTTTTGTCTAATTGTTCTCGTGCTCTAGTGTGTGCAATTTTTAATCTTTGGATCATTTCGCTCGCATAATTGATATCCACGTCATAACGGGTTTTTAAAGGTCTAAATATTTCATCGAACGGTAACTCTATATCGCGGCCATACATTAGGTAGAATGGAGTTTCTCCTACCATTGAATGAAAATTACTACAAAATGCTGAAACGGAAAATGGTAGCCATTCATCCTAATCTGTATGATTTACATTGATATAATGCGACAAAATATCCTTTAACGTTCGATGACTATGTTCTAGACTCGCGTTAGTCTGTGGTCTAAAAGCTGTCGTGTGTAATCGTTCGATGTTCAGTATGTTACAAATTTCTTTCATCAACTTTGAAACGAAATTTGTACCAAGGTCAGTAAGTAACTGTCTGGGTGTACCATGTAAAATTATGCCTTTTACAAATGTTTTGGCAACGGCAAGGGCTGTTTGATCTTCTATAGGAAATGCCTCAAGATAACGTGTAGCTGCATCTTGTACTGTTAAGATGTATTTATTTCCTGAGTCAGTCGTTACTATCGGACCAACTACATCCATCGCAATACGTTCAAATGGGCGACTGGCAGGATTAAATTTTTTCAAAGGCGCGGGCTTTAAATGAGGAGACGTTTTCCTTTGTGCGCACGATACACATTTCTTTACAAACATTTTTACATCAGAACGGAGTTTTGGCCAAAAGAACCGCGAATTTACTCTTTCATATGTTTTCTCCGTCCCGCAGTGGCCTGAAAGAGGTGAATCGTGGCAAGCCTTTAGAATAAATTTTTTTAATTTAGCGGGCACTACCAGTCGGTCTTCATAGCGTTCATCGTCCGGTTTACGGTACACTAAACCATCATCGTCTAAATAAAAATCACAGTTCGGTTCGCCATTAATTTTATCTAGATACGTCATAATCTGCGTCATTCCTCTGCTCAGATTTCTTGACGTCCTGATCCCATATCACCGGCTCGCATTTTTTGTGATGAAACATGATACGTACAGGCTTGATACGAGAGAGAGCATCTGGATCGGTATGTTTCTTGCCGGGACGAAAATGAATTTCAAAATCATGCTCCGATAAGAGTAAGGACCATCTAATCAATCTATTTGATGGTTCGGAAGTATTCAGTAACCATTTAAGAGGCTGAAGATCGGTATAAGCTATGAACTTCCGACCATACAAATAATCACGAAAAGGTTTTATGCTCCATACCAGGACAAGACACTCTCTATATATAGTTACGTTCTGCCGCAGCGAGTTGGCGACTCGCGTACGCTACGGGCATTTCATGACCATCATACTCTTGACATAACACAGCACCTATGGTGTAAGCTGAAGCGTCGGGGCATAAAATAAATAGTATTTGAAAATTCGGATAAATTAGAATAGGCGATTTTAACAACAAATCTCTCAAGCTATTAAATGCGGTGTCTGCTTCGATCAACTAAGAAAATTTATTGTTTTTCTTTGTCAAACTTGTTTTACGGTTGAGCTAATTTTGCAAAATTTGGAATAAAACGTCTATAAAATCCAATTAAGCCTAAAAATGATCTAATTTCTGTGACGTCACGCGGTACAGGAAATTGTTCTACTACATTTATTTTATCTGGATCAGGTTTCACACCATCTTTACTCACAATATGTCCCAGATATTTTGTTTCACTCATCATAAATTTACATTTATCAGGATTTAAAGTAAGATTTGCATCTCGAAGTCGATCAAATATGAGTTCTAATTTTCCCATATGTTCCTCTAAATTATCGGAGCTGAAACAAATAATATCGTTGAGATATACAAAACAGTGAGTAACTGTTAATCCAGACAAAACAGTGTTCATTAGTCGTTGCCATGTGCTCGGGCTGTTGATTAGTCCAAAGGGCATTCGATTACATTCAAAATGGCTCCAAGGTACAGAAAAAGCTGTCTTTTCTATATCTCGCGGGTCCATCTCTACTTGCCAGTAGCCTTTTGTTAAATCTAAAGTAGTAAAACGGACGGCATTACCAAGTTGATCTAGGGTGTCTTGTAAATTTGGAATAGGAAAATAATCACGTTTTGTAATTTTGTTCAATTCTTGATAATCAATACAAAACCTAAATGAACTTTCACCGTTACTCAATTTCTTTTCTACTAAGACTACTGGGGCGGAGTAAAAACTAATCGATGGTTGAATAATGTTATTCTCGAGCATTTCATCCACGAGTTCTTTCATAATTTTGCGGCGACTAAAAGGTACGCGATAAGGGGCGCGCGCCACATGGACGGTGCTTGTGTGTATGCGATGTTTCACGAGTGTGGTCTTACTTAGCGGTGCGTTCTTCGGTTTGAATACGTCAGCATATTTATTTAAAAAAAATTGAAATTTGTCCCGTTCCAAATTTGATAAATGATCTAAATTAAATTTATGCTGACTAGTCGTATTCACGGTATTAATACTTTTACAGTTTCGTGCCTCAACTTCTAGTTGCTCTTCCGCTTTTACAGCCAAACCGATTGGTGTTCGATTTGCTATAACTACATCTTCATTATTGACATCTAGAATGTTAACAAAGGCCTTATTTTTTAAATTTTTCGAAAAATAGTTCGTGCAACTAGAATACCGGGCATGTCGAGGTCACGCGGCTCTACTACATATGTCATATCAGACATCCGCTGATCAAGCGCGAGTTCAATGACAGCGTTGTGTCTCGCGGGAATTTTGACTGTGCCTCTAACACGTACAACAAAATTTTTATTTAAGTTAAGAGTGTCAGTAGACGCTGAATCATCACTACTTGTGATATGCGCCTCTGTACTGCAGTGTTCGGTCGGTGCTCTCAAATTTAAATTTGGCGGTACAGGATCCGGACAGGGTTGATTACAATTTTGTTCATCAACAATATTGCAATCCGCGTTACTAACAAATTGATCCTGGGTTCCAAATAAATTATTTGAGCCTACTAATATTCTGCTCTTATCTTCTGCTTTGTCAACAGAGATAACGTGTACATTCTCGCTTACATTATCACTGTTCCTTGAAAACTGACACAGATAAAACTTCGTTATTAATTTTGAATCGATTTTTTCCAAAATCGATGACTACTTTGTTCTGAACTAAAAAATCTACTCCTATCAGTCCGTCGGTCGGCAAATGCAGATCATCGGGACATACGATAAAACGATGTACTAAATTTCCAGAACCCGCTACTAATTCAACACTAGTAACTCCATTACTAGTCAATTGGTTCCCAGAAACGTCTACTAGTACTTTCGATCTCGTTAATTTTGAACTTTACAAATTTTGTTTTATCTGTATCATGGTCAGCGACCCGTGGAACAATGAAGCGACCTTTATTTAAACTGCCTGACGTTGGGTCGCGGTCGAGACAGTCTTTGAGTTTAAAGGACACAGTTTGTCATCTGCGCGATGACCTACCTTAACGCAGTTGTAACATAACATTTGCTTTTCTTTCGGACACTTCTTAGATATGTGGTCTGTACTACCACAATTAAAGCAACGACCCCTCATATTGTGGTATCGTTGGTCAGTGCGTAAAACTGCATTTTTCTTTGGCGGTGACTTTTGAGAAGGATGCGACGGTGTAGATGTTGGTTTCGCGTGGTGTTGTGGAGCAGTGACCGCACGAACATGAGCCTTATGAACATCTGCTTTAATTTCTTTATATAAACGAGCTAAAACCTCCTCGCAGTGCTCCGCGTAAGGCAACGCCTCCTCTACAGTTTTGAAATGTTTAATTCTACTAATTTCGTTTGTCAATTTGGTATCGAGACCCTCAAAAAATTGCTTTATCATCATGGTTTCACGTTAATGCGATTGCGTAAACTTGTCAGGTCTTTGTCATCTGACGCCGGAAAAAGTTTAGCTGCCGCAATTTCTAATATTAAAGCAAATTTTATCGAATTTTTTTTTAAAAATCCTTTTCAGCTATTGAAAAATCTGTCTTTTTTCCAAAAAGTTTTACATGCCATTCGCGCATTTCTTTCATGGTGGTTGGTCTTTTGTCTGCCAGCAGTGATTAAAAACAATTTTGGGGTTCACCCTTTAATTTTAACTTTATCGCTGTAACTACCTGACTATCTGTCCATATGTAATAGTCTGCCACTGTCGCAACGTTGTCAAGGAAAGCTTTTAGGTCAAGTCCACCGGAATAGGTATCAATGCTTTTAAGGGCGGACATGGATGTAGGGTCGGTAAAAGCTTGCTTCGCTGATGGTGAACTTGTTTGAGCCGGTTGTTCGTTCGAGGATGATGGAATGTACTGCTTAGGTAGCGGTAAATTTGGAAGGTGGTATGAAAACGGTGCGAGATGAATGTCCAATGGAGGCACACGTAATGGACCAGGCTGCGCGGTATAATAGGGATAATAATAAGGATCCATGGCGACATTTGAAACTGGAGGAGCGGTCGGATTCTCAGTCGTTGCCGTTGTTGTTGTGGTTGTAAATACAACCGTCGTAGTTACAGGAGGGGTTTGTATAGTAGTCGTACTTGTCGTTGTGGGTGTATCGTTTAGGTCAACCATATTTACAGTTTTTGTTTTAGTCTTAAATTAATTCAGTCGATCGCGTTATATCTAGTAAGCCCTAATTAGCCCTTTACTAGATCCTACTAGACTGCGCCAATTGTAACGGAGCGTGCGTAGGGTGTAGTGAAAAGCACCCTCGTTGACGTACTGAATTAAAGCGCAGACAGCCACAGTAAGAATATAAATAAAGTTGTACTTACCTGTGTCACTACGCTGGTCTGTGCTGACACTGGAAAGAAGTTGACGGGGTTGATGCACAATTAATTTAAGTATTTTTTGAAGAAAAATAAATTATAATTAAAATTTAGAACAAATATTACACATAAAAATTAAATAGTACGACTAAGTTAAACCAAATTATAATAGAAATAATTGATAGAACTATACGACTGTTCGCCTCCACGATCGGGCTGAGAATCCCTCTCGATTGTGGATACGAACACTTCCTAGGCTAGTTCAATTGACCACGTAAACACTTTTACTGGTAATATTCCGCTTTTCTCCAATATTCGACAAAATATTGAGCGGAAGATCGATAGCCGCATGTCAGCAGTTTGCAACAGTCACGACGTTCGTTCGAAGGAAATACTGAATTACAAAAATTTAGAGTTCACGCACGTGGCTGTTACATTTTCTTTCCTAAGTGTATGTCCTATCCAGTTCCATTTTCGTCTTTTTATAGTCGTATCTACTGGTTCTATATTGCATATTTTCCACAGTTCTTCGTTTGTTATAATTTCTGAGTAATAGTTTTTTAATATTCTTCTTAAACATTTATTTATAAATGTCTGTACCAATTTGATATGCTTTGCATTTGCTGTCCATGATTCCGATGCATATAATAGTGTGCTTTTTACATTGCTGTTAAATATTCTAATTTTGTTTTTGGTTGATATTTCATTAGATCTCCAAATTTTCCATAACATATTGAAGGCTTGACTAATAACACACGTATCTCGAACAGATATTGTCTTTATTTTTTACAAAAAATATACTATACAACGTTTCGATTGATACTATCTCCAATCGTTATCAAGTGTAAACTGAAAAATAATCCTAAAGCTACGACATTTTACACTAGGAGGGATGTGATGAGCTGTGACGATTCCGTGTCAGATGATGGAATTGACCAATTAGGGGGCGCAACACGGTACGAATATCTGTGCTGGGATGGCTGAATACTCCACTGTTGTTGGTGATGTACGCTGCTTCTTTGAATTTTCTTTTATACCAATGACCTTCTCTGTCAATAATGTGGGCTTCATTCCATTTGATGTGGTGTTGTTCTGTCCAAGCGTGATGTGCAATACCTACAATCAGATTTTAATGATGGCCACACGAAACGTTGTGCTACCATTTTTACTGTTGCATTAATTCAAGGATGTGCCAAATCATGAACGGAGTGGAAAGCTTGCTTTCTGAAATTGTTATGAATGTACGTACCTTTGAAGTCGAAACGTCACAGAAAAGATCTTCTCTTGCGCCAGGTATGCAGATTTGTCGAAGTTGCAAACCTGACGTGTTTGTTTGTAGGTAACTTTTTAATTCGAAGTCATCTTTTTGATCTCTTGCGAGGGCGTCGTAGTCGATTGTAGTTTTTACTTCTTCGATTCGAGAAAGAGCGTCCGTCTGCAACGATGTTATCTCTGCCAGAAATATGTCTGATATCCGTGGTAAATTGTCCTATGAAGTCGAGATATCGAAATTGTCTAGGTGAACATTTATCAGGATTTTGCAGGCAAGCAAATGTCAGTGGTTTGTGATCTGTAAAAACAATGAATTGTCGTCCTTCAACCATGTGCTTGAAATATTTTATTGCTCGAAATATAGCGAGGAGTTCACGATCAAAGGCACTGTATTTTTGTTGCGCTGGGCTTAACTTTTTGGAGGAAAAAGCTAAAGATTGCCAACCACTAGGTGCTTGTTGTTGTAGTGCTGCGCCTAGGTGAAAATTCGATGCATCTGTAAAAATAGCAAGTGGCAGAGAATAATCTGGGTGTGCTAGTAGTGTAGCATCCACTAGGCTCTGTTTACTAGCCGTGAAAGCTTGAAGTGTATCTGGGGTCCATGCTATATTTTCTTCTAGAAGTTTATTGAGTGGTGCCAAAATTTCTGCAGCGTTTCGTATAAATCTGCGGTAAAAAATTAGCATACCAAGATATCGACGAAGCTGCTGAATGGTGTTTGGTTTGGGAATGTCTTGTATGGCTTTGACCTTGTCTTTTTTTGGTTTGATTCCTTCGGCTGACACAGTACATCCGAGGAAGGCTACTTCTGCAGCACCGAAAACACACTTTGCTGGGCTAATGATTAGTCCGTAGTTACTCGATTTCTGAAACAATGTAATAAGATGTTTCTCGTGTTCTTTTTCTGAAGATGATGCCACCAAAATGTCATCTATATAAGCGTAAGCAAAATCCAAATCTCGTAGTACTTCATCGATGAATCTTTGAAATGTTTCTAAGTCCAAACGGCATGAAAGGAAATTCATAGAGTCCGAATGGTGTTATGATGGCTGTTTTGCAGACGTCATCGGGATGTACAGGGATTTGGTGGTAAGCTCGTACGAGATCTATGGTGGAGAAAATCGTCTTCTGTGCTAATCCGTATACAAAATCTTTAATATGTGGCACAGGATAGCTGTCAGGAACAGTGCGCTGATTGAGTGCGCCATTCGCCCTTTTCTTTCTTGTGTAGCGGTGAAGACCATGGACTGTCAGAAGGTCGTGCAATGCCAAGTTTTACCATGGCATCGAATTCACGACGAGCAACTTGTAACCGATCTGGGGCAAGTCGTCGTGGTTTTGCTGCGACTGGTTGTCCTGGTGTTGTCTTGATATGGTGCCTTGTCGAATGTTTTGGTAACATTTGGCAAAAACCAGCAGGTCTAACCAATTCTGTAAAGGACAGTAAAAGTTGTCCATACTTACCAGCAACCGCGACTGTCTTGATTTCACCGCATTCTGTAGCCGATAATTTAGTTGACGTGGAGAGAGTTGTCTCGCTGTCAATAAGTCGTCGTTTCTTGATGTCAACGAGCAAACCGTAGAAAGTCAGGAAATCTGCTCCTATAATAGCCCTGGAAACATCGGCAATAATAAATCTCCATGTGTAATCTCGTCGGAGCCCTAGATTCAAATGTAGCGTTAAGAAACCGTAGATCGAAATTGGAGAACCGTTTGCTGCTATAAGCTCATAAGAAGTCTTTTGAACACACACATCTGCGCCAGTGTCTATTAAAAACTGTCGTTTTGAAACACGATCAGTAATTATCAGGCGGCATGAGCTTGCTGGGCTGCTGTTTTCTGCCGCATTTAACAGCTGCCCTCCACGTTTCCCTTTAAGTATTCACAAAGCTGCTTGCATTTATACGCTTTGTTACCAAATTTACGGTGATGCCAACAAAAACGTGACGTGGAACTGGAACGGGGACGAGGAGACCCATACCTACGACGAGAATGGCTCCGCGAAGGACGTTGTAGCACAGAAATCTGCTTCTGCAACTCATCTATTTTTCGGAGCAACTCATCTCTCATGTCTACTGTCTTGGCTGTAAAAGCAACTTGTGGTGTTTGAGGTGTAATTTCCATTACCTTATCTGCCAGACGTGCAACACTGTCTATATTAGCTTCCACTTGAGTAGCTAGAATGGCTTGGACTTGATTTGGAAGTCGGCTGGACCACAGCGTACGTAGCAGTGATTCTGAAATTGTATCACCACCAAGATCTCGTAGGCTTCGAAGAAACTGTGAAGGTTTCATATCTCCGAGCTCTTCACATTCAAGTAATTGACGAGTTTTCTGCTCCTGAGTACCCGATAATCTCGCGATCAATTCTTTTTTTATTGTATCATATTTTTCTTTTACAGGAGGAGCAATAATAATGTCTTTCACTTCACTCGCGTTTTTAGCGTGTAGATTGCCTATTACATAGCCAAACTTTGTATCGTCCCGGGTTATATTGTTTATTAAAAATTGTCCTTCTAATTGTCCAAACCACAGCGCAAGATCTGTAGGCCAAAATGGCAAAACATTTATTTATTGAAAAACTAATTGACAAGAAGAAAACTGATAACATCATAAAGCATAATAATATTCATTTTTTGACTTTATTCTATTGAACAACTTTAAGTAACTGTTTACTTTCTAAAAAATTAAAAATGATTAAATTTTGACGTTCCGAGCTGTCAAGTATGTCATACACGAAACTAAACTAATTCATAAGTTTTATAAGTGTAAAACAGGTTGGCTCCTCAGCGCCACCAAGGCTATTCTTATCTGAAATACAGTAGTAAAATTCTTGCTCGAGAATCCATAATTTTGACTATAGATGTCAGCTCCATCGATTTTATCAATCAGCTGCACTACCTGGCTGATATAAATTAACTAAATGACATCACATTGAAATGCCATTTTTAGAACAATTTTACTAATACTTTATATTTTATACCTACATACTATAACATATAAAGTTTCGATGACATTATGATACCTTTTCAATATTTGACAACAGTTGAATACCGTCATTTTTAATTTCGGCTATTTAAAACTGACGCTGATGAGAACGCTTGCGTCATCTACTGAATTGGTTAGATGGAACAAAGTATAGATAGTTGAGGTGATCTAAATCCTAAAATTACTCGGCATGAGGTTATTATGTATTGGCCACATCAGATTTTTTCAATAGAGAGTTAAAAAATTATAAAGAAATTAAATTTCACAAAGCAGCCAGTTGTGCTATAAACATGGAAAAATCTACTACATTAAGAAAATTCTGATTGACTGATGTCAGTGTCAAAGTGCAATTTACATAATATGTTTGAGTTATAATTTTACTGGAAATATATAGAATCTTACAAGAAACTTTCTGTATGGAATTTGTACAAAATACATAGAACTGACTGAAGGTAATGTACTGGAAATATGGAATCATTTGCAAAAAAATTTTCTGTGTGGAATTAGTAAAAAATATATAGAACTGACGGAAGGTAATGTGCTGGCCACATCAGATTTTTTATTTATATTTTTGAGTTTTTTTTATATGTATAGAGCTTTATGTTGAGCTAAATACAACATATTTGTATAATTTTATAGAAATAAACATGGTATTTTTCCTAATATATGTTTCTCATTACATAGCCATACTGCAATTCCTGGTGGTAGAATTTTTTTTAATACAGTCGTTCAATAAACGTTCCCGCTTAAAGATATATCAAACACAAAGATTTAGTACACGTTTATTATTGAAGAAGCTCGTGTTTAATATAACCCCTTTCCCCGGGTTATATTGAACGGTATTTAAAAAAATATATATGTAGCACTTGACTTAAAAAAAATAGTGCATAGAATTGAATCTCACGACAAACCTATTTAACATGTAAAAATCAGAATAAAAATGTATGTACACGTCCAGGAGATATTTGAAAAATGTCAAAAAATCATTCAATATTACCCCCAATGATGGTACTGAGTAAAATCAGTAAAAAATGCTTTATCAACATGGGTCCGATCTTTGTTTCCGAAAAAGAGGCCATTTACTATTAGAATCGAAGAAAAGTGACAAAGATAGTGATTGAACAAAATTTTGTCTATGTTAGTAAATAGACTATAAAAAAACAATAAAATTTTATATGAAATATTTTTCTCGATTTCTTCCACAACATTTAACTTCGTACAATTATTTGATTTTTTTCTTAAACAAAAGCACTTCTAAATTGACCTCTGAAAGGTAAACAAAAAGTCTTATTTAATCGAAATTGTAACTCTTATAGTTTTCGAGATAGCAGAGGTTTACTCCGTAAAAACTCATTTTTCACTGCCTTATATCTCGGAAACTATTGAAGATTGGACCCATGTCGATTAAGCCTTTTTTACTCATTTTGGTCAGTACTATATGCCCTTTCATTATTTTTCCGCAGTACGATTACACCTGTTTATATATGTATATGTATATATATATATATATATATATATATATATATATATATATATATATATATATACAGGCTGTTCATTTTAAATGGGCCACCATTGTTATCTCGAGAACTATAAGACCTACAAAGATGGTTAAATGGGCAAAAAATTTCTATTTCGCAAGGTTTTCATTGATGCCGTCCTGTTTAGCGAGATACATATATGTGGACGCTGTACGATCCAATCCGTTTAACCGGATGCGGTTTTACCGGTCCCGCCAAAACGCACAGTGTGGCCCGGGCCTAAGTGATCATAAATGTCATCTTAAACAAAATATTCAAGTATTTCTTCCATGGAAATCTAACTCTATGGTAAAAATATTAACATGTATTCGTTTTTTCCATTCATGACATTCTTATTATAGCCATATTTTAAACAATTTAATATGAAAACTTTACATGAGTTTTTCTCAAAAAAATCATTATGTAGTCGAATAAAAATAGTATATCACTGAATTCAGAATTAAATTCTCTAACAAATGAGCAAATAAAAAATATATGACCTTATTTAAAATTTAAAAGTTAGGTCCCGTATTTTGAGAACTACTGGCCCAAAAAATAAATGTTCTTTTCTTTAAATTTGTCTTGTAGAACAGAAATTCTTTGCCCATGTAACCGTCTTTGTAACTCTTATTCTCTCGAGATAGCAATAGTGGCCCATTTAAAATGAACAGCCTGTATATATATATATATATATATATATATATATATATATATATATATATATATATATATATATAAGGTGTTCCACAACTTCGGACAAAATAATAAAGGGTATATATACTGTACGATGCGCTGATTATAAAAAATTCGTAAAAAATTGCATCGTATTTGAAGCAAACATTTTTTGCCACTGGTCGGTAGCTATTTTTAATATTTTTTTTCAAATGAAAGTAATTGTTCACATAATATCTAATACTAATAAATGTCTAATATTGTGTAATTAATAATTTAATTTAATTTGATAGGTGGTAATGAATTCTTTCGTCGACATTGCTGTTAATTATCATTTATCTTTGCTGGTGCAGTGTTCTAATTTTACAGTGAATAGCGGTGTAGTGTAGTTTTTGTTAAAATGGATGCATTTAGTAACAGTGAATTAGTGGACATGGTGTTCATTTATGGAGAAGCAGGGTGAAATTCGTTATTGGCACGACGTCTCTATGCAGAACGTTATCCTCTATGGCGATTACCCACTCACCGTTTGTTTGTGTCTGTGCGACCTAATCGTGGGAGAGGTGGTGGCCGCCAGCATCAACACGATAATATGGTAAATGATATCTTAGATGCTGTACATGCTGAATCAACTACTAGTACCCGAAGAGTATCTCAACAATTAGGAGTACCACATAATTCAGTATGGCGAATTTTAAGAGATCATAACTACCACCCATTCCATTTTCAAGGGGTACAGGGGCTAACAGAACCTGACCATCAGTTTAGAGTACGGTATTGCTTTTACAA
Source organism: Harpalus rubripes (assembly GCA_963082715.1). Lineage (NCBI taxonomy): Eukaryota > Metazoa > Arthropoda > Insecta > Coleoptera > Carabidae > Harpalus > Harpalus rubripes. Next base: position 11,003,625 of record OY720461.1, read on the forward strand.
AAAACATACTGAAAATCCTAATTTCCCCTCGTACATCATATTTTCTGATGAGGCAACTTTTTCGAGGGAGGGAGTTCATAATTCTCATAACTCTTAATCCGCACGTTGTTATACGAGGCAGTTATCAGCATCGTTTTTCGATAAATGTTTGGGCAGGTATTGTTAATGGAATGTTACTTGGGCCGTACATTATACCAAATAGGATGACTGGAGCTAATTATTTATTATTTTTACAAAATACTTTGCCAGAACTACTTGAAAATGTGCCTTTAAATGTGCGTCAGCAGGCATGGTGTCAGCACGATGGTGCGCCACCACACTATGCTGTGAATGTAAGAGAACATTTAAACCAAGTGTTTGAGGACAGGTGGATTGGTCGCGGTGGTCCTGTAGCTTGGCCTGGTAGATCCCCTGACCTAAATTAGCTGAATTTTTATTTCTGGGGTCATTTTAAATCACTCGTGTACGATAACCAAAATGGGCCGGAAAACGAAGAAGAACTTAGGCAGAGAATAGAAAATTCAGCAGAAACAATACGAGTACAAAATTCGTGTCAACGCTGTACTAGATTATTAATTCCACGTGCTGCAATGTGCGTAGGGATGAATGGTGCAAATTTTGAACAGTATTTGTAGTTTTGTGCTTCAGGTATGTGTTTGGTCATTTCCCAAATTATCTTAATATTAAATATAATGCATTAATATTAGAAATTATTTTGTATTCAAAACATTACATAATGTTTCTTTGATACAGTGAAACTTCTATATAGCGGACATCTGCGGGACAAAAAAAAGTCCGTTATAGGGAGGTGTCCGTTACGAAGGGGTTGTACAAAAATTAAAAAGTAGGTATTTATTGAAAATTATATGTACTTTATTCTGCAAAAAATATAATGTAAAATAAGTCAAAATACATATTGTATACGTGAACATACATAAATGTAAAAAAATATTTTTTAGGATTTTTGAAAGAATGATGTGATAAGAGTTTGTTTCTTTAATTTTGTTTTTGTCATCTCAAGCTCATGATGAATAAGGAGGTCACATGTAATAGAAAATCCTTTTTCTTTCTTTTCTCATCTTGACGGTGTCAGTCAAATCTTCTTTTTCTTGTTCATCTTCATCGATTTCCTCATCGCAGGTTGGAGATTGTTGAGGGCAAATGGATTCAAGAATATCGGCAATATCTTCTGTGGTGCATTCTGTTGCCAAATTATTGTCTATAAAAGCATAATCATCGTCAGAAGTCATTGGGAGAAGTGCCATTAAACCACTGAGCTCTGTTCTGGTGGAAATTTCATCTTCAACAGTTACAGCTGTTGTGGATGGAAAACCAGCTTTCTTGAAGCAGTTATTTATTGTTGCTGGAGTAACTTCAGCCCATGCTTTCTGAACCCACGTCACGGCTTTCAACACGTCAATTTGTTTTGCCAGGTCTTGTGCATTTCTAGCTCCGTCTCCTTCTAGACTGGCAATTAGGTGTTGTAATGCGAAGTTACGATAAAAAAACTTTAAAATTTTGGATTACTCCTTGATCCACGGGTTGAGAGTTCGGTGTTATATTTGGAGGGAAAAAAATAAGCTTGACGTTTTCCAGGTTTATGTGTGCGTGCGATGTAGCATTATCGAGAAACAATAAAAAATTTCTTCCTTGTTCTCTCATTTTTCGGTCTAGGTGTTGTAGCCACTCTGTCATGATTTGTATAGTCATCCATGCTTTTTGATTTGCTTTTCATTTCACTCCCAAAGTTTCCACACGAATCCCTTTGAAACACCTTGGATTGAAAGCTTTTCCGATCACGAGTGGTTTTTCTTTTTCACCCGCCAAACTGGCACATAAAAGGACAGTTAGACGTTCTTTAGCCACTTTTCCTCTTGAACAAGTCTCTCTTTTGAAACAAAATGTTTTGTCCGGCAATGCTCGATAAAATAGGCCAGTCTCGTCGGCATTGAAAATGTTTTTTTCTTCGTACCCTCTTAATAGGTCAGCTAATTTCGATTGCCACTCATTCACGGTTTCAATATTGACGGAAGCCGAGTCTCCACAAATTGATTTGAAAACAATCATATGTCGCAATTGAAAGCGATCCAACCAGCCGTTAGAAGCTTTGAAACTATCGTATTGAAGTTCATGAGCAACTTCACGAGCTTTTTCTTTAATCATTGGTCCAGAGATAGGTGTATTTTTGATCCGAACTCGGTTGAACCACTCTAGAACAGCTTTATCAATAATCTCACCTAAGCCTTCTCTATGAAACCGGCGCATTTTTTCATTTGAAGAATTTTCGCGAAATGAACGTAGAATCTCTTGCTTTTTTTCCTGGGAATCCCCTCATAACCAAACCGGAACAGATGAGAGAGTCACCACGCTGCGCACCTGTCTATTTTGTCCGTTATGAAGGGGTTTTACCACGTCGCGGGGTAATGATAATGACGTCCATGTCCGCTATAGAAGGGGTCCGCTATACAGAGGTTTAAAATTATATATTTTCCTATCTTCCTGCCGAGACCAAAAAAATTTGTCCGGTAAGAGGGGTGTCCGCTATAGAGAAGTGTCCGTTAAGAGAAGTTTCACTGTAATTAATTTCATTTAACATTTCTTACCATGACGTATGCTACTCCAGTGGTCCAAAAAATGTCTACTTCAAGTAAACTACCCTTAACTTTGCGAATTATTAATAAAATATTTTTGTTTTATGATCAGCACGTCGTACAGTATATACCCTTAAATTTTTTGTCCTAAGTTGTGGAACACCTATATATATATATATATATACAGGGTGTCTCACAACTCGTGCCTCAGAGTGAATGAGGAAACACGAGACTGTACTGGATGTGTAATTTCGAAGAAAAAAAATCTAGCTTAAAAGATATTCGAGAAAAGACGTCTTAAAATTGACCCATCAGAGACCTACACCTTTAACGTGTATTCGCCGTAATTTTACGTTACTAGGATTTTATAAAAATCAAATCTTCTTTAAAATGTGTGGGCGACTGTAGTTTTCGAAAAATGTCAGTGTCAAATTAAATTTGACAAGGTGAATAAAAAAGGCAAATTCTTACCGTGTGTTCAGCCGCTTATTACTTAAAAATGATTATAATTTTCGAGAATGTGGACGTAACGCCAGAGAGGCAGCACGAGTCTATTCGGAACGTTTCCGGATAGAAATCTTGTGGATCATAAAGTGATATTGAGAGCCATCGCAAGGACGCATGAGACCGGTCAAGTTATGCCAGATCAAATGACAATAATATTTTCGTTTAACACATTTTACACAGCTGCTACAACACGTTGCACTGTACGATATAAATGATGATCTCGGATGACACCTTCGCTGCCCTAAATTTGTTGACAGTGAAAAGTCAACTCTAAAGTGTCAAACTTACAGTAAGTCGAACAAATTTTGTAACTCACTAGTAGTATTTTTAAAACCTAGCAACCAGTTTTGTAATAATATATATATATATATATATATATATATATATATATATATATATATATATATATATAAGGGGTCTCGTGGCCGAGTGCCTGAGTGTCAGGTCGCGAATCTGGGGAACCGGGTTCGATCCCGACCGACGCCAAATATTTCCAATTTTAAATGGCACAACATTGACCCCTGTGGTGCACTCTCCACGCCAGCAGTGAGTGCCCGTGAGGTGACGCCCGGTAAGCGCCCGCACGGTGCAAATATTTCATCATTACCGCATCTGTGTACAAAGCAGATTGGCACACCCAGCAATGGGTAATAAGCCGTGATGATATATTTATATATATATATATATATATATATATATATATATATATATATATATATATATATATATATATATATATATGTATATATAACATGGCACTAAACACAAATTTACAGCTTAGGCAGCATTCATTGCCTCGGCTTCGCCTCAACAATAAAACGGCAGCCTCTGCTGTAAATCTGGTATCTTAGTGCCTACTTAAACAAATAGATATTTTTCATTCACTTACCTAGTTTTCAAAAAAAGCAACATGGAAAACTGATGCAAATGTAAATGAGTCATAGTTTTATTATACACATTATGCAATAATGAAAATAAACTAATACCGTTTTCGATTGACATGCTCGCAAACCAGAGCTGGGCAGTAACTAGTTACTTTAGTAACTTAGTTACTAACTAGTTACTTTTACGGTAACTTGTAACATAACTTAGTTACTTTTTAAAATATGATAACTGTAACTGTCACTTAACTTGCTGCGGAAAAGTAGTTGGTAACTTTACGGTTTTTAGTTACTAGTTACTTGAGTAACTTAAGTTACTTAAAGTAACTCAGTAATTAGAATGTAACTTAACTTAGTCAAAGTAACTTAAAAAGTGGAATGTAATTTAGTCACAAAAAGTAACGTAAGCGAGTAAAAGCTATGGTTTTCACTAATTTTTGTTAATCTTTTCATTTATTACTTAACTAGAATATATGGGCGATAATACATGCAATACTCTAATATATACAATTCACTTTCCTTTTTGACCTGTTATCGGCGTCTTTTCCCACACACGCAACTTTGTCAGCGACGGACTGGCCCTCTACGACGCGTTCCCCTAAGTGGGATAAAATACACATTGTCATTCCAATTTACAACAATTATCACAGGAGTGCATTATCATCTAATAAGATAGACAGGAGGGGGGGCAGGAATAAGGTGGCTCCCAAGTCCCAGACTTGGGCAGGTGCCCCGCATATTAAATGCGGCCTAACACCTTGTGGTTTCCGGTACCCCTATCCGCAAAAGTATACACCCAGTGCATTGACGAATTACTGGAATACGGCTCTCGTGAATAATCATTTCTGAGCCACTAGCGGTACCGTAGCCACACACGCATGTCCCAGACATGTTGAGCTCCCAGAGCTCTGACCTCCCAGAGGTCAATGGGTCCCAGACCCATAATGAGAGTTTAGCTTACGATCACACGTGTGTAGGTCCCAGACCTATCATGATAAACCCCAGGTTTATCCTTAACGTCCCAGACGTTCTCGTGGATCTCAGCCTCTCATGTGCATGTCCCAGACATGTGAGTTCCCAGAACTCGACCTCCCAGAGGTCAATAGGTCCCAGACCCGTTATGAGAGTTTAGCTTACGATCACACGTTTATAGGTCCCAGACCTATCATGATAAACCCCAGGTTTATCCTTAACGTCCCAGACGTTATCGTGTGTCTCAGCCCCTCATTTGGTGTCGTCACACCTCGAAGCATAAAGCTCCATGGACCCAGAGTTGTCCCAGACAACTCTTCGGATAGTTAATTAGGAAACTACTACGTTTGCGGCCACAAACAAATAATACAAATGTATACTTCACATATACCATGCATATCAAATACACAAGCAGTGTATAACATATCAATCAAGCATTTGGTGATCCACACCAAACTATACCTGTATAATAATTAGAATGACAGCGAGTTCTACCACTCACCTATAATTACTGCAAGCATCTCGTCTTTTCTTTGTTGACACTATTCACAGTTTCACACACATCCGTATTTGACTACTAGCACACAGCAACTGCCCTGACCAGCCAAGGGTCGGGGGTTGTTATTGTGTTTAAGAATGTCAAGTGTTTTTGCCTTAAGCCAGCGCTTCTAAACCAGTGGCGCCCAGTCGAAAAGTGAATATTACACGAGTAATATTTCTAAGAAATATTTTGTTGAGGCTGATGCCTTTCTTAGAAACACTAACTAAAACTGTTTTGTTTTGAATAAATGTCTGTCCAGAGTGGGAGTGTTGAGCGCAGCATTGCGTTCGCGTCGCGTCTTGCAATCAAACAATTCAATTGTTTGCATTCCCTCTGTAATACTGTAATATGTAACTTTTATTTTAATAAATAATTTAATTCAATATTATTGTTGATTGATATCAAGCCATAACAGGTAATAAAATAAGTAATTATATTCATGAATAATAGAGTTTTTGTACGGTAAACTGAGCAACTAAAAATAACACATTATTTTAACTTTTAATTATAGAATTAAATAGTCACTAAATGTTAAATTTGACTTATAAAATATATTATTTTCTAATGTTTTCCTCGCTTACAAATGATATGTTTTAATAAATTATAATTAAACTGCCACTAAATAATCAAAATTGTTCCAAGGATTGCAAAACTTGACTTCGTCTCATTTTTGCAAACTTCCTTCTCACAAAATAAAATGTCACTTTTAATATTTATATTTTATTATAATGTAGGTCCGTTAACATTAATAATAATAATCTGATTGGATGTTGCTAAGCAATAACGTTAAAATTTAGTGGGTAAAGGAAAACTTCTGGAATTCATCAAATTTCCAGTTAAGAAGATCTGCGATCATCGTTAAAATTTAGGTTAACGTAGTTAGTGCAAAAACTCCCTGATATGTATACTACAGAATATCTAAGTCAACAGTCTAAGTCTACACTTCACTCCATTAAAAGTAGTTAGAAAGTAACTCAAGTTAACTAAGTTACTTTAATGAGTAACTAGTAAATAACTTAGTTTTTACACCAAAGTAACTGGAACTTAAGTAACTTAGTTACTTTTTTTTTTAGGTAACTGTAACTAGTTACATTTTAAAAGTAACTTGCCCAGCTCTGTTGCAAACCGCTCGGAAATTTTCCGTGTGATGTCATGCGCGGCACTCGTGCCGCTCGATCAGTCATATATTGCTCTGAAAAAGTCGCTCCACCTCTCGTGTCCGAGCAGAATTTCTTGCTCGCAGAGCGAGTAGCCAATCGAAAACCCTATAATACATGTAATGAAGAATAATTTCTTTTAGAAAAATTTATTGAACAAATTTCAACTAAGATTGACAATTACAAAACAATCAGTCATCTGGAAACAATATTTTTAAAATTCAAATAATACATCATATTAAATTATAGTAAAACAACATGTTATTGTAAACAAGATAATTAAAAAATTACCGAAGTCATTAAGACGTCGGTGTATAGTACATATATAGGAGGGCGCAGGCCAGAATTCAGCAGTCTACCGTAGTAAACAGCAAGATAAATAACAATAATATAAAAAACGATGGCATACAAAACGTGTGCTTTAACAACAAACTGGTTACTAATAGCAGTAATAGTTATGTGTTTGTGTACTGAGTATTATTGCCAATGCACTGGGCCTGCTGATTGTACTAGTTGTACGGCAGCATGCACTAATTGCGGAAACTGTCCAAACGCACAAACGTGTACGAGTTCTCAAAATTGTCTAAAAGCACAAACATGTACTGGGTCTTCAAAATGTAATAAAGCCGTGACGTGTACAAATTCAACAGACTGTTTTGAAGCCACTACATGTACTGAGTCAACCAACTGTTCCAAAGCTACTATAGCCTGTACTAATTCAACAGGATGTCCCAGATGTTAAGTTTTTTTTGTTCTCAATAGTTATACAAAAAGAGGTTTGGAAATAATCGAATATACAGTTGAGAGGACGAGGTGTGTTTTCAGGTAATACATCGAGTCCGCAAACTATATATTCAGATGATTTTAGAAGCTCGAGTTGTATATGTTAAGACTATACAACGAATCAACCAACTATATTTTTACGAATGTTTTACAGCGCAACTAAAAAAAATTGAGCTATCTGATTCTATTTTCTAATGAGTTGTATAGTAAAAAATAATAAACCACAAGTATTTTTATCTAAGCTAAAACATAATTGTAAGCATAATCTGTATTCTATCTAATGTGTCCCTTTGTCTCCTAAGGAGGATAATTTTGTAATGGGAGAGAAAGGGCCATAATAAACATTACTATTATCACTGATTTCGCCTTTTATTCCATTGATTTCATCATATTTTATTGTAACAAATGGTGTTTTCGATGAAAAGTGGGAGCACACGTGAGTTTGTTCTATTAGTTTTTAGATAAATATTTGCGTAGGCTTCCACAGTCTGAGTCATGAGAAATATTCGTTTTCCGGGAATGGACTGTGTCATATTTTGAGTCAGAGCTCAACGTTTCGCCCGCAGTCATATGGGGCATCTTCAGGAGCAAGGGGGATAGTACTGTCTTAAACACGGTTACCCGACGTGTCAACCACGCTAGAGGCCGAGTTTAAGCAACAAGAAGGGAGACTCAGTTTACAAGGTTACCCGACGTGTAAACCACGCTAGAGGCCAAATAAACCAAGTGACGAAGGAAGGCCGAGAAGACGGTTATATACTAATCTAAAGATACGGTAATGAGCAGAGCTAATGAGGACCAATGGTAATCGAGTTCGTAATGGTAGATTGGGCGTGTCGTGTTCCGAGAATCACCGGTTTCCACATGTGGCTCAAGAAATAGCCATCATCCCGATTGATGTTATTCGGATGTTTCCATATTTCTAAAGTTTCCCTGTATTTACGTCTGTAAAACTCAGGGACAGGAGCTAAAATGCGGGAATTTTCAAATAAGATGTTATGTCCTGTGTTGTGTTGGTGTTCTGCGACCGCAGATGTTAATACCATACCATTACGCAGACAGCGTTTGTGTTCTGACAATCTAGTGTGAACACTCCTTCCTGTTTCACCTATGTATACTGTGCCGCAAGAACAAGGAATACTATAAACACCGGGTGACGACAAGGGTTCGCGCTTATCTTTAGTTTGGGGGAGTATTTCTGAGATCTTTTGTGGAGGTTTAAAAAAGACCTTAATATTGTTTTTATTGAGAATTCTACCTATTTTGTCCGAGAAACCTTTAATGTAAGGGATAGATGCAAATGTTTCGAACGAGGTATCCACAGGTTTTTTGGGTAAAGGATTTAATTGTCTATGAATTACATTGTTGATTAATTTTACGTCATAGTTGTTCTGGATTAAACTATGTCTGATGTGATCAAGCTCCTGCTGTAGGAAATCAGGTTCAGAGATTTTAATGGCACGATGTACGAGAGCGTTGACTACTGAGAGTTTCTGCGAGGGATGGTGGTGAGAATTAAAATTGAGATACCTATCAGTGTGGGTGGGTTTTCTATAAACAGCGTGCCCTAACTGTCCGTTGGGTTTACGATTAACCAGAACATCAAGGAAGGGGAGAGTTCTGTTATTTTCCACCTCCATGGTGAATTGAATGTCCGGGTGTATGCTGTTTAAGTGTTCGTGGAACAAAGTGAGTTTTTCCGGACCATGTGGCCAAATGACAAACGTGTCATCTACATAGCGAAACCATACCTTAGGTTTGAATGTAGATGATTCTAGTGCCTTTGTTTCAAAGTGTTCCATAAATATACTGGCAACCACGGGGGACAGGGGAGAGCCCATTGCTGCACCTGAGACCTGTTTGTAAAATTGTTTATTAAAAGTGAAATAGGTTGATGTCAAGCATTTTTTTCAATAAGAGTTACTAGATTAGACGAGTTTCCGTTATTTTCCAATAATTTAGCGATAATAGTGATTGACTGATCAATCGGGACTTTAGTGAACAGTGATGTGACGTCAAAACTAACAAGTATGTCGTTGGGTTCTGTAGTGATATTATTGATTTTTTGTACAAAATGTTCTGAGTTTAGAATAAATGACTCAGAATTTCCTGTAAAAGGTTTTAAATTATCCGACAAATATTTAGACAGTTTATAAGTAGGAGAGTCGATGGTGCTGACAATAGGTCTGAGTGGGTAATCCTGTTTGTGAATTTTTGGTAAACCGTAAAGACGTGGAGGTTTGGAGGATTTAGGTACAATACGTTTTTGAATGTCTTCAGGAATGTCTGAATTTTTAATAAGGGCGGTGATTTCACGTTCAATTTTAGCTGTGGGGTCACGTTTAAGTGGAGAATATGATTGTTCCTGTAGAAGGGCTAGAACCTACTCATCGTACTTGTTGCGATCCATAATTACTGTAGCATTACCTTTATCCGCTGCAACAACAATAATATTGGTGTCTGATTTGAGGTTTCTCAGAGCTAACCTTTCATCTCTACTAATATTAGATGGTGGTGGTTTGAAGTTTTTGATGCATTTCACAACTTCCATACGTACAGTGTCGCTAGCTTCTTTAGGTAATTTCCTAACGGAGGATTCGATAGAGCTGACTATTTCTTCAACAGGAATTTTTGTAGGAGCGAGGGAAAAGTTTAACCCTTTCGATAAAACGGAAGTTTCGCTGGACGATAGGGGGCGAGATGATATGTTAATGACGGTTTTACCTAAAGCATGAATTGCCTTTTTTGGGGGAGCGAGGGAATTAAATTTACGCTTTTGTTTTTCGCTGGTTTTTTCAAAGGAAATATTGGCCTGAGCATGTGTGATAGTATCAAATTTTAACCAATCCTCATGGTTCATAAGGTTACTTAATTCCAAATGCAGCGAGTATAGTTTTATAGAACTTTCGTTTAATTCTCGTCGTGTGTAGCGAATTTGTTCCCTAAGAAGTGAGAGACTTGCTTTGTTAAGGATAGATTTGGAAGCGCGAGTTTTGAAATTATCATTGATCCTAAGAGATTTGGGTACAACATGGTGGTCACGGCAACGAGAAAGAAAGGCAAGGTCACAAAGGAGTTTGGAAATCTTATGTCTAAGTTTGGAAAAAGTACGAACTTAAAATAGATATCCTCCCCGTAGAGGTTTGTGAAATAATTGCGTAGGCTTCCACAGTCTGAGTCATGAGAAATATTCGTTTTCCGGGAATGGACTGTGTCATATTTTGAGTCAGAGCTCAACGTTTCGCCCGCAGTCATATGGGGCATCTTCAGGAGCAAGGGGGATAGTACTGTCTTAAACACGGTTACCCGACGTGTCAACCACGCTAGAGGCCGAGTTTAAGCAACAAGAAGGGAGACTCAGTTTACAAGGTTACCCGACGTGTAAACCACGCTAGAGGCCAAATAAACCAAGTGACGAAGGAAGGCCGAGAAGACGGTTATATACTAATCTAAAGATACGGTAATGAGCAGAGCTAATGAGGACCAATGGTAATCGAGTTCGTAATGGTAGATTGGGCGTGTCGTGTTCCGAGAATCACCGGTTTCCACATGTGGCTCAAGAAATAGCCATCATCCCGATTGATGTTATTCGGATGTTTCCATATTTCTAAAGTTTCCCTGTATTTACGTCTGTAAAACTCAGGGACAGGAGCTAAAATGCGGGAATTTTCAAATAAGATGTTATGTCCTGTGTTGTGTTGGTGTTCTGCGACCGCAGATGTTAATACCATACCATTACGCAGACAGCGTTTGTGTTCTGACAATCTAGTGTGAACACTCCTTCCTGTTTCACCTATGTATACTGTGCCGCAAGAACAAGGAATACTATAAACACCGGGTGACGACAAGGGTTCGCGCTTATCTTTAGTTTGGGGGAGTATTTCTGAGATCTTTTGTGGAGGTTTAAAAAAGACCTTAATATTGTTTTTATTGAGAATTCTACCTATTTTGTCCGAGAAACCTTTAATGTAAGGGATAGATGCAAATGTTTCGAACGAGGTATCCACAGGTTTTTTGGGTAAAGGATTTAATTGTCTATGAATTACATTGTTGATTAATTTTACGTCATAGTTGTTCTGGATTAAACTATGTCTGATGTGATCAAGCTCCTGCTGTAGGAAATCAGGTTCAGAGATTTTAATGGCACGATGTACGAGAGCGTTGACTACTGAGAGTTTCTGCGAGGGATGGTGGTGAGAATTAAAATTGAGATACCTATCAGTGTGGGTGGGTTTTCTATAAACAGCGTGCCCTAACTGTCCGTTGGGTTTACGATTAACCAGAACATCAAGGAAGGGGAGAGTTCTGTTATTTTCCACCTCCATGGTGAATTGAATGTCCGGGTGTATGCTGCACTTTTAATAAACAATTTTACAAACAGGTCTCAGGTGCAGCAATGGGCTCTCCCCTGTCCCCCGTGGTTGCCAGTATATTTATGGAACACTTTGAAACAAAGGCACTAGAATCATCTACATTCAAACCTAAGGTATGGTTTCGCTATGTAGATGACACGTTTGTCATTTGGCCACATGGTCCGGAAAAACTCACTTTGTTCCACGAACACTTAAACAGCATACACCCGGACATTCAATTCACCATGGAGGTGGAAAATAACAGAACTCTCCCCTTCCTTGATGTTCTGGTTAATCGTAAACCCAACGGACAGTTAGGGCACGCTGTTTATAGAAAACCCACCCACACTGATAGGTATCTCAATTTTAATTCTCACCACCATCCCTCGCAGAAACTCTCAGTAGTCAACGCTCTCGTACATCGTGCCATTAAAATCTCTGAACCTGATTTCCTACAGCAGGAGCTTGATCACATCAGACATAGTTTAATCCAGAACAACTATGACGTAAAATTAATCAACAATGTAATTCATAGACAATTAAATCCTTTACCCAAAAAACCTGTGGATACCTCGTTCGAAACATTTGCATCTATCCCTTACATTAAAGGTTTCTCGGACAAAATAGGTAGAATTCTCAATAAAAACAATATTAAGGTCTTTTTTAAACCTCCACAAAAGATCTCAGAAATACTCCCCCAAACTAAAGATAAGCGCGAACCCTTGTCGTCACCCGGTGTTTATAGTATTCCTTGTTCTTGCGGCACAGTATACATAGGTGAAACAGGAAGGAGTGTTCACACTAGATTGTCAGAACACAAACGCTGTCTGCGTAATGGTATGGTATTAACATCTGCGGTCGCAGAACACCAACACAACACAGGACATAACATCTTATTTGAAAATTCCCGCATTTTAGCTCCTGTCCCTGAGTTTTACAGACGTAAATACAGGGAAACTTTAGAAATATGGAAACAACCGAATAACATCAATCGGGATGATGGCTATTTCTTGAGCCACATGTGGAAACCGGTGATTCTCGGAACACGACACGCCCAATCTACCATTACGAACTCGATTACCATTGGTCCTCATTAGCTCTGCTCATTACCGTATCTTTAGATTAGTATATAACCGTCTTCTCGGCCTTCCTTCGTCACTTGGTTTATTTGGCCTCTAGCGTGGTTTACACGTCGGGTAACCTTGTAAACTGAGTCTCCCTTCTTGTTGCTTAAACTCGGCCTCTAGCGTGGTTGACACGTCGGGTAACCGTGTTTAAGACAGTACTATCCCCCTTGCTCCTGAAGATGCCCCATATGACTGCGGGCGAAACGTTGAGCTCTGACTCAAAATATGACACAGTCCATTCCCGGAAAACGAATATTTCTCATGACTCAGACTGTGGAAGCCTACGCAAATATTTATCTAAAAACTAATAGAACAAACTCACGTGTGCTCCCACTTTTCATCGAAAACACCATTTGTTACAATAAAATATGATGAAATCAATGGAATAAAAGGCGAAATCAGTGATAATAGTAATGTTTATTATGGCCCTTTCTCTCCCATTACAAAATTATCCTCCTTAGGAGACAAAGGGACACATTAGATAGAATACAGATTATGCTTACAATTATGTTTTAGCTTAGATAAAAATACTTGTGGTTTATTATTTTTTACTATACAACTCATTAGAAAATAGAATCAGATAGCTCAATTTTTTTTAGTTGCGCTGTAAAACATTCGTAAAAATATAGTTGGTTGATTCGTTGTATAGTCTTAACATATACAACTCGAGCTTCTAAAATCATCTGAATATATAGTTTGCGGACTCGATGTATTACCTGAAAACACACCTCGTCCTCTCAACTGTATATTCGATTATTTCCAAACCTCTTTTTGTATAACTATTGAGAACAAAAAAAACTTAACATCTGGGACATCCTGTTGAATTAGTACAGGCTATAGTAGCTTTGGAACAGTTGGTTGACTCAGTACATGTAGTGGCTTCAAAACAGTCTGTTGAATTTGTACACGTCACGGCTTTATTACATTTTGAAGACCCAGTACACGCTAGTGCATTTAGACAAACGATTATATCCTTGAATTTAGAATTATATTGTCAGTAATAATAAAACAAGAGAGTGAGAATAAATGGAAAATAATTTGAAAAAATCTGGAATATTATTTTCTAATTTATCGAACTCTCGAATTATATTTAATTTAGATTATTTTTTGATCCACAAATTTGTTTCAAACAACGGAATTAGACTTTTATGCTATTGTAATGCCATCTACTGTCGTAATTTACTAGCTTCATTTATTTACATAGCGCATTTGGCAAGTCTGTTTTGACAACTAGAACACAACTTTGGAAAAATAAATATAAATAATCATAATTACTAATTATGGTATTTTTAGAATTGGTTTCTATATTTTTTTGGTTTATTTCATAACAAACGGCACTCGCTCATTTTACTTGTATATTGATAGCTATCTGACATGTCAACAAAAATAAAAGCTACAGAGATTATTCCCGGGAATAATCACTAGAGCTTTATTCTTACTATAATAATGACAGGATTGGTTAAAACGCAGACACGTGGCATACAATGAAGCATTTCATTGGTTTTATGAAATGTCAAAAAATAATCTAGCGAATAAAAAATATATGATGCTATTTAAAATAAATAAGTTAGGTCTCATGTTTTGGAAACCGCTGCTATAAATTTATATTTGCTGATATCACCAATTTTGTAACTTAAAATGGTACAATTTTGCTTATTTAACTAAACTCGTATCTCTTCAAATAAAAAAGTTACCAATAGTGAGCAAGCTTATCGAGACATATATATATATATATATATATATATATATATATATATATATATATATATATATATATATATATATATATATATATCTATCTATCTAGAAGTAAAAATTTTGACCCGTTTTTAAGGTAAAACGATAAGCTATTGAAATTAGGCGCAGTATCAATTAAAATGCCACCGGTTCCCGATAGAACCACTTTAAGGTCTGGTTATGTTGGTTATGTTATAATATTCACAAAACGAAATCATTTACCTGTTCAAAAAAATTTGATATTTTGAAGCAAAGACCTAATTTTTAGGTATCTATCATAAAAACTAATAGAACAAACTCACATGTGCTCCCACTTTTCATGGACAATACTATTTTTTATAATAAAATATGATGAAATCAATGGAATAAAAGGCGAAATCAGTGATAATAGTAATGTTTATTATAGCCCTTTCTCTCCCAGTACAAGATTATCCTCCTTAGGAGACAAAGGGACATTAGATAGAATACAGATTATGCTTACAATTATGTTTTAGCTTAGATAAAAATACTTGTGGTTTATTATTTTTGACTATACAACTCATTAGAAAATAGAATCAGATAGCTCAATTTTTTTTGTATATTCTTAACATATACAACTCGAGCTTCTAAAATCATCTGGATATAATAATATATAACTATTGTCAATTAAAAAAATTAACGTGTGGGACATCCTGTTGAATTAGTGCAGGTTGTAGCTATGGAACAGTTGGTTGAGTCAGTACATGTAGTGGCTTCAAAACAGTCTGTTGAATTTGTACACGTCACCGCTTTATTACATCCTGAAGACCCAGTACACGCTAGTGCATTTAGACAATTTTGAGAACTCGTACACGCTTGTGCGTTTGGACAGTTTTCGCAATTAGTGCATCCTGCTGTACAATTAGTACAATCAGCAGGCCCAGTGCATTGGCAATAATACCCGGTACACAAACACATAACTATTACTGCTATTAGTAACCAGTTTGTTGTTAAAGCACACGTTTTGAATGCCATCGTTTTTTGTATTATCGTTATTTATCTTGCTGTTTACTTCGGTAGACTGCTGAATACTGGCCCGCGCCCTACTATATATGTACTATACACCGACGTCGTAATGACTTCGGTAACTTATTCATTATCTTGTTTACATAATAGTTACAATAACATGTTGTTGTACAATAATAAAAATTTGATGTATTCTTTGAATTGTAAAAATATTGTTCCCAGATGATTGATTGTTTTGTAATTGTCAATGTCGGTTGAAATTTGTACAATAAACCTTTTCTAAAAGGAATTATTCTTTCATTAGATGTATTATAGAGTTTTCGATTGGGTGCTCGCTCTGCAAGCAAGAAATTCTAATCGAACTAGAGAGGTCGAGCGACTTTTTCAGAGCAATATATGGCTGATCGAGCGGCACAAGTGCCGTGCATGACATCACACGGAAAATTTCCGAGCGGTTTGCGAGCATGTCAATGGAAAACGCTATTAGTTTATTTCCATTATTGCATAATGTGCATAGTAAAAAACAAAATAACATTTATATCGTTGAAATGAGAAAAAATGAGAATATTTGTAGGGTAAAAATCAAATATGCATTCCATTCCAGCACAATATCTTCCGTCAGTTATATGATGTATTTACGAAAATTCTACCGGTGAGCTGTAACCGATAAACAGCTTTTTATCAGATTATGGCTACCGGGATCTATATTATAAGAACGCAAGTGGTAACCAGGGTAGATCCATAACCTATGAAATAATTTGAAAATTTAAAACAGGTTAGAAATTTGACGTAGTTAAGAAATTGAGCAGAGTCCTATTTTGAACACATTTTTACTATTAACGCGCGCGCTTCGCTTTGCATCGCTACCTTTTCTTGGGATTAGATTCTTCATGAATCCGGTAGATGGATGTGATAGATATTGAACAATTTTCGAACACGGTAACTTTTAGCACTCGTGTTTTCGAACACAGTCGGTAGATGCGGTATCTACCGGTAGAATTTTCGTAAATGCGTATGTATTTTCTATAAAATCCATACAGAAAGTTTCTTGCAAACGATTCTAAATTTCTTGTATGTACATTACCTTTCGACATTTGAATGTATTTTATACAAATTCCATACAGAAAGTTTCGAGCAAAAAGATCCTATATTTCGAGGAAAATTATATGGAATGCATTTTGATTTTTACCCTATAAATATTCCCATTTATTCTCTTTTCAACGATATAAATGTTATTATGTTTTTTACTATGCACATTATGCAATAATGTAAATAAACTAATAGCGTTTTTCATTGACATGCTCGCAAACCGCTCGGAAATTTTCCGTTTGATGTCATGGTGTTTTCGATGAAAAGTGAGAGCACACATGAGTTTGTTCTATTAGTTTTTATAACAGGTACCTAAAAATTAAGTCCTTGCTTTAAAATATAATTTTTTTCTGAACAGGTAAAAAGATTTTGTTCTGTGAATATTACAACTGATATTTTTTGTATAGAATTTGTTTATTTATGACTAATTTTTATAATTACAAAAACTATTGATTTTGGAACATATTTTGAGACCTATTTCCATCTCTTCTTTTCCTTTGTTTTTGTTTGTGATGTTTCAGATGGGACATTGTAAGTGTAACTTTTAAGGTCGATTTATGTGTAGATATAATAATTTAATTGCAGTTAAGTTAATCAGAGTTTTAAATGTTTAATTTCAACTAGAAAATGCAATTGAGCTTTTGTAAACCAGACCTTAAAGTGATTCTATCGGGATCCGGTGGAATTTTAATTGATATTTCGCCTAATTTCAATAGCTTATCTTTATACCTTAAAAACGAATCAATTTTTTTACTTTTGGATGGATATATATGTCCCAATAAGCTTGCTAACTATTGATAACTTTTTATTTGAAGAGAGTTTAGTTAAATGAGCAAAATTTTGCCATTTGAAATTACAAAATTGGTGATAAAAAATAAATTTATATCAACGGTTCCCAAAATATGTTGTTTTGTCACTTGATCATACTATTAAATGTCAACACATACAAAATACTCATTTTCCTTCGCTTGTCCTCCGATATAATTACAATGTAGTGTCGCGTTATGTCATACCTATCGGTACATTTGAAAGTATATAATAAAAATAAAAAAAACACCCGACGTAACACCTCATTGCAGCTCATTTACTCATTCCGTTATTTGTACCTATCGGATACGGACGTTCAAGAAATGGTTGTATGTTGTGTTTTTTAAATAAAGTGTAGTGATAATGATATTGTAAAAAAGAAGGCACTCTTCACCTTCAGGCTGCTGCTGTGCTGCTTTGGAGGAGGAATTAAATAGATTGAAAAGAAAACTAATTTTGAAGTCCTAGTAAGTACTAGATACTTTGTTATGGCAAGGATCTGGTAGTCATGTGACTTACCCTCATAGATCAGATGAACGCGTGTTCATCCTTTTTTCTACCCTGTAACATTTGGATTTGGAAATCAGGAGACTTACCCCTTTAGATCTGATGGACATGTGTTCATTATGGCGTATAATTACACTAATCTGAACCAGATAGTCAAGTGAATTATTGCTGCGTTCCTGATAAATATATGTTTATCCAATTTTTAGTAATTAAGGTAAGTACTTTATAGTACCCTTCCATAGTCCAGGTTTAGTATTGGCTTACTTCTACGGGTAAAAATGTTACATACGTTCAGTGTTACACATGTTATGTAAACATCAAACTTTCCTTGATTCAGGTAGTTTGTCACGTGACTTATGAATCTTATATTTTACTCATATAGTTTCAACACAAGGAGATGATACATGCTCGTTCGGTGTGCGGTAACGAGAATTTACCCAGGTACATGGTTCCAGAGACAAGTTTTTGCCTCTGTATCTAAAGTCTTAAGCAAAGATTTTCTTCCTGCTTGGAGAAAAATCCTACCGATTAACAAAGGCCAAAACGTAAACATACAAGATGAATCTAATTTAGCACGCGGGTAATGCAACACGCAGGAACGAAATTATCGCATAAATTGTCTGGATTTTTTAGCAGCTTTCTATCACATGGCAACAACCATTGCTTTTAATCCATAAACTTGTAATTTATTTTTGAATTTTAAAACAAATGAACAGAGACATGTTATATATCGTTGGAAAGAAAAAAAAAACTAGTGTAACTTTTCAATATGGCGTCCATATAAAAATTAAAACTTTCGCATCATAACACGAAAATATACAGTATAAAGAAAAGCTGAGCTTCGAAAAAATATAAAAAGTTCCCGAAAGATGTGCAAACCAAAAATCCAGTATTATTTAACACTTAGAAGTATTGCAAATTGCAAACTAGTTGCGAATTTTGCCGTGAAAACGTACATTATTCAAAAATATAATGCTTCGTCGTATTTCACGTGTATAACAACCTTCTGAGTCAACTTCCTATGAAGTCTTCGTCAGAAGGTGGCCAGCACAGCAGGTAATCACAGACGCGTTTCGCACTTCTTGGTGCTCATCAGTGTGATGTAACCTGGGGGCCTCTGTCTCATCCACAGAGGTGGAATCACGGAGCAGAGGCCTCTGCTCCGTGATTCCACCTCTGTGGATGAGACAGAGGCCCCCAGGTTACATCACACTGATGAGCACCAAGAAGTGCGAAACGCGTCTGTGATTACCTGCTGTGCTGGCCACCTTCTGACGAAGACTTCATAGGAAGTTGACTCAGAAGGTTGTTATACACGTGAAATACGACGAAGCATTATATTTTTGAATAATGTACGTTTTCACGGCAAAATTCGCAACTAGTTTGCAATTTGCAATTTTGGCTCAGTCAAGCCTCTTGCAGGTAGATGGCTCTGTGGGTATTAACACTACCTTCTACAGGCCAGATACCTGTAGCGAACGGTCATAAGACCGTTGCTAGCACAGCTAGGTTGGGTGGCCTCTGCTCCGTGATTCCACCTCTGTGGATGAGACAGAGGCCCCCAGGTTACATCACACTGATGAGCACCAAGAAGTGCGAAACGCGTCTGTGATTACCTGCTGTGCTGGCCACCTTCTGACGAAGACTTCATAGGAAGTTGACTCAGAAGGTTGTTATACACGTGAAATACGACGAAGCATTATATTTTTGAATAATGTACGTTTTCACGGCAAAATTCGCAACTAGTTTGCAATTTGCAATTTTGGCTCAGTCAAGCCTCTTGCAGGTAGATGGCTCTGTGGGTATTAACACTACCTTCTACAGGCCAGATACCTGTAGCGAACGGTCATAAGACCGTTGCTAGCACAGCTAGGTTGGGTGGCCTCTGCTCCGTGATTCCACCTCTGTGGATGAGACAGAGGCCCCCAGGTTACATCACACTGATGAGCACCAAGAAGTGCGAAACGCGTCTGTGATTACCTGCTGTGCTGGCCACCTTCTGACGAAGACTTCATAGGAAGTTGACTCAGAAGGTTGTTATACACGTGAAATACGACGAAGCATTATATTTTTGAATAATGTACGTTTTCACGGCAAAATTCGCAACTAGTTTGCAATTTGCAATTTTGGCTCAGTCAAGCCTCTTGCAGGTAGATGGCTCTGTGGGTATTAACACTACCTTCTACAGGCCAGATACCTGTAGCGAACGGTCATAAGACCGTTGCTAGCACAGCTAGGTTGGGTGGCCTCTGCTCCGTGATTCCACCTCTGTGGATGAGACAGAGGCCCCCAGGTTACATCACACTGATGAGCACCAAGAAGTGCGAAACGCGTCTGTGATTACCTGCTGTGCTGGCCACCTTCTGACGAAGACTTCATAGGAAGTTGACTCAGAAGGTTGTTATACACGTGAAATACGACGAAGCATTATATTTTTGAATAACTTAGAAGTATTTGCAAAATAAAAAACAGCAAAATTTACTTTTTCGGCTATATTTAGTGACCTTCGACTTTTTTCGCAAATAATAAAACACCATTAACATGGTGTTCTAAAGGGGCAACTTTTATCTAATTTAACACGCTTCGTATCTCTTATTTTTCTTGGGTTTCCCATGTTGGAATAGTTATCATGGACACCTTGTATAGTTACAAAATTCGGAAAACTGCAAATTGACATATATGCCAGAATAATTAACACAAAATGTAAAAATTACGCACTCCAGACTCCTTCTCAGTAGATACCTTTACAATTAATTACGCGTATTTTACGTTTTTTTTTCGCCTTTTTTTCAATAATTAGTTAGTTAGAAATAATAATACATTTAAAAGCGATTGGTATTTTAATAGTTGGTATTCATTATTCCAAAGATTGCTCACAGAAACTCAAAATTTTGTTTAATTCCTTACTCTTATCACGTTTCAGAGAGGTCCGTGAAGTTGGCGTATTCATAGTAAAACAATCAATTTTTTTTATATCTATAATTTTGTGCTCATTTTGTGCTATTTATTGCTGTATTGTTCTAATTTTGTGCTCATCTCCTTTAATTGTTATAAACAAAATAAAATGAATACGCCAACTTCACGCTTGCGTAATCATAGTGAAAAATTAATTTTTATTTATAGCTATAATTTTGTGCTCATTTTGTGCTATTTATTGCTGTATTACTCAAATTTTGTGCTCATCTCCTTCAATTGTTATAAACAAAATAAAATGAATACGCCAACTTCACGCTTGCGTATTCATAGTGAAAAATTAATTTTTATTTATAGCTATAATTTTGTGCTCATTTTGTGCTATTTATTGCTGTATTGTTCTAATTTTGTGCTCATCTCCTTTAATTGTTATAAACAAAATAAAATGAATACGCCAACTTCACGCATGCGTATTCATAGTGAAAAATTTATTTTTATTTATAGCTATAATTTTGTGCTCATTTTGTGCTATTTATTGCTGTATTGTTCTAATTTTGTGCTCATCTCCTTTAATTGTTATAAACAAAATAAAATGAATACGCCAACTTCACGCTTGCGTATTCATAGTGAAAAATTTATTTTTATTTATAGCTATAATTTTGTGCTCATTTTGTGCTATTTATTGCTGTATTACTCAAATTTTGTGCTCATCTCCTTCAATTGTTATAAACAAAATAAAATGAATACGCCAACTTCAGGGGCGCGCGGGCGTGCGTGCGTGCGTGCGTGCGTGGGCGTGCGTGTGTATGTGTGTGTGTGTGTGTGTGTGTGTGTGGTTTGTGTGGTTTGTGTGTGTGGGTGCTGTGTGTGTGTGTGTATGTGTGTATGTGTCTGTGTGTGTATGTGTGTGTGTAACAAAATTTTCGTCTACGATAACTCTAATACTACAATTCCAAAAATTATAATTCTTTCTTATTCCTCTTCGTTACAGCCATGTGAAGAGCTGATTAGATTTTGGTTATAATTGGTCAACCGGAAATACCCTCATTTGAAGATTTTAACAGTTTTAACGATGTTATATGCCATTTTTTCACATTTAATGTTATTATAAATGTTAAAGAACAATATATTCTCTATACAATTTGACTGCATTTTATATTTTATATTAAATAGATATAGAGTTATAAAATTATAAAGAAATAAAATTTCATAAATTAGCTAGCTATGCTAGAAACAGCTGCTATATTAAGAAAATTCTGATTGAAAGATGTCAGTGTCAATTGACATATTCGTAGTTTGTGTTATAATTATACTCGAAACCTCGAAATATAGGATATTTTTGCTCGAAACTTTCTGTATGGAATTTGTGTAAAATACATACAACTGTCGAAAGGTAATGTACATACAAGAAGTTTAGAATCTTTTGCAAGGAACTCTCTATGGATTTTATAGAAAATACATAGGCATTTACGAAAATTCTACCGGTAAATACTGCATCTACTGACTGTTCGAAAACACAAGTGGTAAAAAGTTACCGTGTTCGAAAATTGTATGAATATATAATTTAATTTGAAATAATAATTCGCGGTAGATACATACCTACTTAGTGTAGACACATTGAAAAATAAACATGGAAAAAAATAAAAAAAAACATTCCAGAGAGAATGTGAATCGCAACGCAAACAATTTCTGGCATAATACCGAGCATAATACAGAATAAAAATAATGCAATATGCGGTTTTTGTCGTAAAGAATAAAACAACTAATGCAATGATGTTATCAGAAAGGTAAAGTAAAGCAATGTAACGACGAGAAAATATTAAAAGCCAGTTACAAGTTCGGGGGGCCCCTTGCAATGTTGTTAGGTGAATTGTGAAGGGAGGTTGTCTAATTTACAGCTTTTCCTAGAATGTTTATAAGGGGCGAATTGTGAAGGTAGGTCCGGTAATGTGAACATTCACAATTCACCGCTAATAACATTATTAGAAAAACTATAAATTACGCAACCTCTCTCCACAATTCACCCGATAACATTTCAGAAAATACTTAATTAATTATTCAAAATAAATGAACAGTGAAATAAAAACCGTGTAATATCCAATAGTCTAGTTGACGGCAAATTATATTTTATATATTTATAATATTTATAATTTTTAAGGTACCTAACCTAACCTAAAAATAACTGTAACAGGAGAAATAAAATCGGGATCGAACCCGGTTTGTCAGATTCACGACGACACACACAGGCACGCGGCCACAAGACCCCATTAATTTCTTATTATCTAAAATATCAATGTGATCGACTAAACAATAGTATATTACTAACCGAGGTGCAAAGTGTTTCATTGTCGAGGGCGAAGATAGTTAACCAAGGCGCGAAGCGCCGAGGTTAACTATAGCCCGAGACAATGAAACTTTTCACCGAGGTTTGTATACACTATTTTATTCACAATCTGAAATAAAGAATTAATATTTGATATTTAAATAATAATAACCTAACATAAATAAACGAAAAGTCTGAGATTGTTCATTTGTCACATGAACAGTCACTTTGATTTCTAACCTTAAATATTGATTTCATTCGTAATTGTATTATTTACAAGTTTATTCCATATTTTTATCATATAAATTGTAAAGATGCTTTGTTTATATGTAAATACCCATCATTGATACGCATTGATCTCTCAAAGCGGGGGGCAGTTATTTCCCGCCTCGAGGTTGGAAAGTATAGCGTGAGTGTATCTGAGGTTGGAAAGTGTCAACTTTCCAACCCCAGCTATCTTCCCGTTATACTTTCCAACCTCTTGAAATATGAGGTTAACAATAACTAACTTCCCAACTTTTTAAAAGTCAGAAATCGTCATATTACTAACCGATTGTGAATAAAACTATTTTCAACTGTGTCATTAAATTTGTTTGTATTTGTTTATTACATAGCTTACTTTTATATTGTAACATTATTTTTTCTAATGTTGAATATCATTTTTCTCGAAGTAATGGGGTGTGATCAAATTTTTATTTCTACATAATATGATACTAGATCAAAAAATAAAATACCAGTATTTTTACCTTCCGTCACCTTTGGGTAAGGAAGGTATTGTCTTTGGTCAAAAAATTCGATGATGAGTTTTTACTCAATAAGCTCGTTTTAGAGTCCCTAGAATACGAATTTACTATTTTTACGATGATGTCTGTATGTGTGTGTGTGTGGATGTGTGTGTGTGTGTGTGGATGTGTGTGTGTAACAAAATTTTCGTCTGCGATAACTCTAATACTACAGTTACAAAAATTATAATTTTTTCGTATACTTCTTCGTTACATCCATAGGAAGAGCTGATTAGATTTTGGTTACAATTGGTCAACCGGAAGTACCATCATTTGAAGATTTTAACAGTTTTTCTTGAAAAAACTATGTTAAATATCATTTTTTCACATTTGATGTTATTATAAATATTAAAGAATATTTTATTCTCTATACGATTTGACTGCATTTTATACTTAATATTAAATGGATATTGAGTTAAAAAATTATAAAGAAATTAAATTTCATAAAGTAGCCATACCTGTAGAAACAACTACTATATTAAGAAAATTCTGATTGAAAGATGTCAGTGTCAAGTGAAATTGACATAGTGTGTCTGTTTTATAATTTTACTGGAAATATAGGATCTTTTGCTTTCTCTATGGAATTTGTATAAAATACATACAACTGCTTTAAGGTAATGTACAAGAAATAATAATAATAAATCTTTTTTTTCTGCAGATACATTACACTGTATATAGAAAACGTCACAAAATAATAATTTTCTGTATGAAATTTGCATAAAATACATGCAACTGCCGGAAGCTAATGTACAAGAAATAGAATATTTAATTTAGCAAGGAACTTTCCGTATGAAATTTGTACAAAATATATAGAACTGACGGAAGGTAATGTGCTGGCCAGATCAGATTTTTTTAAATCGATTAATTATTCGTACTTTACAAGAAAATAATTATTTAAAATTTGGGGAAGGGATTTGTGACGTGAGCATGGTAGAAGCGTGGAATAAGACGTACAGACTGCGAGGGAAAGAGATAGTTTTAGCCAGCTGTGGCCGTGCCACGCCCTGCCACACCTACCACAACATAATCGGGACGCTGATCGGCTGATCTATAACTGTCTTTTTCCTTCCTGCTGTCTGTCTGTCTTCTTCCACGATTCATGCTTACGGTATATCCCTTCTCCCAAACATATTGTTAATAACAATATTGTTACAAATTAATGTTTAGTTTGTATTATTACAATGAGAAGCTATAGTGTTTTTATGACATATATTGAAATTCAAATATGGTCACATATCTCATTTTTATACAACCCCATGCAACATTTATATCGTTGATATAGAATAATTCTTTATCTAATGGACCCAAATGACATAAAAATATTATATTTTACTAGTAGTTATGATGTTTAAAATGTTGATGTTGAAAATATGAAAAATGAAAACAAAGTTATATATTTTTAAATGGCAATATATATATATATATATATATATATATATATATATATATATATATATATCCAGGATAACTCTTCTAACATGGAGATGTATAACAGATACGAAGTCGGTTAAATTAGACTAAAGTTGTCCTATTAGAAGACCATGTTAATATTATTACTGTACATTAACAAAAGTTCAAAGCTACTCTTTTCGGAAAAATTGTTATGTAATAGTAATACAATATTGATATCAATAGAAAAAATTCCCCTCTGATGAACTAAAAAGTGCATAATGGTCATTTAAAAATACATAACTTTATTACCATGCCTCCCAATAGAATTGTGTCCCTCTTCGTCCTGTACAAATCCCTATATTTATACTTTTCTACTCACTAGAAAGCTTGAAAACCAAGCTATTACTGTTAAAATATATATATATATATGTATATATATATATATATATATATATATATATATATATATATATATATATATATATATATATATATATATATAGAAAAAGTTCGAAATACAAGATTTCAAAATTTTCTGAATAATAGCATTTTAGTTGGAGTGGAGGATCCACACACACACACATATACACAGACATCATCGTGAAAATGTTAAAAATGGATTCTAGGGACCTTAAAACGTGCTCATTTACCAAAATCTCGATATGCGATTTTTAGCACGATCCCTATACCTCCCTTACCAAGGGTAGCGGCAGGTAAAAATACTTTTTATCAGATCGCCCTTGACATGTTATAGTGAGTAAAATGTAAGTTAAAAGTTTACAATAAGAAGTATTGACCTAGAAAGTCATAAAATGAATTGTATCTATCACATAGAATATAATAATGGTTTCATTTAGAACAATGCAGCAATAAAAGGCACAAAATTATAGCTATAAAAAATTAAATTTTTCACACACACACACACACACACATACACACGCACGCCCACGCACGCACGCACGCACGCACACCCGCGCGCCCCTGAAGTTGGCGTATTCATTTTATTTTGTCTATAACAATTAAAGGAGATGAGCACAAAATTTGAGTAATACAGCAATAAATAGCACAAAATGAGCACAAAATTATAGCTATTAAAAAAATTAAATTTTCCACTTCGAATACGCAAGCGTGAAGTTGGCGTATTCATTTTATTTTTTTATAACAATTGAAGGAGATGAGCACAAAATTTGGGCAATACAGCAATAAATAACACAAAATCATAGCTATTAAAAAATAATTTTTTCACTATGAATACGTAAGCGTGAAGTTGGCGTATTCATTTTATTTTGTTTATAATAATTGAAGGAGATGAGCACAAAATTTGGGCCATACAGCAATAAATAGCACAAAATGAGGACAAAATTATAGCTCTAAATAAAAATTAATTTTTCACTATGAATACGCAAGTGTGAAGTTGGCGTATTCATTTTATTTTGTTTATAACAATTGAAGAAGATGAGCACAAAATTTGGGCAATACAGCAATAAATAGCACAAAATGAGCACAAAATTATAGCTATAAATAAAAATTAATTTTTCACAATGAATACGCAAGCGTGAAGTTGGCGTATTTATTTTATTTTGTTTATAACAATTGAAGGAGATGAGTACAAAATTTGAGTAATATAGCAATAAATATCACAAAATGAGCACAAAAATATAGCTATAAATAAAAATAAATTTTTCACTATGAATACGCATGCGTGAAGTTGGCGTATTCATTTTATTTTGTTTATAACAATTAAAGGAGATGAGCACAAAATTTGGGCAATACAGCAATAAATAGCACAAAATGAGGACAAAATTATAGCTCTAAATAAAAATTAATTTTTCACTATGAATACGCAAGTGTGAAGTTGGCGTATTCATTTTATTTTGTTTATAACAATTGAAGAAGATGAGCACAAAATTTGGGCAATACAGCAATAAATAGCACAAAATGAGCACAAAATTATAGCTATAAATAAAAATTAATTTTTCACAATGAATACGCAAGCGTGAAGTTGGCGTATTTATTTTATTTTGTTTAAAACAATTGAAGGAGATGAGCACAAAATTTGAGTAATACAGCAATAAATAGCACAAAATGAGCACAAAATTATAGCTATAAATAAAAATAAATTTTTCACTATGAATACGCATGCGTGAAGTTGGCGTATTCATTTTATTTTGTTTATAACAATTAAAGGAGATGAGCACAAAATTAGAACAATACAGCAATAAATAGCACAAAATGAGCACAAAATTATAGCTATAAATAAAAATTAATTTTTCACTATGAATACGCAAGCGTGAAGTTGGCGTATTCATTTTATTTTGTTTATAACAATTGAAGGAGATGAGCACAAAATTTGAGTAATACAGCAATAAATAGCACAAAATGAGCACAAAATTATAGCTATAAATAAAAATTAATTTTTCACTATGATTACGCAAGCGTGAAGTTGGCGTATTCATTTTATTTTGTTTATAACAATTAAAGGAGATGAGCACAAAATTAGAACAATACAGCAATAAATAGCACAAAATGAGCACAAAATTATAGATATAAAAAAATTGATTGTTTTACTATGAATACGCCAACTTCACGGACCTGTTTCAGAGACACACATTCGTTGTCCAAGGATCTTGCCCTAATAGAAGGGATATTATCCGGAGAGTGTTTATAAATAAAAACATTCCTCAAGCTGTTCTGCCTTTAATACTATCATTGTTGTCCGAAGGAATATTATGGGTGCTGTCACAAAAGAAAAAACCAAGAAATTTTGTTGCTTAAAAAATTTAGAACCATATTTATATTGTTTAGAATATAATATAATTTTTTTAACTAACTCCGTCTAGGTAGAGAGTTCCTACTACGCAGGAATTTCTTATCGAGCAGCTCTCAATCTAATACTATCGGTAAAAAAGCGAAGATGAATTTGTAATTAAAAGACAAATTAGAGAATTTTACATTACAAGATCAGCAAATCGAAAATATGAAGTTACATAGAATCGAGTTCGAATTCTAAAATATATCGGAAACATATTTTCCCTTACAAGGACCACTATCAAACTAGTTACCTTAATGGTTCTTAGCAGTGCACATAAAGTTCAGACTCTGTCATCAATAAATGTAAACCTTACTACAAGAATAGAAGATAGAAAACAGTGAACGAATAAAGACATCAGGTCCTATTAGGCAACAATCTTTACTTGTTTTTCCATTTTATACTGCGTCAACAATTATTCTCTACATTCGTATCACATCTCAATATCGTTAAAATGACCAAAAATATTTAATTATAACATACCAAAATGTTCTCAAACTATTAGTAGATGGATGAAGCTAGTATTAAAAAAGATAAATGATAAAAATAAAACAGCCTATATATATATATATATATAAACCGAGTGTCATAAATAAACAAATTCTAGACAAAAAATATCTGTTGCAATATTTTGAAGCAAAGACCTAATTTTTAGATACCTATCATAAAAACTAATAGAACAAATTCACGTGTGCTCCCACTTTTCATTGAAAACACCATTTATTATCATAATATATGATGAAATCAATGGAATAAAAGGCGAAATTAGTTATAATAGTAATGTTTATTATAGCCCTTTCTCTCCCAGTACAAAATTATCATCGTTAGGAGACAAATGGACAGATTAGATAGAAAACAGTTCACGCTTACAATTATGTTTTAGCTTAGATATATATATATATATATATATATATATATATATATATATATATATATATATATATATATATATATATATGTTCCAATGGCACTAAACACAGATTTACAGCTAGGCAGCATTCACTGCCTCGGCTTTGCCTCATCAATAAAATGGCAGCCTCCGCTGTATATCTGGTATCTTAATGCCTCGTTAAACAAATATATATTTTTCATTCACTTTCCTAGTTTTCAAAAAAAGCAATTTGGAAAACTGATGCAAATGTAAATTAGTCAATAATGGAAATAAACTAATATCGTTTTCGACTGACATGCTCGCAAATCGCTCGGAAATTTTACGTATGATGTCATGCGTGGCACTTGTGCCGCTCGATCAGCCATATTGCTCTGAAAAAGTCGCTCGACCCCTCGAGTTCGAGCAGAATATCTTGCTCGCAGAGCGAGCACCCAATCTCTAACTCTATAATACATGTAATGAAAGAATAATGACTTTTAGGTTTATTGAACAAATTTCAACTGACATTGACAAGTACAAAATAATCATCTGGAAACAATATTTTTACAATTCAAAGAATACATCATATTTTTGTTATTGTACAACAACATGTTATTGTAACTATTATGTAAACAAGATAATGAATAAGTTACCGAAGTCATTACGACGTCGGTGTATAGCACATATATAGTAGGGCGCGGGCCAGTATTCAGCAGTCTACCGAAGTAAACAGCAAGATAAATAACGATAATACAAAAAACGATGGCATTCAAAACGTGTGCTTTAACAACAAACTGGTTACTAATAGCAGTAATAGTTATGTGTTTGTGTACCGGGTATTATTGCCAATGCACTGGGCCTGCTGATTGTACTAATTGTACAGCAGGATGCACTAATTGCGGAAACTGTCCAAACGGACAAGCATGTACGAGTTCTCATAACTGTGTAAATGCACTAACGTGTACTGGGTCTTCAGAATGTAATAAAGCGGTGACATGTACAAATTCAACAGGCTGTTTTGAAGCCACTACATGTACTGACTCAACCAACTGTTCCAAAGCTACAACCTGCACTAATTCAACAGGATGTCCCAGATGTAAATTTTTTATTTTTTATTGTCAATAGTTATACAAAAAAGGTTTGAAAATAATCTAATATACAGTTGAGAGGACGAGATGTGTTTTCAGGTAACACATCGAGTCCGCAAACTATATATTCAGATTATTATTTATTTAGAAGCTCGAGTTGTATATGTTAAGACTATACAGCGAATCAACCAACTACATTTTTACGAAATGTCAAAAATATTACTTGTTCATTTATATCCATGGATGACATGATTATTATATGATATATTATTAAATGCCACGTGTTGTGTTTTTCGCGAAACACAACTTAGCAACGCCAATAACCAATGTTTTACAGCGTAACTAAGAAAAATTGAGCTATCTGATTGGTCTATTTTGTAATGAGTTGTATAGTAAAAAATAATAAACCACAAGTATTTTTAACTAAGCTAAAACGTAATTGTAAGCGTAATCTGTATTTTATCTAATATGTCCATTTGTCTCCTAACGATGATAATTTTGTACTGGGAGAGAAAGGGTTATAATAAACATTACTATTATAACTAATTTCGCCTTTTATTCCATTGATTTCATCATATATTATGATAATAAATGGTGTTTTCAATGAAAAGTGGGAGCACACGTGAATTTGTTCTATTAGTTTTTATGATAAGTATCTAAAAATTAGGTCTTTGCTTCAAAATATTGCAACAGATATTTTTTGTCTAGAATTTGTTTATTTATGACACTCGGTTTATATATATATATATATATATATATATATATATATATATATATATATATATATATATATATATATATACGTCGTTATGACTTCGATTATTTATTTATTTATTATCTTGTTTACATAATAGTTACAATAACATGTTGTTGTACTATAATAAAAATATGAGCGTCTTTTTCAGAGCAATATGGCTGATCGAGCGGCATGAGTGCCTCGCATGACAACACACGGCAAATATCCGAGCGGTTTGCGAGCATGTCAATCGAAAACGCTATTAGTTTAGTTCACGGTGTAGTATCTATAGGTGAGAGCACGAGATGCGTTGACATGGCTAAGTAACTGGGAAATAAAATGGCGCTAACGCGACCCGTTACCATTTGACAATAAACATTTTGCTACAAGATGCACAACAGGGTATGGATCAAATAAAGAGAAATATAGTCTTTTTAAAGTGGCAAAATGTGCAATTTAGCGGCAGCCAGCTACACTGTGACCACAGAAACAGGTACTAAGATAAATTTCTGATTGAAAGCTGTCAATGTCAAGTGCATTTGACATATGTTGTTTTTTAATTGTACTGGAAGTATAGAAACGTTGCTGTATGGAATTTGTACAAAATACATATATAGAACTGACAAAAGATAAAAGGTAATGATTGAAAATATAGAATATTATGCGTTATATATGAATAATTTAATATTTTAAAGAATTTGTGTAAAAACCGGGTCGCAACAAAACCTGACATCTAGCGGCACACTGTACGAACTAGCCCAGTTAGTTGGCCATTCTTCGTAATGCATTAGAATACGTCGTGCACTCACCTATAGATACTACACCGTGGTTTAGTTCCATTATTGCATAATAAAACTATGGCTCATTTACATTTACATCAGTTTTCCAAACTGCTTTTTTTGAAATCTAGGAAAATCAACTAGGCACTAAAATACCAGATTTACAATGCTGCCTAAGCTGTAAATTTCCTTATTTGTCATAATTATTGTTATTGTTTGTTACAAACACAATTTTATCATAAATATTTTTACTAATTTTTATGATGATCGGTGGATTGGTAGATGAGCTGTTACATGGTGCTCTCCGAGATCAACTGATTTAAATCCTCTGGATTTTTATTTTTGGGGTCATCTGAAAATGCCATCGTACTTGCTTCTCTTTCTAGCTACACTTTGGACAACTTTGCCGAGTTGAAAAACGTCGAGGGCTTGAAAGACGGGAGTGGAACCATACACTATGCGCGAGGCCCGCATTCATGTCAGACATGTGCGAGACATTCTGAAGTGTTTAGATCCTGCAGATGCCTATAATGGTGTGGAGTGTAGCTCTTTGATGCTCTTGAATGTGGTGACGCAATGGATATTCTAGAGAAGAAGAAGTCGAGGCCTGAAAGTGTGGATTGCACACCACCTAATTATATTATGCCTAGTAGTAAGGATAGGCCGCTTATGCCCCTGTTGCCACAAACGAAGGAATTGAAGGGGGGCCCCAATGAATAAAAGTAAGGAAAATGAAATATAATTTAAATAGAAATTTAGAATAAACAAAAAGGGAGTTTTTGCTTTTCTCAGTTCTTAAAAAAAGTGTAAGAATTTTTTTATGTGTATTAATATTTATTTATATATCACCGTGTGATAAGTTATACCATATCGCACTTCAGAACCACAACTAATCTTTTTTTGGAAAACAAATTCCTTACTTAATTTTTGCAACTTAATATTAATTGACAGATAAATAAAACCTACCTACCTGATTTTCTTATATTCAATAATGAGCCGGTTTCACATTTTTTAAAAATAAGCAGCCCTGCGAGTTCAACACCTGGAATTTTTTGACCAAGACAATACCTACCTTCCTTACTAAATGTTGACGGATCTTTAATGGTTTCCGAGATGTAAGGCAAACAAAATTCATATTTACGGGGTTTACCTCTGCTATTTCGAAAACTATTAGAGTTTCGACATCAATTAAATGAGACTTTTTGTTTACCTTTCGGAAATTTCTTAGATATTTGTTTTTTTATTTAAAAAAATCGAATAATTGTACTAATTTAAATGTTGTGGCGACCTTGGACAATATTTAATTTTCAAAAAACTTTGTAAGTATTATAAATTGAGAAAAATGTTTCATGCAAAATTTATAAAAAATCCTATTTACTGACAGACAAAATATGTTCGATCATTATCTTTGTCAGTTTTTCTTCGATTTATCATTTTTCTCAAAAAGTTAAAGATCTATTCGTAGCGTATGTCATGGCGGCTTTTGACAAGCGTTCATGAATGACGTCAAGGCTAGATGGAACTTGTAGAGATTTTTAATGTATGTATTGCCATGAATTAGAACCAAATGTTGGTAACACTACTTGTTGAATATACGAATTTGAATTTGATTAAGAGTATTTATGACTTACCTATTCATACTATTCATATAAACGGGAAAGAACATTATGAAAACATTGTAAATATATAAAAACTTTATTATTATTATTATTATTATTATTATTATTATTATTTAATACACTACCCTACAGGCAAAAGCCCAGTTAATGGGTAGGAGAGGTACATTTATCAATAAAAATATATACAAAGTTTAAGTTCGCTTATAGTGCAATTGAAAATGTCTACGTGACTTTGTACAAGGTGATACGATTTAATCATGTAATGTATGGGAGACTTAGCGAGTATTGTAGTCCTTGACGGTGGTAAATAACATGTGTCATTAAATCTAGAAGACAGTCTAGGAATTTTAAGATTAATTCTTTTCAAAAGTAACATACAGTTAATGATATTATGAATCACTTTAAATAAAAGAACACTAGCATGCATATTTCTCCTTTGCTGTAAATATTGTAAATCAAAGGATTCAAGGAGAATTGTCTGTGGAGTACCTCTACTTGGGTAAGTACCTTCTAATATGAATGTAGCAGCTTTGATAAATTTTCTTTGGACACTCTCAATGAGTTCCATCATATAATTGGTAGTAGGGTTCCAGATGACTGAACAATACTCAAAATGTGGTCTGACTAAAGAAGTAAAAAGTAATTTAAGTACCTTTGGTTCCTTAAACATTTCAGCATTACGTATAACAAAACCCACACACTTAAATGCTGCGGCAACTTTATTTTCAATATGTTTATTGAATAATAATTTGGGATCAAATATTATTCCCAAATCTGTAATTAAATTCTGTCTACTAATTGACAGACCGTCGAGTGTGTAGTTGAATGTTATTTGCGATCGTTTCCTAGTGTATGACATGACATAACATTTCTGAATATTGAGATGTAGTTTGTTGAAAACACACCATTCCATAATAAGATTTAGATTAGATTGAAGTTTGAGACAATCTTCAATAGATGATATTCTACAGAATAATTTCAGATGATCTGCATAAATAAGATGTTCAATATTAATGCCTGATGTAATGTCATTTATAAAGATATTAAACATCAACGGTCCAAGTATTGAGCCCTGTGGCACTCCAGAGCACTGTAAAAAATTAGCCGATTTATGACCATATGTACTAACATATTGGTACCTGTTGAGAAGGTATGACGTAAAAAGTTGTATTAACGAATCGGAAAATCCGAAAGATTTAAGCTTTAATAGCAAGAGTGAATGGTTCAGGTGATCAAACGCC
Organism: Harpalus rubripes; assembly: GCA_963082715.1. Classification (NCBI taxonomy): domain Eukaryota; kingdom Metazoa; phylum Arthropoda; class Insecta; order Coleoptera; family Carabidae; genus Harpalus; species Harpalus rubripes. Next base: position 11,038,213 of record OY720461.1, read on the forward strand.
TTGGAGAAGTCAGTATAGACAACATCAACCTGACCTTGTTGATCAATTACTTCGCTTATATACTGAGTTTTGCAAATTACATTTGTTGCAGTTGACCGTCCTTTTACAAATCCATGTTGTTGGGCGATAACAGTGATAACGTGTGATTATAAATTTTATCATGAAGAGTTATTTCCAGAACTTTACTGAAATTAGATATGATAAAAATTGGCCTGTAGTTAGTAACATTATGCCTATCTCCTTTTTTAAAAACGGGGGTAATTTTCGAGAGTTTCCATAGATCAGGGAAAATAGACTTCTTTAAAATTAAATTGAAAATTATGGTTAATGGTTCAACAAAGGCTGAAGCACAATCCTTGATAATGAAAGATGGTATAGAATCAGGACCCATAGTCATTTTAGGTTTTAATTTGTTGATGGCTCTCATTACTTCATCTTCATTAACACTATTTATGGAGAAAACAGAGGATAATATGTTTGAGTCCGAAGGAGGAATAAAATTGTCATCTTTGTTAAAGGAACTTGAAAAGTAATGAGCAAATATGTCAACGATGGATTGAGGATCATCGTGGCTTTCGTTATTGTGTATAAGTACAGATGGCATGGACGTAGAATTTCTTTTGTTATTGACGAATGACCAAAATCTTTTAGGTTCATCGACTATATTATTCTGCATGGACTTGCAATAACTTAAGTATTGTTCATTAACTTCAGATTTAATTTGAGCTCTGAGTAACCGGAATTTGTGTTTGTCTTCTGAAGAACCAGAATTTTTAAATTTTACCCAACATTTATGTTTTTCTTTTATTTTGTGTATGATAGGCCCAGTGTACCATGGAGGATAAGGTTTGGTACATGGTTTTTTGGAAGGAACATTATTATGAAATACCTCACTAATTACATTGTAGAAAGCAGTAATCATTAAGTTGACATCGTTAAAATCATTGAGGAAGGTCCAGTTAATGTTAGCCAGATCACTGTAGAGAGAAGAGAAATTTGCTTTTTTAAAATTAAGTCCAGGATTAGAGATGGCACGAAGTTTGACCTTACATGTAAAAGACATTTCTATAGTTAGGGATGGATGATGGTGATCTTCTTTCACAACATTATCGATGGATTGAGTCACCTGACATTTACTATTACAAATTATTAGATCTAGAATTCTGTCGTTTGTATTTTTTATTTGATTATACTGCGTCCAGCTAAAGAAATTGAGGAAGTTAGAGAATATATTATATATGGGAGAAGCCGATTTATCATTGAGACAGTTAATATAGAACGGCATATTGAAGTCGCCAAAAATTATACAGTTGGAGTTAAAGAGAAAATTAAGGCAAGAAATAGATTCAAAAAGAATTTTGTAGTCGTTATAGGAGCACGAAGGAGGAATGTATATTAATAAAGCATAAAGTGTGTCATGATTTATGAGGATTATTTTAATTAATAAGATATCGATATGAGGAATATCATTAAATTTATTGGTACAGTTGTTGATATCTATTTTAACGGTTTGGAAATTATTTTTGACAGCAAATAAAACACCGCCCCCACGTTTAGGTTCCGTAAGATTGAAATTTCTATAAGCCCTAAAAACTGTGAAATAGTTGAGATCAAATAGTTCTGAGTTATTGATGTTGTCATGGCATCAAGATTCGGTGAATGCATACCGATGAAATTGCGTTTGCAGTAAAGAATTAATAAACAAATCAGTGGCTTTGCCTGCCAAACCTCTGACATTTTGATAATAGCATTGAAAACTGTTAATATTGAGACCAGATATTCATTTTAGATTCATTAGATAGAGTTTTCTTTAATTGCTATGCATTACCGAGTATATTATTTCTAAATCTTTTTAAAGTTTCTTTGTAGACATGGCAGGCACGATCCCAGACAGCATGGTCACATGAGATATCAGGCTTTTGTGTTTTTAGTTGTGAACAGTGGACACATTTCATGATGGTCGATTTACAATTACTGAGAGAATGTGATTCTGCACATTTGGGACAAACTAGATTAGTTGTAGTGCACTGAGAGGCTGAGTGGTGAAGGCCGCAGCAATTGAAACACCTACGTAAGTCGATCGCGTCATATACCGAACAATATTCATACCCAATAAAAACTGTACCTGAGTTTAAGAGCGCATTGTATGTATTATGGTCGACTTGAATAATAGCTTGGTATATATTTTAATTTTTCTTAAGTGATTTAATCAGGACAACGCTACAAGTACTATTTTCAGTGATCAAACTTACAAAGAGAAGCAAAAAGAAAATTAAATTGATTATAATTCTAAAACTGAAGATAATTAAACTATACTAATTAAATATATAAAACACAAATAAAGATAGTAATAATATCAATTCGCATAATATTGCCGCCTCAAAACTTGCAATGTTGGCTTAGCAAATACGCCATGACACTTTTCATCTGTTACGGACCTATATACTTATAAAACTAAAATATACTGCTGATGCCCTATCTCTCAATTAAGAGGAGTCTGCTACAAACATTAATGTCCTTGTCAGTTAGTGTAAGAATTTCCCTCCCACTAGTTCCCCTTTCCAGTTCTACACCAATAAAATCAAAGCAATCCGGCGGTTGCGCAGAGCTATTCTTACAGAGAAGCGCAGCTATATATGCAGATACATATATATCGGGGAGGGCGGAGATGATGCAGACATTTTGGGCACAACACTAGTTATTTTATTTGACGTACAGTTCAAATAAATATAATTATAAAGTAATACGATAATATGAATAATAACTAAACAAATACGGCAGACAAGGACGAGTTGACAGTTTTAAAAACGTTTAATTTTGCTTCATTTATTTTAGTGATTTGGGGTACTTTCTTTAATTTTCTGAATTTTATGTTATCGAAAATATGTTCTTGATAGGGGGGTTTGTATTTCTGAGATTGCCAATTCTTAATAGCACATGTATCTTGATCGTTAATGAAAATACCTTGTAATTGTTTATACTTACAATTATTATTATAGTGAGAAAATGATTATTTTGTTCGTGAACGGTTTTGAGAAATATAATTTTTCATTGTAATTTGCTCGCGTAAACAATCATAATATACTTGTTTAATATATTCTTAATACAATTATTTACAGGATTATAGTTAGATATACAATATTTATTGTTTATAAACTTAAGGATGGATACATGTTTTTTGTTAAGTGTAATATACATGCTGTTATCTTCTAGTATTTGTTTATAAGACGAATCGTAGTACGGTGTGGGTGTGAATTGTTGTATTTTGTATAAAGTTTTTGTGTAATTTGGGACAGCTAAAAGGATGTGTATTTTATTGTCTCTTAGTGTGCATGTGACATATATTGTTTCAATCGTCTGGAAGATATTCGGATTTCGTGTAATATTTAAAAGGCTATTGGGATCTATAATTGTAATATCTAATTGGTTCAATGAACAAAATTCAATTGATTTTATAACATTATCGACTGTGTTTTTAAGTTGTTGAATGTAAATTAGTATTTTATTAATCTGTATTTCTGCGTGTGTAAGTGTTTTCCAGGTTCGTTCTGTTTTAATTATGTTCGAAATATCATTGAGTGAGTCTCGTAATTTATTTTCGTTAAGATTTATAGTTTGTAAATCTTTATTAAATTTCTCTGTGAGTGATTTCTGTTGGTGTACGATTTCGTTTGCTTGTGATTGTCGTATTTTTTGATTATTACTGAGTTGTTCTAATATTGAATTATAACGTTCTTCATCAACGGAATCTAAGTTTCCGGTTATGGTTTTCATTATGGATCCAAATGCATTAATGAATCCTCTTTTATTTCTTTTATTAAATAATTTGGCTATGTTCTGTTCTAATTCTTTAAACATATAATTTACAATTTTAGTGTTTTCGCTTAAAAGTGTTTCATTTGCTAGCTGTTTTACTTCCGTGTTGATAATTTGTTTTAGTTTTAAATATTCGTCGTGTATGCCTTATGTCATTATAAAAATAGTGTAATTGTTCGTTTTCTTTTAAATGGCACTCAGAAATGTTTTTAAAACGTTTTTGTTTTTCTTTACTAATATTAGTTTTTACTTGTTCTATTTCCTCGCGTCGTCTTATCATATATTTTTGTAATTTGTTTTGTTCGTTCTTTTTAGGCCTCAGATTTGTATAATCTTTACCGTAGAGTACTTAGTTTGGAGTCATGTTTGTAATGGACTGGATTGAATTGTTTTATGCGAAAATACAGTCGTCTACTGTTTCTTTTAGCGGTTTTAAATTACAAGTTCGTGTCTTTATTCTCAGATACTCGATAAGGCTCGAGTGAAATCTTTCTATGGCATTTGATTTTGGGTTCTGGGCTGATGTTATGTGTAATTTGATATCGTTGTTATGACAAAATGTTCGTAAAGATATATTATTTCATTTACATTTACCTGATTTTCCTCTTTTTTATGAAATCTCGTTCCATATTTCCTCTATGTTTTTTATTCCTATTATCATATAACAAATTATTTTCGCGAACTTCTAAAACCAATTTCTCGTCATCTGCGGCTGAAAATGTATATTTCGCCATCCTACCGCCGGCGACTGCCGCGGAGTACTGCTTGCTATACCAGTTACGCGTTTGTCGCCGCGGCAGGCGAACTGCCGCGCAGTCGCGGTCGCGCCGAGGAAACCACTTCTTACAACTTGTCTATAAGTAGAGGTGTCGCGCGACTAGTCGCCGCTGCTTGTCGTGTCTAGGAAACCGTACCTTAAGCTATAATTCATTTATTTTTTTTAAAAAAGGCATTGTCCCGATTGACCCCTTAGTGAGGTGAATAGTGAAAGTGAATTATTATTATAACAATTAAATTTAAAAAAATTATATTTCATTAAAAACAATGTTAATAAAGTGTAAATACTCTCTATTTTAACAATGTTAATGTTGCTTGTATCTTCTATAATTAAGTACAAAAATGAATCTTTAATTTTTGAATTTGGTAAAAAAAAGTAACAGGTATTTCGTTGCGACTAATTTCTTAAATTATTCCTACAAAGAATTTGTCAGTCTTATTTGTTGTAAATCGAACTTCGATAGTCTTCGATACGGACTTTGTCTATACACGAAGGCACTAATATCTCTTCTTTCTTTTCAAAATCTGATTCTTTACTTTTTATTTCCTCTTCTGTAACAGTTTCTTCATTGTTAAAAAGAAGTATTGTCGTACTAGTTGACTGATAAAATAAGTAATGGATTACTCGGCGGAGATTGGCAGGAATTATACTAATAACCCATGTAGTTGTTAATTTTATTTAAAATTCCAATATTTCGTTACTGGTTTTGTAACTTGATCAGGGAATACTAAAATGTACATTTGCATTCTATAACTTGTGTGTTACATGTTGAAGTTGTAATACTTACAAATATGTTTAACTATAGTTGTAAATTGGTAAATTAACAGTCGTAGGAACATCTATCTTCTTTAAATTTTGCCAGTTGCTGAAAATCCAGAGATAATGTTCTCTTTTATATTAGCAATTGAGATCGAAGTAGAATTTAATAAAGACGGAAAATACTGTTTCGGGAGAGCACCTTTATTTTTATTTTTCCATGATTTTAGTTTTTTGCGCCAACCTATTTTTATCGGCCGAAATACGGCCACATCAAGCGGTTGTGTTAAGTATGTTGAATTTGGCGGCAGAGAGCCAAAATTGATGTATTTTTTCGCATAGTTCAATAACATTGAAAGAAAGATGACTAGCCAAATTATCCCCAATAACTATTCTCTTATCTTCCTGTTTTCGAAAATATGGCAAAGCAATTGTAGTGAATCAATCATCAAAAATGGTTTAGTTAAACTAACCTGATTTATTTCTGCCTTTAGGCCCATTTAACATCCAGCTGTCGTAAAGATGTTCGCTTTTATAAAAAATGAATGGAGGTAGCAATTTACCAGATCCCGTAACACTAAACATCACAGATGTAGAAGATTTTGTTGAATCCACAATAAGCTCTGGATGTTTCGTTCCTCTTCTAACAACTACTATCTTCTTGCCAGGATCATCCACGAAGCAGGTGTCGTCATAATTTATAATTGCCTCTGGAGAAGCATGTCTAACAACTTCCTCTAAGTTATCAAAATAATCATTTATTACTTCTGGAGTGATGGCAGGCCTAGACCTTTTTGTTTTCTCCATATCGCATGGTCAATTTTCATTGGTGTCTTTTCAAAAAACTGTTTGCCCATTCAATTCCCGAAAAATTATTTACAAACCTTGGTACCAGAATACTTCTTCGGTCTAAGTAATTTTTAACCATATGTTTAATATCAATTTTATCCATTGGATACCCCCATTCGCCTGCCAAAATTATTAGCTGTACCATGCTGTCTTCTTGCTCCGCTGTTAAAACTGTTTGTCCTTTCTTTTTCTTTTTTTTATCTCTTACTTGCACGTTGTAGTGTTGTTTTGAAAATTTTATAAATTTCTGTTGCTTCCATTAATGTAATTCTCTTTGCTTTGCATTGGCGCAGAGCACTTTCAAAATCTTGCTTTGAGTAATTTTGGTAAACACGGTCACCAACCCTTCTTTCAAAAATCCTCATATTTTGTACCAATTTGCCCCAAAATGTGCTTAAAACATTTAAAAAATCATAGAAAAATAATGGACTACTTTTTAAACAACTTATCACACATAACCTTAATAAAATACATCAGATTAAAAGATAAGCAAAGAAAATTTACCGAACTTAAAAGAAGTTTTACAGGCAATAAATTTCACTCACTTTCCTTCATTAAATATATATAAATTTTTTCATTACTAAATACTTACATTTGTTCTTAGCGTATACGTTTTGACTCGCTGTGAGGTGTCTGGAGCACACTACAATTTTTCAATCCTTGCTAAGTTCGGACGTTCAGATATAGAACGCGAATGTTTAAAATATGAACATTTTGTTCCGATTGACACCTGCGTCCCTATTGAACCCGTTTTACAGTACTGTTAGATATTGAATAAGTTTTGGTACGGTTCATCGATGCTGAACTCTTTGCATTAACGTAATCCCATACTTTTTGCAGGAGTTGGAGTCAGGGCTGCGATCTGACAATCGTAATAAACGAATATTGACTTATTTTAAATGCTGCTTTGTTATATCTGCAGTTAGGACGCATGTTATCAAATCTTAAGATGAAATTCTCGGGAACAATTGGAGCAAAAGGTACTATGGAGTCAACTGTGCATTTTCTAATTTACAGAACTGCCGCCAAACCATTATATTTAACCAAAACAAGCTCAATATTTCAATACATTTAAATACCAGCTCATACCATTTTACTACAACCGTCAAATGGTGTTTTTCAGGAAATGCAATATCCTAAAAACGGTTCTTGTGATCTTTTACACACGCATTCTTCTTTGTTTAATGAACACGGATAAATATGGGTTTCATATATAGGAACAATAAGGAGCTTAAGTGCTCCATACCGTAGGCCCAGTGTTTTCGCGAAAACGTAGCCACTATATTCGATGTGCTACGAGAAAAGTTGTGCAAGCAATGCGCATCTTAAGGCTTCGATAATATTTGAGATAATCTTACTATATTATATGTTATGGTGTTATATGTAGTTGTAGTTCGGGATTAATAAAAATCAGGAAGTGAGTGTTCTGTTAGTGCTGTGTGTGGTCTGTGCGAGACGTGACAGGGGAAGAATTTCTGTAGGGTAAATAACAGCGAGTTCCGTGGTGGGAGAAGAAGCGAGTCGCAGCGGGATCAGTCAGTCGGCAGCCGTGTGTTAGGCTGGTTAGAACATTGAAGGTCGAATGTTAGATATGCTGCATAGAAGTTACGTATCCAAACCTAAAAAAAAACCCTAAGAACCGTGGGAAGTTGTGCTCGTTACATATTATAATATTCGCTTAGCCTTCGGCGAACGGTTCGTGCAGAAATTTCAATTCCACGAGCATCTGCCACTTGGCAACAGACAACAATTGGTAGCAAGTCCCATTTTTGTAGTACAAATATTACTATTATCGATGTCTAAACGGGTTTGTAATGCATAGTGTTCCTGTTTGATAATAACGTCGAGTTATATTTTGGGTAGTACTTTTGGGAATAATCAATGCTATATTATAACAAATTTATTCAGTAGTATAAGTACTAAGAGTACAATAAACTATACACCTAGAGTCATTAACAAACGATATTTGAAGAATTTATTGTCATTATTGAATTTGTGAAAACAGATAATTTTGCACATATTTTGTTTTCTTTCTTTTTCTTTTATAAATAAAGTTTTTGCTACACTTTTTATTGTTTAATCTTACTTTATAGATCAGTTGTTCATATTTCAATATAAAAATAATAAATAAACCCATATTTCGTTTGTTACAAGTCGACAACGCTAAAATGGTAAGAATATGTTGTACAGCAATTAAAAATGCATTCTGTAAAGGCAACATACTTACATAAACATCCATATTTCACGAGATATTAATTAAATAAAATTTAATGTTCTTTTAGAAAAATCATTAGAGTTCATTTTGATATTTGTATTATAAATTCTGAGAAATTGAGTTTAACCTAAAAGAAACTATACAAAAAATAAAAAATGTTAAAGTGAATATTTTATTCAGGTTATTGGGCTATTTTACTATTGGGGGCATTTATTGAGGAAATTATTGATCTTAAGCTAAGGGTGGGTTTGTGTATTTTTGGTTGATCATAGTATTTTGGGGATGTTGCGTTATATATTGTAAGTGTTTTAGCTATGTCTGGGTCTATTTTCTTTAGCTTTTTTAATGTGGAAATTAATTTGTTGGCTTTTTGTTGAAATGTGTTAGTGGGGTCTCTATTGAGTGGGGTGTATGAATTAGTGTAACCCGCCTTTATGAGGCGAATTAACAAATAATAATTATGAAGAGTTCTTGCCAAACTGGAGATACGAATTGTATCCAAACTAAATTGTTTGCAATAAAAATGATATAGTGTACTTACAGTTGGTTCTGCCGTGGCGGTTCTCTCGTTCTGATGACTGTCGTTATCAAAATATAAAAGGATTTAATTTAATAATGACAATATGATGTTGATAACTTACAGGAGTGGACGACTGTATGGTAGGGTATACCTTTCGCTAAGGTAAGACTTCACTACCGACCTACCATATCGTCGCCGTATTTATATCCAACGTAAAGCTAAGTCACCAAAGAAATCTAGGTCCGCTCCACTTATTAAATAATAATAGAAATAAATACTTGTTCCGGAATTGTGTACTCATTATTAATTTGGAAACATGCGTGACTTTTATTAATATGCTGACTTGGGTTTACATACCTCCCCTCTTTAAAAACTTGCTTCCTTAGGGGCACAATTTTGCTTAACTAGGGTCCTTAGTCTATGCGGACCACGTTGCTGGAGGGAGAGCTTCCTTTGGATGCCATCTGATTCCTACATTCGATATGTTCGTTTCCCATTCTTGGTATTCTGGCAGGTCCCTGTGACTTCTCCTAGTTGGTGTACATTGTAAGAGGGAGGTTCCTCTGGCGGTGCACTAAGTGTTCTCCGTGATTCATTGTTATCTTTAATGATTGCCTGCATTTCTTGTTCATGGTATGGTTGTCGTGTCTGTCTATGGTGATTGTTGATGACTAGTTGTGTCAACGCATCCCATAACAAGCTGCTACTCCAATTGAACAACCTACAGACTTATATAAATTATATGCATTCAATAGTGAATCTAGAATGTATTTTTTTTATCGTCGTATAGATACCAATGAATCCTGACATGAACATCCCTAGGCTGGAAAACCATCCCCACATTTGCTTCAAGGTAGATGTAGCTAGTGTCTTTATATCACCCTTTGTGAATAGGTCCAATGTAGAAAGTCCGTGACTGTCTGTGTTTCTGTCTATTACCCTACTCGTGATTATGTTAGAAATGGCTTGCCTCTCAATCCCGAAGAGTAGAGCATCTTGTGCTATTTTCACTTCTTTGTCGGTGTAGATACCCGCATTACCCACGTCGAACAAGGGCTTGAAGTTGAACTCTGGTTCCTGTTGAATGGCGAGCATCTCTGGTTATACTCCATGAATGGGGTGTGGTCCGAAGCCAATCCATTTCCCTTCCACTAGAAATGCCGATGGGGCAATATTGCTACAATCTATCTGCGTACCTTTGTCTTGAAGTATATGTGTGATGGGTGTTAAGTAGAGTTCTTCCTTTTCTGCGTAAACTGGGAGTTCGTTGTAGCATGTGTCAGTCCTGCGCACCTTCACTACCTTAGGTGTGCATTGCATGATATGTATAACTTCTCCCATAACTCTTCCTTCGTATCCCAGTTTATTTCGGAGGAGGGCGCTAACTACATTTGGGGCAAGTGGGGCATACAGTAATCTATTTCTCAACATGTCTCTCTCTATGAGGCATTGCCGATGAATAATATCTGCGTACATTGATCGCATTTCCCTCTTAAATGATTGCTAACATATAAGAATTTTGTATTTAGATATGACAAAAGATTTATGTTTTTTGGATTTTGAATGGTTTTTTCAGAGTATTTGATACCAATTTCGGTTTTCAAATTACCAATAATTTAGGATGCTCAGTAAGCCATATTTCTAAATTACATTTACTTGCTTTTTGAATTAGTCTTAATGCAAATACTTTATCTCCTTGTTCAACCACAATGTAACGCTTTTCATGATGAGATTTTGTTTTATCTGTATCCACGATGGATACTTCTCCCTCATAGAGTACAGCCATGTTGTCACACTGCCCGGACGATATCCTTTCCCATACTGACTCGTCAATTTCGGTGTCCATGCAGTAACCCTCTAAGAATGGACAAACTAATCCACTGTTTAAGATGACTTCATTTGATTCTAGCCTGACGCGAGCCGTGTAGTCCTTTATTGAAATCTTGACTGTTGCCAATACAAGCACGCTTTCCCAGGTTAAGCCGTTTTCGGTATGTTCCTCCGGCGCATTTTCCACCGATATCCACTGATCCTGCGAGTGTCATGCATGTTGAAGTTGACAAAATTCCTACAAGATGATTCACGTACTGATTTCTTAATCCTCTGAAAACCTTGGGTCGATGCATGAGTCTGCATTGCTCTGGGCCGACCTCGTGAATGTAGGTTAATAGTCCCTGCTGCACAGAAGACGTATAACTGTGCATTCCGCAGTGTTGTACAAGTCGCGTGACCTCGACGAGGCAAGCGTAGACTTGCACTGTTTGGAACTCATTCTCCGGAATAACCTGGATGATTTTTCTAGTCTCGGTGTATCCATTATCGATATCTGGACACTCCGCCACATCCTTCAATGAAACTGTTATTATGTTCGTGGTAGGTCCTCTGCAGTCAAAACCGATGATGGCATGTGAGACTAAAACAAAGAGAGTTTTGTGAGGGGGCGGCTGTAGACTGGGCCTACTGCAGGTTGGCCCAGCGCTGCCGCTCAGCCAGATAGTAATCTCTCTTCTGCTTCTTTCTCATTTTATAATTTTGGATAGGGAGGGGGTCCAGCACACGTAAACCCTCCGTAGCTATCAGGGAGTTGTACGTGGCTTCCTCCACGAAGTTCCAATTTTCCAGCCTCTGCCATTATTATCTTTTCGGTGAACTGCTGCTTATTTCCTTCTTGGGGAAAGAACCCATGGATGCTGGGGTGCTGGGCCTTTACTACGGGTATGGTAATTGCGTACTGACGAAGGGGTAGTGTTTGCTTGTTCTTCCCGTACTAATTGATAACGCGGCTTTGTGTTTTGCATCCACCGTTGACAATTATTAACAAACGGGCGTTGGACCTGAAGTTGTTAAAGAAAACGGTGTGGTGCACTATATTATGTCTCAAATAACTCCCCGTGTTGATAAAGCTGCAAAATTTGGTCAACTTTATTATTTGGATCACGAAGATTGCAATACTGTTCGAGTCATTTAACACAATGTCGACCAAGAACTTTACGTCTACTCGATAACATGTTGCGTCAAATAAATTCATTTTCAGTCCAGTATCGTCAGTTGCTTGCTGTATGTGATGAACAAGTTAATGTTGCTTGACCAAATTACGTAAATGTCCTTGGAGTTATTCTGGCAATTACTCCAAACATTCAAGATTGCTTTATTCAAATTGGTTTAGACCCTCATCGTTACAATGTGCCAACTTGTAATGAAAAAGTAGTATGCTTTGCAGCGAATAGACGTGTTAGCGCTGTCGCTCCGTAGTTTTTTTCTTATTGCCGTAAACAGTAAAAAGTAAAATTAAAATGGATACTAGAAATCTATCCTCCATTGTTGAAAAGACCATCAGTTCACTGTTGGCCAACGAAGAATTTTTTGATAAATTACTAGACAAAGTAATTGACAAATTTAACAAGAAAATGGAGGAGCACAAGACTTTTTATGAGGGACTAATCGGCGACATGAATGCTGAAATAAAAATCCTAAAAGACCGGCTCGATCAACAGGAGCAGTATTCCCGGAGAAATTGCATTCGGGTGTTTGGTGTTCCTGAAGAAGAGAAAGAAAAAACTGAAGAATTAGTGTGTGCTGTGTTCAAAGACAAGTTAAAAGTAAGTGTAACATCCAATATGATTGATAGATGTCACAGAACCGGCAAGAAACAATCGAGTGTTAAAGGTGTGAGTGAATTGTCTAAATCTAAACCACGGCCGATAATAATTAAATTTACGTCATATAAATACCGTATGACAGTTTTACAAAATCGTAAAAATTTACGTGGATCTAATATAAGTATCAAAGAAGACTTGACTAAAATGAGATTAGAACTTTTACAACGTGCGTCAAAGAAATTTGGTTACAAAAACGTGTGGTCTAAAGATGGTGTTATTTTCTCTAGTTTTGGTGGTACAATTAGAAAAGTGACACATCTTGATTTAATTTAACATCTGTTCAATTTTTTATTTGGAGCGTCAACTATTTCACATTGTTTGTTTTAGTAGTTGCATTATATTCTTTTTTAGATATATACATATATGTATGTGTGTGTATATATATATATTTAGTATTCACATATACGAGTATATATATTTTTTTCATTATTTTACACTCAGCTGTTGCGTTTTTCTGCAAGTTATAACCTTTCATGACTTTATTCAGTTGAACACAAAAGGTCAATAAACCCTATAAATTTATAATTTTATTATTCACTTTTTCTTTTTGTTAAAATTCATTTTTGGTTTTTTATAGTAATGTCATCATTTCACATTTACTAACAAAATGTTAGAGGTTTGAATACCAAGCTAGAAACTTTTTACAACAATCTTTCATCTCTTGACTTAGAAATAATTTGTCTTAGCGAAACTTGGCTAGTTCAAAGTGTAAATTCTTCAGAATTATTTACATCTCAATATAGTGTTTATAGAAAAGACAGAGACAATTCTGGGAGTGGCAAAAAAGAGGGGGAGGAGTCTTATGTGCTGTTAATAACAAATACAAATCTGTCCCCGTCAGTTTAACTCTGCCTCCTGCCTCGCTGTCCGATCTTCTTTGTGTTAAAATTTATTTATCTCCTGTTCTCTTTGTCTATGTATTAGTTCTCTACTTGCCTCCACCTATCTCTCTTCAACAACAGAATCATATTTTTGACTCTCTCGAGCCATTTCTTTCTATGTCAGATAACAAATTCATTCTTGTGGCAGATTTTAATATTAATAAACTTAGCTGTCAATCTCTACAATTAAATACTGACAAGTTAATAACAAATTTTGAGAATTTTGTATCATTTGTGAATGGAAATCAATACAATAATATCACTAATTCGTTCGGTAGATTGCTGGATGTGGTTGTATCTGATTTACCCTGCTCTGTTTCAAAAGACATTGATCCCATTTTTGATGAAGACGCGCATCACCCAGCTCTTTCCATTTCCTTTAACATCAACTCCAAAATTTCTCCTTCTACTTATAATCCCAATTCTTCTTATAAATTTTCTTCTGCTAACTTCGACCTGCTTTATGAGCTTCTTTCGAAAGTAGATTGGAACGTACTTAAAAATTATAATGATATAAATGCTGCTTTTAAAATATTTTATGATATTATATATAGTATTTTTGATAAATGTATCCCAATTTCTATTCGACGTCCACCTAAATATCCTCCGTGGTTCAATTCTGACATTATCAAGCTTATTAAAGAAAAAAATAAATACCACAAATTATATAAAATGTATCATAATGAACATTTCCTAAATGAGTTCAAGCGTCTTCGGATATTAACGAAGAAAAATATTAAATCTGAATATGAAAAATATATAAATAATATCGAGGTTACTATATCTTCAAATCCGAAGAATTTTTGGAATTACATTAGTAATAAGAAGCGTACTCCCATAATGCCCGGTACCATGCACTTAAATGATCAAACTTTTACCACCACTCCATCCATAGTTCGAGCCTTTGCCGAGTTTTTTTCCAATGTCTATGTTAAGCCCAGTGATTCTTCTTCGAACACTTTTTACAACAACTGCCAGAATAATCCCATCCATATTACACATATTTCTGATGATGACATTTTATCTGCAATTAAAAAATTAAAACCCACTCCCAATCCAGGTCCCGATAATCTCCCGTCTTACATTATTAAAGCTTGTAGTCATTTCTTTGTAGAACCTTTAAACTACTTATTTAATCTTTCACTCCAAACTAATGTGTTCCCCGAAGTCCTTAAATCCTCATTTATTTGTCCTATACATAAATCTGGTGATATAACTGATGTATCCAATTATCGACCAATTGCCATCTTCTCTAACATTTCCAAAAATTTTGAATCTATCCTCTACAACCATATTTACAATAGTGTCAAAAACCTTATATCTGTTCGTCAACATGGTTTCGTTAAGGGTAAATCTGCAACCACAAATTTAGCAAATTTTACTGAATATGTTCTCAATTCTCTGCATGACCATTCACAGGTTGATGTCATCTACACTGACTTCAAAAAAGCCTTTGATACCGTTGAACATAATGCTCTTCTTCAAAAATTGGGTGTCAATTTCAATTTTTCTCCTAATCTTGTTTCTCTTCTCAAATCTTATTTACATGCTCGCAAAATGACAGTTCGCGTTAACAGTTACAACTCCGATACTTTTATTGCCACTTCCGGTGTGCCACAAGGCTCTAATCTTGGGCCACTTTTATTTATACTATTTATTAATGACATCGTAGATGTTATTAAATATTCTGAAGTTTTACTTATGCCGATGATCTAAAAAAATTTAAAACTATCAATTCTGTACATGACTGTTTTCTTTTATAAAAAGATGTTGAAAATCTTCTAACTTGGTCTCAAAATTCTAAATTATTTTTCAACTTCAGTAAGTGTAAGTTAATGAGTTACTTAGTGAAAAAATTTGTTTATACTTATTCTTATATTATGGAAAATACTTATCTTGATCGTGTATTTATGTTCAAAGACCTTGGTGTTATTTTTGATTGTAAGTTAAGTTTTCACTTACATATTAATTACATCACTAAGTCATCCATTAAAACTCTGGGTTTTATTATACGCTCATGTAAATCTTTCAATAATATAACTACTTTAAAACGTTTATATTTTTCTCTTGTGAGATCTAAATTAGAGTACTGTCTACAAGTATGGAACCCAATTTACAACAAATACATATTACAACTTGAATCAATACAAAAAAGATTTGCAAAATTCTGTTATTTCAAAACTTTTAAACAGTACCCTAATTTCGATATTAACTACAACTTACTTTTGTCTGAAGTTAACTTAATTTCGTTACACTCTCGGAGAAAAATACAGTCATGTTTATTTGTGTATAAATTGCTAAATAATATTATTTTTGATAATACACTGTTTGGTAATCTTCCTATAAAAGTACCCCGGTTAACAACTAGAAATAAGGTGACTTTTCAACTTAATATTGTACGAACTAATTATGAAATGAAATCCCCAATTTATCAAATGTGTTCTATATTTAATAGTATTCCATTTAACATTGATGTATTTTTTTCTTCATTTAGGGTGTTCAAACGTAATGTTTCAAATTTTTTTCGTTATGAATAATGTTTTATATTTTCGTATATATTATTTCTTATTTGTTATTATTAGTTGTTGAATGTTTATATCTTAATATTATGTTCTAAAAAAAGCATATTATTTAATTAGTTTATTAACATGTATTTTTTTATTGTTTTTGTGTACCGTTACTATGCAAGGTTTATTACTGTATCATTCTTTTTTGGTGTAAAATCCTCCTGTAACTGGAACATTATGTTCTGTAGGACTGGTTAAATAAATAAATAAATAAATAAATAAATTGCTCCTGCTTTTGTTGGATATGAACCTCCATATCCCATTGGTATTAAAATGTATCCGTTACGTTTCGATCCTCAAATTTTACGAGACATAACTTGGTTGGAGTATTTATTTAAGACACACTGGGCCCAAAGTGACTGCTGTGTATAATAAAATAACTTGTCAGTTTGCATATTATCGTATTGCAAATCATTTCAGTAAAATACTGTTTCAACAATAATTTGTACATACTTGGTGTCGCATTGAGGGTTTGCATCATACAAGAGTGCATCAGCGACAAATTCATTTAGATAACTATAAAAATTTGATGAATTATATTCAATGGCAGGCTCATCAACGTCTAGAACGTATTGGGAATTTTTTTGTGTTACCACCTACATTTATTGGATGTCCACGCTATATGGAACAAAAATATATAGACGCTATGTGGTCAGAAATTATAAATAATTTAGACCATTGTCAAGACACCATTCATCGACCTGGTCTTGCCTATCGTGTTTTTCACTTTAATTTACAATTGATTAGCTTAATTATGGACCAATGCTACTTTGGTGCAGTAATATCTTTATTATTTGTAGTTGAGTTTCAGAAACGTGGTTTACCTCATGTTCATATTTTCGTCATTTTGCAAGGAGCAGACAAAATAACGACAGCAAAACAGGTACATGAGTTCATTAGGGCAGAAATTCCTGACGCCAATGAAGAATCTAACTTATATGAGTTGGTAAAGAGACATGTCATATATAAAAATTTGGGTGTTGGAAAACTAGATGTAACTTATTTACGCAATAATGTTTGTAGGTGGCATTTTTCAAAAGATTTTAGGGAAACGACACAATTGTTAAAAGATAGTACATTTGCCAAATATAGTCGTCGTGATAATGTTCGTACTTGTGTTTTAGGGGACACAGTTTATGACAATCGTGATGTTGTTCCTTATTGTCCTGCTCTTCTTTTGATCTTTGACCTTCCATGCAAAATATTATATTCCATCCAAATAAAGTGTAGCAGGCATTGAATGTCGCTAAGGACAGTCACCTGCTGGCAGTGTTGTAAACATTCAGCAAGGGACCTGGCCGAATGCTGGTGTTTTTAATTGTGACGAGATTGATAATTACCAGGAATGCCGTTATGTTAGCTCGCATGAGGCTTGTTGGAGAATTCTTGGATCTGAATTATCTTTCTCAAATATTTTTTTCTTCTCCAATTGCAGTTACCTTCTATGCAAAATATTATATTCCCTCCAAATAACGTGCAGTAGGCACTGGATGTCGCTAAAGACAGTCACATGCTGGCTTATTTTAAATTAAATCAGGTTGATATAGATGCTCGTCAATATTTATATGTCGATATACACTACACTTATTAACGTAATACTCGTGTTTGGACACGTCGCAAATCCCATTTTAATGTAATTGGTCGCTTACCTGACATACCGCCTAGTTGTGGAGATTTATTTTATTTACGAATGTTCGTAAATTATGTTCGGGGAGCTACATCTTTTGATGATTTGAAACGTGTACATGGATTATTTTATGCCACTTGACCGTTGCTTGGAGGCAGCTTCATCTGAAAATCTTTTACGATTGTGGTATCGATTTTGTTTGTTTATGTCTGAAGATTCTACGACCAATTTCAATTTGATTGTCGATGAAGCTAAAACTGTACTATTGGATGATATTAGTCAAACATTTAAACAAAATGTGCAAATGTTATAGGCGGCAAAGATAATAGGAATTGCAGGTGCTTGTAGAAAAGTTGAATTAGCATATCTGCGTGTACAAGACGTCGTAGATGAAGTTAGTTTCTGCAAAATCACTATTCCCGAAACTAAAACCAACGTTGTTTGAGACTTTGTAGTTACGAATGGTGACATTCTTGGAGTTAATTTGATTGACATTCGAAAATATATAAATATGCGACCTCACATTACTAAGCATAAACGATTTATTGTAAATTATAGTAATGAAAAGTATGGAACACAGCCTGCAGGAGTCTATAATACCTTTGGAAAATTGCTCCAAAAAGTTCCTCCATATCTCAAATTGCCACACTGCACTGTGTACACTGGTAATTGCTTCAGAAGGTCGAGTGCTTGACTACTAGCGTACTCTAGAGATGACATATTTAAAATAAAACGTCATGGGGGCTGGAAATCCAACAGAGTTGCGGAGGGCTACGTTGAAAATTTATTAGGATATAAAAAAAGGATTGCTAATGACATTTTGGGTGGAAGTTCTAACATAAAAGAAGTCAGTACACAAAAGGGACATTTACGTAATTTTGCCGAGCAACATTAACTTGTTCATCACACACACACACACACACACACATACACACACACACATATATATATATATATATATATATATATATATATATATATATATATATATATATATATATATATATATATATATTGTGACACACTTTTACCTGCCCTGGTAACGAAGTGGATGACTGCACGTCGGTGGGTTACTCGCAATCGAGCTTGGTGTGGATCGGATGGGCTTGCGTAACTGCTCCTATCCGGCGCTTTGAAGGTAAGCGTTAGAGCAACTCCACCTAGGCCTCAAAGCTGGCTAGGGTGCAGCCACGAATAACTGAATTTCCTTAGGCGGTGTTGGTTCAATTGTCCTTTGCGCAGGTCTCGGATGGTGCAAGGGTGTAACTGCCACCAGAGCTAACCTTGCCCAGTCACTTCCAAATACGGGCCAAAAAAAAAAAAAAAAAACATGCGAATCCTGCTGCGTGACCTGAAAAACTCTTCGCCAGTACTATATCTCTACAAAGATTTACAATTAGCCTGAAGGACGGTAAACTGCACATAAAAATGTTGGCGGTCCCTAAGATCTCCAGATGCGAATTTTCAAAACTACAATTATAAAGAAATACATAGAGGTGTACACCGTTGACAAATGAATTTATACAATCCAAAAATTTAGTAGACAAACGAAGAACGGCCGTATAAAGAAGACAAAACAGACAAAGTAGAGAGAGAAAGTGACTAAGCGGTAATCTAAAGTGCGCAGCAAATAATCCCGATAAAAAAGAAGCCAAAGGGCTTTACAAAAAAATTTGAAGCGCTCAAAAATTAATTACCGGACAAATACTTCGTCGAATCGAGTATAGCGCACAATGGTAAGATACAATAAAAATCAAAAAATTGTAGCTACTACAAAGAAATATCATGAGAAAATTAAAAGACTCACCCTCTACATTTACACTAAATTCAAACTAGGACAAGGTATGAATAGGTTAAGTCGGTAGGAAAAATTTATTTCAGTTTGGTATGCCCAAAAAAGTTTAAATCCCAAAAATTTATGAAAAAACATTAATAATATAACCCAAAAAATAAATATTGAAACATAGTTAAGAATAAATGGTATACTAGCAAAATTTGAGTGCGTAACCCATATGCAAAAATAACCGGTCAAATCAAGGTACGACTCGAACAAAAAAAGTTTAAACTGAATTACAAAAATTATGGGGAAGTACAAAATTGAGGGCGTACTAGGTACGCGAGGGAACCGAACAAGTTCAGGTACAACTTGAGCTTGGGGGAATTTAAACAGTATGATAAAAATTTTGACTAAAGAAAATGTGCAAAATCCAAAAAGCTTTTAATCATTTTAAATCGAAACGGAATTTTTCACGCCTCGTGGCATATAAATCGGAACTCAAAATTTAGAAAATCAGAAATCTTAGCAGAGCTTATGAAACAAGACAGACGTCTTTCAGTTGAAATACGACGCTAGAATTAAATAAGAGCTTCACAAATTCCACGGACGAAAGCACGTATAACAAAACGTGACTATTAAGAACTTCAGAAAAAGGCTAATAAAAGCCACACAACGATAAATAATCACAAAAAGAAAAGCAAAGCTCTTACCTACTTCTGCTCGCTAGTAACGAATACCAAAACTCGATACAATAATTCAATCAGGAAATAGTACTTTAAACAACAGCTTGCAAATAATAAAACGACTGTCTTCTTTCACAAGTCACTACCAAGAGAGCGAGATGATTCTACGCGTCTCCGGTAAACGGATAAGAAGCAGTGATCTCATTAAAAGATAATAAAAAATCCCTTAATAATTTTGTAGTTATAAGACAAATTTCCAAAAATAACTATAATAAATTTGGTAAAGTGTAGTAAATAAGAAATTTAAACACAAGACAGCTATTAAAATAAGTTTCCAAATTTAATCAATTTTAAAAATAAAGTTAGTGTAAAACAATGACATTTCTAGTTACTTTCTTAAAATAATTCGCGAGAAGGCAGCAGGGCAACACTGGCTGTCAGAAATAAACAATTTCCTAACCACGAAATAAAAGGAATCCAACTGAATGGAATAGTAGAAAAAAAGTGATTAAGGAATATGAATAGAGAAATAGATCGCAAATGGTAGGCTGTAACTAGATTAGTATAGTGAATTGGTGCTCAAATTTTAGGTAAAGTAATTGAAATTTGGGGACAGGAAGGGAACATGAAAATAAATAAAAATAAACGTAACAAACTAGGTTTTTGTTACACTACCCCGTTTCAAAAAAAAAAAAAAAATATAACACGGTTAAGAAATTTTTTAATCTTCAGAGGCGTCAGAAATATCAACGTTCGGAGCGGGTTTAAAGTCTTTGATATGCCAAATTCCGAGATCCGTACCTAGTTGATCGCGGAGACGATAAGAAGTTTTTGAAACACAAAGCCGCATTATAAAATCTAATATTTTCTTGATAATGTCTAGCATCATTACCGGTACCAGAAACAAACTGACGCAACACAAGAGGACAATCATTTAAAGGCGGAAGAATATCTTTGCCTCTTTGGCAACATATCCAAGAATCAAAAGTTCTATTTGCACGTTCTTGATTGAATTTAAAAAAATCAATAACTCCAAATAAGTAACGAAGATGTTTAGCTGTATTAATCTATTGAAGAACTTCTTTAAAGACAATATTTTTGGTAAATGTTCCACCATGGCGATGTAACCTTCCTTGTTTATACACTCTAAAATAGAAATTTTATATGAGAAGGATGTCTTGACTGGGACATTGCCACATATAATTGATCATGTGCAAACACGGGTATTGGTAAAAAAATACCAGCTTTGTCAAGAGTTTGACCTTGCGATTTGTTAATGGTCATCGCATGTGCCAGACGCACAGGAAATTCCTGTGCCTTTTCTCTCATATGTAAAGCACATTCGAGGAATAAATGCAATGTTACCTGATTTTGGACCCATCAGTATTTCTGTCACTAATGCATGGTCCTTCATACTTATGATTTTTAACCACTTTCCATTACATAAACCATCACCAACAATAATGTTACGCATAAGTGTGATAATTGCATTCTCTTTTAAAAAAAATACATGCTGTGGACAATGCATTGTCGTTTGTTTATATGTTTAAAGGAACATAGCAAATAGTTTAATTAAGGTTAAAAATTTATTCAGAGAAATGTATTGTTTTTCATGAAAATTAACTTTTAAGATTTTATAATTGAAACGAAATGCGTCCTCATTAGTAGGTGCTAAAATTGCTCGGTTTTCATTAAAATGTTTCAACGAGTCATTTTCGATTATTTGCAAAATGGGCTCATTTGCTCGAATTAGAAAAGCAGATGAAACTTTTAAATACTCTTTCGGTAAATCAGAAACACCTTTATGTTGTCAATTAATTAAATAAACGTAGTTGATTTGCAAAATCACGCTTTACAGGGCCTGCGCGCATATTTTCAGTGAAATGAAAAGTAAATTTTGCAAATAACGGATTACTTTAGATACAAATATTGAATACGTCTTGTTTACGTTCATTACGCTTAATTGGTAAAAGTTGACGGAAATTTCCACCCATGTCTAAAACTTTCCCGCTAAATGGTATTTGCGGATTCCTCATGATATCCCGTAACAAAACATTAAAATGGGATTTGCGACGAGTCCAAACATGAATATTACGCTGCCAAGTGTAGTGCTTTACTATATCGACGTATAAATATTGACGAGCATCTATATCAACCTGATTTTATTTGACATAAGCCAAACAGGTGACTGCCTTTAGCGACATTCATTTCCTGCTGCACGTTATTTGGATGAAATATAATAACACTATGTGCTTCAAAGATCAAAAGAAGTGCAGGATAATAAGGAACAACATCACGCTTGTCATAAACTGTGTCCCCTAAAACACAAGTACGACCATTATCACGACGACGATATTTGACCTCATCGTTACAAATGTACTATCTTTTAACAATTGTGTCGTTTCCCTAAAATCTTTTGGAAAATACCACCTGCAAACATTACTGTGTAAACAAGTTACATCTGGTTATGAGTAACATGTTTCTTTACCAACTCATATAAGGTAGGTTCTTCATTTGCATCAGGCATTTCTGCCTTAATGAACTCATCTACCTGTTCTGCTGTGGTTATTTTGTCTGCTCCTTGCAAAATGACGAGAATATGAACATGAGGTAAACCACTTTTCTGAAACACAACTACATATAATAAAGATATTACTGCACCAAAGTACCAGTGTTGTTAATTAATGTGAAAAACGCGATAGACAAGAACAGGTCGATGAATGGTGTCTCGACATATAGCGTAGACATCCAATAAATGTACGGGGTAGCACAAAAATTTTCCCAATACGTTCTCGACGTTGATGAGCCTGCAATTGAATATAATTCATCAAATTTTTATAATTATCTGAATGAATTTGTCGCTGATGCTTTCTTATATAATGCAATTACAAACCCTCAATGCGACACCAAGTGTCTACAAGCTATTGTATAACAGTATTATACTGAAATGATTTGCAATACGAACGCACGACAAGTTATTTTATTATGCACAGCAGTCACGTTGGACTCAGTGTGTCTTAAATAAATACTCCAACCAAGTTCACTTTAAGGAAACAGGATATGATATAGGATCAAGAAGTCGATTTATATCTCGTACAATTTATGGACCGCCACGTAACGGATACGATTTAATATGAACGGAATATGGAGGTTCATTTCCAACAAAAATAGCAGCAATTTCGTTACAAGTTGGCACATTGTAACGATTAGGGTCTAAACCAACTTGAGTAAAACGATGTTAAATGTTTGGAGAAATTGCCAGAATAACTCCAGGGACATTTACCTTATTTTGTCGAGCAACATTAACTTGTGCATCATATATAACAAGCAACTGACGATACTGTGCTGAAAATGGATTTATTTGACGCAACATGTTATCGAGTAGACGTAAACTTCTTGGCCGACATTGTGTTGAATGACTCTCGAACAGTATTGCAATGCAAATAATAAAGTTAAGCGAATTTTGCAGCTGTATCAAGACGGGGAGTTATTTCAGGCATAATATGGTACACGACGCCGTTTACTTAACAACTTCAGGTGCAATTAGTTGAAAATATATTTAATATTTATTAATGATATATGTATATACCGTGTGTCTATTTTAAAGGTGTACATAAGAGATTAACATGGGAAATCAGTTTTTTGCAATATCCTGCTCGCCTAATGATATTAAGCTAAAATGCGTCAAATAAAAGTTTTAGGGTATAAAATTCTACATCTAAAACAATAAACAGAATTACCTTTACATGCTTTATAACGACAGAAGTTAAATATGAAATGTTGAAAATTACGTTAAAAATATCGACAGCCATGGAATTCAACAAAAAATAAATAAATGCTTGATGTTTTATCTGTCACAACCACAACGTAAGTTAGCTTATTTCAGGTTTCTGAAAATTTGATTTCAACAAATATCGTTAATTATGACAATAATAGAAATATAAAATTAATAAATAAAGTTAAGAAAATACAGTTTTGTTTAAATATGAATATATCAAAAATTCAACATTGCGTAACAAAATTATGTATGATGCTGTTATGTACTCTCAACTCATTTCCATTACATCTACCTTAGTACTACAGATACAGAAGGGGTCTGCACGTATCATTCCTAACACTCTTTCTTAGAGTAACGCATGTTCTGCTCGTTCTGTATTCTGATTACGCCGGTCACGTGTATTTATTGAAGACACATTAGCAGTCTTTTCAAATTTTGTCACGAATTTAGCTCTTCATTTGTATAAATGTTCATTTTTTAATCATTTCAGGCAATAAAACTAAAGACAAAATCAAATTGTCAGAAACGTCAAATAAGTTAACCTACGTTGTGACAGATAAAACGTCAAGCGTTCAATTATTTTTTGTTCAATTCCATGGCTGTCGATATTTTTAACGTAATTTTCGACATTTTCATATTTAATTTCTGTCGTTACAATGCATGGAAAGCTAATTCTGTTTATCGATTTAGATGCAGAATTTTATGCTCTAAAACTTATTTGACGTATTTCTACTTAAAATAAATAGGCGAGCAGGAAATTGCAAAAAACTGATTTCCCATGTTAATCTCCTATGTACACCTTTACGATAGACACACGGTATATATATATATATATATATATATATATATATATATATAATAAAATCACTCGTACATCATGTAAATAATAAAATTATTAAACCAAAATATAATTACGAAGTAGTTTTCTTCATATTGTTACCAGATATACATAAATGTTAATAAAAAATTACGTACATTTTGTACTGCACTTAAAAGAAAATGTTGCCCCAATAGGCGTCACTGTCGCCAATGCAGTTCAATTCATTCAAGTATTTGAAAGCTTAAAATTTGTACCTGGTTTTGACGTTTTTGCCCCTCATAAATTTTACTCCTATTGTAATCTACGATCCTTGCAAGAACTGCGACGTAATCGGTATCTACCTGGTGGAGTTGATCGATCACTACAGACATAGGGGAATGCCTGTAGCTGTAAAGTCGTAAGCGGGGTCGTGGGACGTGACATGGAAATGTGAGCAACATGAATGCAAGGGAAAGGGCGCCATCGGCGCTAATGAGTGAAGGTGTGTGAATGGTGTGCGCCAGACCACCGAGGATGTTCGCGTGAAATTGTCTCCCTTCTTTTGAAATCCAAAAAAATATTTAACAAACTTTTATTTGCCGGCAATACAAAGAAAAATTTCAAAATGTAAAAAGAGAATTTTAGAGCTGCCTCAGGTAGAAAAAAAACAAAAATACTTAGCTACATGTATCGGGACGCTTCTGTCGGGCCTAGAGCAGACCGAGCCTACCTGGTGTGAGCTGGCAGCGAAGGAACGCAGACGTTGGGTGACCCTATCGTCGATTTGGCTGTAGGTAGTTTCAAGGCTGCTCCTGAATGTGGTTGAAAGTAGTTGCAAAGCCACGCCGCAAAGTGTCTGTTGGTGATTGCAAAGCCACGCCGGGATGTGGCTGTCGATGGTTTCAAGGCCACGCCGGGATGTGGCTGTTGATGGTTACAAAGCCACGCCGGGACCTAGGCCTCCACAACTATAAGTTACAGCAATTTCACTGTTGCATTACACTCAAAACAGTCTTCTCTCATACATAATACTGTAGTGCCTATTCACTACCACGGGTGTTATCTCGCTGTTGTGCGGGTAACGTTACTTCATGTGGAAGACCGTTCTCGTATTCAACGTGCTTGTGACATGTGAAAAATTCACGAACTTTAGTGGGATCCTGTAGCTCAGTTGGCAGAACGCCCGACTAAAAATTGGGAGGCTGTGGGTTCGAATCCCGCTGGGGTCCGTGAATTTTTCACAAATCCGTCTTCGTTTATATATTGAATATATTTGATGGTAACTATTAGTTACAGAAATTTCACTGTTGCATTACACTCAAATCAGTCTTCTCTCATACATAATACTGTAGTGCTTATTCACTACCACGGGTGTTGTCTCGCTGTTGTGCGGGTAACGCTGCTTCATGTGGAAGACCGTTCTCGTATCCAACGTGCTTGTGACATGTGAAAAATTCACGAACTTTAGTGGGATCCTGTAGCTCAGTTGGCAGAGCGCCCGACTTGAAATTGGGAGGCCGTGGGTTCGAATCCCGCTGGGGTCCGTGAATTTTTCACAAATCCGTCTTCGTTTATATATTTAATATATTTGATGGTAACTATAAGTTACAGAAATTTCACTGTTGCAGTACACTCAAAACAGTCTTCTCTCATACATAATACTGTAGTGCCTATTCACTACCACGGGTGTTGTCTCGCTGTTGTGCGGGTAACGTTACTTCATGTGGAAGACCGTTCTCGTATCCAACGTGCTTGAGACATGTGAAAAATTCACGAACTTTAGTGGGATCCTGTAGCTCAGTTGGCAGAGCGCCCGACTAGAAATTGGGAGGCCGTGGGTTCGAATCATACGGGTCCGTGAATTTTTCACAAATCCGTCTTCGTTTATATATTTAATATATTTGATGGTAACTATAAGTTACAAAAATTTCACTGTTGCATTACACTCAAAACAGTCTTCTCTCATACATAATACTGTAGTGCCTATTCACTACCACGGGTGTTCTCTCGCTGTTGTGCGGGTAACGTTACTTCATGTGGAAGACCGTTCTCGTATCTAACGTGCTTGTGACATGTGAAAAATTCACGAACTTTAGTGGGATCCTGTAGCTCAGTTGGCAGAGCACCCGACTTGAAATTGGGAGGCCGTGGGTTCGAATCCCGCTGGGGTCCGTGAATTTTTCACAAATCCGTCTTCGTTTATATATTTAATATATTTGATGGTAACTATAAGTTACAGAAATTTCACTGTTGCATTACACTCAAAACAGTCTTCTCTCATACATAATACTGTAGTGCCTATTCACTACCACGGGTGTTGTCTCGCTGTTGTGCGGGTAACGTTACTTCATGTGGAAGACCGTTCTCGTATCCAACGTGCTTGAGACATGTGAAAAATTCACGAACTTTAGTGGGATCCTGTAGCTCAGTTGGCAGAGCGCCCGACTAGAAATTGGGAGGCCGTGGGTTCGAATCATACGGGTCCGTGAATTTTTCACAAATCCGTCTTCGTTTATATATTTAATATATTTGATGGTAACTATAAGTTACAAAAATTTCACTGTTGCATTACACTCAAAACAGTCTTCTCTCATACATAATACTGTAGTGCCTATTCACTACCACGGGTGTTCTCTCGCTGTTGTGCGGGTAACGTTACTTCATGTGGAAGACCGTTCTCGTATCTAACGTGCTTGTGACATGTGAAAAATTCACGAACTTTAGTGGGATCCTGTAGCTCAGTTGGCAGAGCGCCCGACTTGAAATTGGGAGGCCGTGGGTTCGAATCCCGCTGGGGTCCGTGAATTTTTCACAAATCCGTCTTCGTTTATATATTTAATATATTTGATGGTAACTATAAGTTACAGAAATTTCACTGTTGCATTACACTCAAAACAGTCTTCTCTCATACATAATACTGTAGTGCCTATTCACTACCACGGGTGTTGTCTCGCTGTTGTGCGGGTAACGTTACTTCATGTGGAAGACCGTTCTCATATCCAACGTGCTTGAGACATGTGAAAAATTCACGAACTTTAGTGGGATCCTGTAGCTCAGTTGGCAGAGCGCCCGACTAGAAATTGGGAGGCCGTGGGTTCGAATCATACGGGTCCGTGAATTTTTCACAAATCCGTCTTCGTTTATATACTTATTATACAAAATGTTTATACAAAAAATTCTCCAAATAATATTTTTACAGCTAATAATTATCCTGAATGAATTGTGATGTTTTACAAGAAGTTGCAGTCCTAGACTGCCTATCCAATACAATTGTAGCTAAAAGTGACGTGATGATGATGATGGTGATGAAAGTCTGAAGAACTGCTATAGAAAAAAAAGACACAAAAAAAACGCAAAGCACGACATAGAGCTCCGAACAGGATTGCCGATTTACGCTAAATGCTTAGCAGCAAATTTACTTAATCCTCCCACAAGTTGTGTGTTCACTACAGAACTAAACTAATGAAAAGCAACTGGCTGAATCTGTAGTAAACTAAAGAATGAAAGTGACAAAAAGTAAGTTTCATAGAATTTATCCAGGCAATAATTGACATCACTAATGTCACTTAAAAAGTCCCAATTAACACAACTTAGCAAGTGATACATTTTTCAAGTAGTCGCCATTTTTAAAATTATATTCTGGGTTTATTTTTACTTGGGTATTCATATTTTTGACAAATAACAATTGAAAGTTAATATGTAATGCCGGATGATATTTATCCTCAACTAGTGAAGAGTGGGTCTCATGTGTAACAGAAACATTGTCTAGGTTACAAAAAATTAAGTCAAGTATATTATCATTTTTATTCTGAATATTATTGATTTGTTTTAAATTATACAAATTTATAAAATTAGTAATACACCATTTTCTCTGGGCAATTATATTGGAAGAAACGACAGTTTCAGTGTCACTGAACGTATTAATATTAAAATCCAGCAATTAGTATTACATTTGAATCATTGACATCAAAGGAATCAAAAGCATTGAAATAGTCCTCATATGAATGACACAGCTGAATTAGGGGGTAAATATACAGTTGACACAAAAAAATTCGGTAACCAATCTTAAGTTCAACAAAAAGTGCGTCTATTTCTTATTATCTTCACAAAACCATTCGCACAATATCCACTCTAGGGTAGGTAAGGTTAGGATCGTGTACTTGTGTCT
Source organism: Harpalus rubripes (assembly GCA_963082715.1). Lineage (NCBI taxonomy): Eukaryota > Metazoa > Arthropoda > Insecta > Coleoptera > Carabidae > Harpalus > Harpalus rubripes. The sequence continues at coordinate 11,067,086 of OY720461.1, forward strand.
AGGGACCGAAATGGAGAATGAATATGAATCCCAAAATTGTTAGTAAGTGATTGTACCCAAACTATGAATAAAAAAATGATAGTACGGAACTAGAAAAAAAAATTGAAAACAAGGGGGGGGTTACAAAGTTTACTAAATAAAAAATATACTGATTGTACTCTGAACTACTAATATGAAAAGCAAAACAAAAATTTTGAAGTTTCTTCGCTGACAGAAAAAACCCGTAGGAAACAAGGTTGGTTTCTCTACAAAAATTTAAGCAGAAATTACAATAAAATGGAGTACTACTAAAGTGAAGTGTCTGCAGGGCTTGACACATGGGTTCCGATAGCAAACACAGTTAAAATCGCTATAAAAATGGGTTTTTAAACAGAATTACTTTAATCCTAAAAATGTCTACAAAATGAGGTGCCTAACGGTGGCACTTAGAACCGTAGTGAGCAAAGGTTTGCTCCACTAAAGGGGGTTGAAGCAGAACTACGTAATATGTGAAACTAGCAAATGTAATGAAGTGTTCTTTAAAGAAACACAGGGGGCCTAGCGAACGAGGTAAGGTTCGCTAAAGTTAAGGGAAATTTAAACCATATACTAAATTCATAAAAAAATCTATACGAATTTTGAGTAAAGTAACCATATCCAAATTCATAAAAATGTAAATGAACAAATCCCAATGTTCAAAAATGTATAAGAATTTCTAGTACATAAACTATAAAAATGGGCAAAAGTTGCAACCGACACACGAAGGCTGGCACGCCAAACAACGCGTGTGTGCGTGTGTCAAATTTAGTATTTACGACTTTTGTATGAAAGGGAACAACATATTCGATTTTTGACACAATTGATAAATCGGAAGTGATACTTTACTTGAAGCTCTGAACAGATTTTTGTGAAAAATATATTATGACATATTCTAAAACTTGTCAAATTTAGTTTTTAAGACTATTATATAACGGGAAGCAACATATTAGATTTTGGCTAACATTGATAAACCGGAAGTGATACTTTATTTGAAGCTCTGAACATAGTTTCGAGGAAAAACATAATAAAACAACAGATTTTCTTGAAAAAAATATATTAAAACATGATCCAAAACTTCTCAAATTTGGTATTTAAAACACGTGTTTAATTTGAAACATTAAATTTTGACTATACCTATATGATAAACCGGAAGTGGTACTTAATTTGGAACTCTTAATAAATTTTCGAGGAAAAACAAAATATAATCCAAAATTTGGTATTACAGACTTTTCTATTTATTGGAACAACATATTAGATTTTGTTTACGAACGATCAAGCGGAAGTGATACTTTACTTAAATTTTATTGCTATTTCAAACATGGAATTGACAGGAGGTCATGTGTTGGCCACATCAGATTTTTTTACTGAAAACACTGTTCATATACTGACCTTTATACACTCTAATTATATTCCCGTTAAGTGACGGATTGTTTGTTAACAGTTGTTTGATTGTTTTTTAGTTTTCCACAACGACCATATACATAGATTTTTCCACAAGCCACAAACTGTTAAAAGTCAAGTGGAAGTGTTGTATTTGTACTACAGATGGCACGCACACGCACACTCACACGCATACGCAAACGCACACGCAAACGCACACACACACTCACACACACGCGCACACACACACCCACACACACACACACGCACACACACACACACACACACACACACGCACACACACACATAAACACGCACACACACATTGAATTTTTGTTCTCGTTGTTTAAAAATAGAGTTAAAGATAATAACAAAACAAATGAAAGTAGCAATCGCTAGCCTACTGTAGGATAATACAAATGAACCAGCGGTACTTGCAGGATTTGTTTATAAAAAGAAACGGTCAACAATGAACGGGCAACAATGGCACACACCAAAGTTACGGGAGCGCGGCACAAACGATCAACAATGGCACACACCAAAGTTGAAACAAGCAAACGGTAACAGTGCTGTTACTCGACAACACTCATCAACAATCGCGATTTCGGAAACGGGGCCGTGTTGACACACATCAACACTCATCGACTATTGCGATTACAGCAACAGGTTTACCACAACCTCACTGTGCGGAAACATCCGGTTACGGCGGTATTCGTAGCCGTACAAGGCACCTTCTGCACTCTCTCACGAGCTGCCGGCACACACCAACAGCACTGAGTCAGAGGCAGCCAAGGTCCAAAAAACGGGTCGCCCGGCACTCACCAGGTTCGTGGAAGACGGCACACACCGTCCCCCCGACAGAGCACAGACTCGGTGAAGAGCTAACGCTCTCTTGAGAGAGCACACACTCTCTGACTAAAACTGTCGCTTGGGCCCGTATTTATACCCCGAAAAACCGTTAAAAATACGAAAATAAGTTTAAACAAGGTTCTAAACATCCTGCAAATACTTGCTATTTTTAATAAAAATATAAAAATACAAACTCATGTGGGATCGAACCCACGATCCCCAACGCGCTGGTCGAGCATGCAAATTTGTAAACATTAGCAACTTCAAACAAAAATACAACAATACATTTTACAACAAACGACATACAATATAATCAAACAATTACATTGTATGCGTAATTTCAAACAATACAAAATAAAAAATGTAAAACAACATTTTTACTAGTGGGATTTGAACCTCGATTTGAATTTATTAACTTTAGTAAAAAACTAACTTGTTAACCACAAGACTACAATGCTAAACACGAATTTTAAATCCAAATCTAGTGACCACCGTCACAAGTGTAACCCCAGTAATAAATGTCATTTTCAAATATTTGAATATTCATGTCATTCATGTAGTGATTAAGGTGATTTTAGCGTTGATAATTTGTATTTCATTATGTGCTGGAAGTTTCGCTATAGTTCTACTTATATTGTGCATTTTTGTATTGCAAAGATATCGTTTCTAAGATTGCCGACAATGAATGCAATATATTGCTTTTTAGACAATATGAAGAGGCATATCTTATCCATTATAATTATATCGTATTAATTGGAAATTACAGAGTTCAAACTAATTTGCAATGTATGTATTTTATTATAAACAACAATATATTTTTTATTGACACATTTCACACACAAAAAAAGAAAAGCATATTAGCCAACTAACTTAAAAATATAAAAATGGTATTTTTGTTCGTTTTTGTTTGAAACTTTTATTGATATTTCTAACACCCTCCCTCAATAAAAGTTTCAATAAATGGAATTACAACATGTACAATACACATGAAAAAAAAACCCTCCCTCAATCTTAGTAAACAATATATTGAACTATCGTACATCTTTAACATCCGAGCATTTTAGCTCGCAGTTTTTCAAAAGATTGCTTAGGTAGCGGCTTTGTACGAGTAAGGATATCTGTCATTTGATCCCCAGTGCAAATATATTTTACATCAACTAAACCTTGTTAAATTTTTTTTTATAAAGTGATATTTAATATCTAAGAGTTTCATTCTTTTTAATTGTTCAGGAGATTTACAAGTATGAATGGCAGATTGATTATCCTCAAAAATCACCACCTTTACATTTTTATTAACTTTTAATTCTAAAAATAAATTTCTAAACCAACATACTTCACTGATACATAAACTCAAAGCTATATACTCGGCTTCAGTTGAAGAGAGAGCCACAGTACATTGCTTTTTAGAACACCAAGAAACAAGAGGTTTGTTCCAACACACCATCAAACCAGTTTGTGAACGGACGGGTACATGCGCAGACCGAATTTAGTGTTCCAACATTAATTTCGACTGAATCATGTACTATGCGTCGGTTGTTCCAACATAAAATTGATCGTTCATGAACTGGTTCGTGAACGGTCAAACTAGTCAGTGAATTTTTAGTTGTACTGTTAGTCCGGGACATGCGCAATGCATATAATCAATTAGTAACCTATTTTCTTCAACATTCTTTGTCAGTTATTAATAATGTATTTTATAAAAAGTGATTCTGAGGGATTTTCCAGACATTTGATAAAGTTTAATTGATTTTCTAATATTTCTTAAAATTAAATTTCAAATATCACAATAATTTATTGTTGATTTATTAGGCACGTATTTACTATCGATCGCTAGGTAAATTAAAGTTTTGTATTTTACAAAAAAAAATCTTCTATTTTTTTAATGTGAGTTGTTACAGCATTTGAATTTCGAATTTTAAACTACAAATTACAGTTCTGCACCGTTCCAACACAACATAGTTCTGGATCAGTTCAAAATTAGTACTTTATTAGCGCCTGCGTAGAAAATAGTGCATGGACCGTAACACGAACAATACACAAACTGTATGTTGGAACAAACATAAGATTTCCGTATATTTGAAAACATAACCCACTTGTCGATTTTCTATCTATTGGGTTGCTTCGCCAATCTGCATCAGCAAAACCTGTTAGTAAACACATCACTATTTTTACGATATATTAATTCTAAATTTAAAGTACTTTTAATATATCGCAATATTCTCTTTAAAGTAATCCACAAGACATGACTTGCGCAATTTTGAAATCTAGACAACAAAAATAAAATTGGTTTTAATGAAAAAACAAAATTCATTACTTTAATAATTTATTAAAAGAATTATACTAAATGTTTATATTTTTACGAAATATTAAAAAGACGCACCTAATGACGGATGTTATTATTTATGAAGATATTTCTATGATTATTGGCATTTAAATGTCTGTCATTATTTCCAACTAATAAGGCTTCATTTTCGGGTTATTCAACTTCAACAAATTATCTTATCCATAAGTATATATATATAAATTGTGAAGAACTGTACGAGTAGTTGCGAAAATTACATGAATAGATTATTATTAAGTTGAGGGCTTTAAGCGCTAGTTACTTTTGTCACTGCGACCTGCAAGATCTTTTGTAACATGGCCCTACTTTTTCCAGATCTCATTTGCCGTGAGGTACGTTTTACATAGATGGTCAGCCTTAGGACCACAGCTAGACAATCACATACAGTGTGTTCTGAAGTTTCTTTGTTCTCTTCGCAGAATCGGCAGATACTGTTTTCAGCTATGCTATGCTATCCTAATTTTACATAGGTGGTATTTCAGAGGACAATTATAATAAGGATACGTTAATAATAGATGGAGTCTAAGGTTAAATTTAACTAAAACTATTATAATTACCCCTTAACCTTAAAATTAATTTTAATAAAAACTAGATACGTATTTCGAGAACTAAGTTCTCATCATCAGTAATACAACAAGTGAAAAGTTAAACAGAGTAGTCAAGATTACTCAACATGTCAACCATGCCAGAGGTCCTAACAACTCTGAAAAACAAGGGAGACAACTGGGATTATATAGGGATGGGAGTCACAGGTGAATGATTACCTATAAACTAAGATAATTTTCGTCCAATAATGAGTCATTAAATATTAAATTGTCCAATAAAATTTAACTTTGTAATAAATTGAAAAGTTTTGAGTTTGGTATGGGGCCGAGATCTGCGTTCATCAAATTCTTTTTATATTTATTTATTATTAAACTCTCGTATGCATCTAAATATCTATCATTATTAATATGTTTTAAAAGTTTAATATTAGAATTGTTAACTTTGTGATTATTAATGAACATATGTTGAGCTACGCTAGATTTTTCTGGATTATTATTTTTGGCAACATAAATTAGCTTCGTTTAATTTCTTAATAAACAGATTAACTAAATTTCCTTTAAACAAAAAACGATTTAAAACTGAACTAAACTATATTAAAGAAATAGCTAAGTATAACGGCTTCCCGGTTAAAACTATCGATAAATTAGTTCATAAATTTAAAAATCGCCAATCCATTTCTAATTTTACAACGCTAACACCATCTAATAATAAAAATAATAATAAATACATAACACAACCGTACGATAAAGCTTCCAAAAGTTTAAACAAAATTTTTAAAAATCATAATTTAACAGTAACTTACAAATCAAATAATACCATTAAATCGTTATTAGGTAATCCTAAAGATAAAATAGATACTAACAAAAAATCCGGTATTTATAAAATTAGTTGTAATGATTGTAATAAAGTTTACATCGGTCAAACTAAAAGACAAATTGATACTCGGTTTAAAGAACATTTTTATCATCTAAAAAGCGGTAATCCAGAAAAATCTAGCGTAGCTCAACATATGTTCATTAATAATCACAAAGTTAACAATTCTAATATTAAACTTTTAAAACATATTAATAATGATAGATATTTAGATGCATACGAGAGTTTAATAATAAATAAATATAAAAAGAATTTGATGAACGCAGATCTCGGCCCCATACCAAACTCAAAACTTTTCAATTTATTACAAAGTTAAATTTTATTGGACAATTTAATATTTAATGACTCATTATTGGACGAAAATTATCTTAGTTTATAGGTAATCATTCACCTGTGACTCCCATCCCTATATAATCCCAGTTGTCTCCCTTGTTTTTCAGAGTTGTTAGGACCTCTGGCATGGTTGACATGTTGAGTAATCTTGACTACTCTGTTTAACTTTTCACTTGTTGTATTACTGATAATAGTTTTAGTTCATCTAACCTAATTTTTTTCAGAAAAAATGCCAAAATCTCTATAAATATATCTTTTCGCACCCAATTTTTTGCGGTATTTAGTGTTTTTATTAGTTCAGCAAGTATATATAACCATTAATATAAAATTCTTGAATTCTGGATAAACTGCAATTTAGCCAATTTACTTTTTAAAAAAGACGGATTATGAATCACAAAACTGGAACTGACATACTCCACCTATCAGCATACGACGAACTGAAGATCTATTGAATGACAATTATTGGTCTGTTCGCGCAAGTTCGTGTCGAACTGATAACCGAATAGTCGTATACACTCTTCCCTACTACTCACATTTAAAACCTGCGCACTAAACGAAGTAAATTTCGTCGACTCACGAATTGTCCCGATGTTTGCCGATTCCTCCGGCAGCCAGCATTAAATAGAGTACATATCATAACTCATACACTTTATAAGTCATAAGTCCGAAAATGACGACAGCCGAACACGCTTCGTTTTCTATCTGAGAAACTTTTGAAATCCGTATTATTCAACTAAAATTTTGTGACATGCATATTGTTGAACGTCATATTATTCAGTAGTTTCTTGGTAATTTAACCCTGTTACTATAGATTAGAGATGTAAAATTCTTGAAAATTTAACAGCATTATCAGTATAATACATTATATTTAGTGAAGAGAAGAAAATTCCTGGATTGCAGTCAATAAAATATATTTAAATCGGCCTCTACCGGTTTCGGCAACACATTTGCCTTCTTCAGGAGCTATAAAAATTGTACAACGGATTCATTTGTGTTTTACAGTGTGTATTACAATTCTAACTTACGTGATTTATTTTATTTTATGTATGTAAATGTAACATATTAAAATTACAAAAATAACAGGTACAACACACATTTGGACGTCACAGTTAAAAAAATAAATAAATAAATAAATATGAGAAGGTACTCTAAAGTCGTGAAAATTATAAAATTTGTAAAAAGTTTACACCCTTTGAAAATTTTTAATGAAGTTTGAACATGTTAAGTTCCGAAGTTTTTTAAAGAAGGTTTACCGCCACTTATTTAAAAGTTTTATATGTTTTCTTATTCTTACTTTTGTTTTGTTTTCATGTAATGTTTCTTCTTTTATTTTTATTGTTAAATTTGAAAATGTTTGTGTATATTTTGCTAAGGTTAATTGTGTCTGTTTTTAAGTTAATATTGTTTTTATCGTTATTTATATGTAAAATTTCTAGTGTCAAGCACTTTGACAGATTTTGTTCTGTGTCTAAAATTTTTACGTTGTCAAAATTACAATTGTGGCCTGAAGATTGAACATGTCCTACTAAGGCGCATTTCCCTTTGTTGTTGTTTTTGTTGCTACAGTTTCTTTTATGTTCATCCATTCTTGTTTGTAAATATCTCTTCGTCTGACCAGTATATTGAGCTGGGCAGTCATTGCAGGGAATTTTATAAATTATATCAGTTTTGTATTTCTTGTCAATATTTGCTTTTAAGTTACTAAATAAATTTCCAACTGTTTTTATTTGTTTAAATCCTATACCTACATTTAAATTAGCGCTAAATAGTTTTTTTAAATGCATCGCTATGCCATCTATGTATGTTAATGCTAAAAACTTTTTTTCTGGATTTACATTATTTGCTGCATTATTATTATGTTGTTGATTCTGTTGGATATTATTATTATGCATTTTACTTTTTACATTATTAATTAATCCATACACAATGCCGCGGGGATATTCATTCTGTTTTAAAAGATCTTTAACATATTCCAATATGTCTTTATGATAACACTTTGAGGTTAACTTAAGTGATCGAGAAATCAGGTTTGTTGCATTATTTATTAATTGACTTTTAGGATGTTTGGAGTTATAATTCAGGTACCTAGTACTTGCACTGGGTTTTTTATACCATTTGGTAGTAACTGTGCCATCATTCTGGCGTATCACAGTCATATCCAGAAATGGAATAGATCCCGATTCTTCAATCTCCATGGTGAATTGTAAATTACTGTTGTAGCTATTAAAAATAGTTAGTGTTTCGTGTACTTTATCTTTAGGTACTATTAGAAACAAGTCATCCACATATTTTTTAACGAAAATGCATTCATAAGATAAGAGTGAGGAACCCATAGCTGTTCCCCAAATCTGCTTATAGAACGTATCGTTGTATTTGCAAAAACCTTCCCTTAAACAGAAACAAACTAACTCAGAGAACTCATTCCAGGGGATTTGTGTTCTTTGTGAAATTATGGTCCATTCCTCTTTTATGGCATCGAGTATCAAGTCCAAAGGAATGTTAGTGAATAGGGATATTACATCTAATGGAAATAAGTGGCAGTAAACCTTCTTTAAAAAACTTCGGAACTTAACATGTTCAAACTTCATTAAAAATTTTCAAAGGGTGTAAACTTTTTACACATTTTATAATTTTGACGACTTTACAGTACCTTATCATATTTATTTATTTATTTTTTTAACTGTGACGTCCAAATGTGTGTTGTACCCGTTATTTTTGTAATTTGAATATGTTACATTTACATACATAAAATAAAATAAATCACGTAAGTTAGAATTGTAATACACACTGTAAAACACAAATGAATCCGTTGTACAATTTTTATAGTTCCTGAAGAAGGCAAATGTGTTGCCGAAACCGGTAGAGGCCCATTTAAATATATTTTATTGACTGCAATCCAGGAATTTTCTTCTTTTCCCAAACATTTTTCAGTCAAGAAGCTTCAGACTCAATTATATTTAGTGTTTATTTTATAATTAATTTAATATTTTTATCAACCGTATAAATATGGATCAGAAAACCTAACCACTACACTGTCTATCTGCCGAAAGTCAATCATTCCGCTTCGCTCGTGTTGGCTCCCATCGATACTTAATCCCTTACTTTCAGGGACGGCTAGAACTACATTAACCGTGGTTTTATCTGGGATGTGGGAAGGACTAGAATTTAATGTTGGACAAAAATTAGTTCTATTGGACCGTCTAACCTTAGTAAATATTTTATTACTATTTCAATATCTGACAGATCGCTAGATAAATTTGTTTTAAGTAACAAGAGAGACATCTACTCTCCTAATGCTGAACCTATCATTGTACTGCATATATATTTTTAGGACTTGTGACAATTATGAGGAGAGTATATCACAATCTTAGAGTATAGAAACTACTGCATTTACAATTATTTTATTTTATTTTTTCAAATGACAAAATTGCGATCGATAAAAAATTTCAACAAAAGATTTTGATAACCACTACATCGATTTTCGAAATTAAAACATTTATAAAATCCTTAAACTATCTACTACAACATTTGTCCTAAACATTTTTGAAAAGTATCCAAAAAATATCTTTATGCATTTACTTCAATTACAACGCAAGCCCGGCAGCGTGTTTCTGGTATTTATATGTACCAATTATGCAAAATGCGCACACAAATGATTAACTTAAATGTATTTAAATTTAAATAAAGATTTTTTTTTGGATATATTGAAAAAGTAATTTTGAAAGAAATATTTTTTTTATAGTCCTTAAAATAAGGGAGTTATGACGATTTTTCGAAAAACAAAAGAAATCCAATTACTACGAGCGGGGCACCAGATAAAAAAATATGAACTAAGAAAACTTGTTCGTTTTAATGAGTTCTAACTACCATTTTCGTGTGTGACGACTTAGTATTAACATCCTGTATACAGGTGACACTGAAAACTCAAAATAACTTTTTTATTTATAATTATTTTTTAATTTTTCTTGAATAATTGTATACTAGGAATAGGGGCTCATAAATCGTGGTATTTGGCATAATTGTAGAGCTTCCGGTTTAACCGGAAGTGACATTAACTTTCATATTTCAAATGGGATACCCCATATATTTTTACATATTTGGAAACTACGTAAACATGCGAATTCAACGATATCCTTTAAATGAATTTTTTACTGAAGAAATGAATAAGAAAAACGGTAGAGAAAATTATGATCAATTAATCTGGTGAGCCATGACCTCAGGTAGATGTAAACAAATAGATATTTTTTTTTTGAAACAAAATAATTAATCTAACAATAATAGCTTACTATTTAAACAATTACCACAATTGTTTTCACGGTCTGCAGGATATCATGGCTAATCAGGTACCAGCTTAATTGATCATAATTTTCTCTTACATTTTTCTAATTCGCTTCTTCAGTAAAAATTCACTTCAAGGATATCGTTAAATTCATAATTCTACGTAGATTACAAATATGTAAAAATATATAGGGTATCCCTTTTGAAATATAAAAGTTAATGCCAAATACCACGATTTGTGAGCCCCTATGCCTAGTATACAAATATTCAAGAAAAATTAAAAAATAATTATAATAAAAAAGTTATTTCGAGTGTTTTTGTATATTAGCGCGCGAATTTAAAGAACACATAACCACAAGCATTTGAGTGAGGACTATTGTTTTTTGATATAAAATTTAGAGTACTTGGACTTGTTTTAAGTTTATACTACATGACAGTAATTTGGTGCGAAATAGAAAAAACCTACCTATTTTGATTAGATATACTTGTAATAACATAATTTTATTATATGTCCCCGAAATGAAATAGCATCGCTTGAATTGTTTGAACAAACTTTAGTGTTAAATGAATTGTTACGGATTAGAATAAAACTCGCTGAATTAATATAACAAATTTTATGGAACGATAATACATATAAACAAAAATGATAAGCCTAAGACAATTTGTCATACACGCCTGCCTTTGTCGCCTGTCCGCTAACAAAGCCCCGTCATGGTCCCGTCTCCCGTCCGATCGGCTGCTACGTTGTCGCCTCTACTACGTCGTTGTTTTAACGTTACAAATAAACAACTTTAATATCAAGGTAACATAATAAATACACATATTCTTATTTATGTTGCATGCCAGTAACTCATAAGAAATGTAAAATACTAAAAATTGTTTGAATTTTTATCTACAGGTTTAGAACTGATGTATTTATTACTAAACAGAAAATGCTACAAATATTTCCGTTAGTTCATTGATTCATTACAATTACATTATATTTTGCAATATTACATTTTACTTACATCCAGTGTAGTTGAACAATGGGTTGAGCAAGGTCATTTCATTTTAGCAGATAAAGTATAAGAAATTGAACTAAGTATTAAATTCTACGTAATAATATGATTACATATTTTATTGTATACCAATGTGCATTTTACAAAGTAATATAATAATAATATTTAAAATTTCACTATTGTTTATTTTATACAAAACTAATAACTGCATACATATTAACAAGCGATAATTAAATGTAGATACACATAATATTATACAATTATTTTTACCTCGTGTTACATGTACCTACCAGAAGGTATTGTAAGTATACAAAAAATAAAACAATTATGTATCGAACTTAAAATTCATAAGTAGGTTTTAGGGATAAAACAACCCCAGGCTAATGTACTAGTAGCATCAGAGCAAATAAATCTCTTATCGTCATTACAAATTAGCGCGATTTTATTTTATTCAATATTATAAATATGGAGTATGTTTGTAGCTTCTGAAAATTTGCTGTTTTTGGTACATGATATCATTACTAAAGATGCACCAGACAAATTTTTGTCAACTACACATTTTTTTACGCCTTTAGCTTTTTTATTCCCATTTTCCTGATCTTGCTCAGTACAACAGGCATACAGTTTGGGGCGTAATGCAATAAATTCACTCAGTAATTTACCCCCTAGCTCGTCTTACATAAGACCTAATATTGCCTTCTTTTTTTAGTCGCATGTTGTAAATAATATCAGTCGCAAAATTAGTGGTATCAAATTGTTTATTTTCTTCAATATCTTGATAAATATCATCTGATTTTATTAGTAATATAAAACTATCGGTATCACAATAACATAAACAAACTTGATTGTTATATTTTGGTTTTAAAAATTCAAAATAAAAATCATTCATAATGTAACGTTTTTATTTTATTTGGGTAAAATGTAAATATTAGACAATTATTATTAATTAAAATAAGTGTTTATTAAACTATAATGAAAATGACTTTACTAATATTAAACAATTATTAAAAAAAAACGAATTAACACTAAAACTATATAACTAGATTACACTAACACTATTTATTTAAACAAATAACGGGACTAATTATTTATACGGTCTTACTAATTATTTATTTCAACTATTTATGCCACTGTTTATTTATATTACGTTCAACTGTCCACCTACCCACCTTCACAGCGTCTATATACTCAACTGACTCAACAGTATCTGTATATTCAACTGCTCGGACAGAAGTCACACTTTTAAACTCACTATCTGTCTATTTATGTAACTAACAGTCTAACTTCCACAGCTTCAGTATCACCGAATGTCCGTATGCCACAATTCTTCACCACTACTGCCGAGTATCGACTTCCACTTGCCGTTACTGTCCTCGTATACACTACCGAGTATTCTCTTTCACAACTATCCCGGTATACCAGTAACTTTCCGACTCGCCGTTACTGTCCTCGTATATTATACCTCGTGAACACTACCGAGTATTCACACCCACAGCTATCGCAGTTTACCAGTAACTTCCCGAGTACCTACTTGACACAAACTGCATACGCTCACCACCATACTGCTGTGCTTCTCCTAACACTTTACTCTCTAACACTCCATGTGAATGTCTTCTATATGACTCCCCCTATGTAACTAACTAATTCCCGAGCATAGCTGCGTTCCTTTTATACAGCTGCCATTAACTTCCAGAGAGTTCTAGAATGTTCGACCGCATAATAACAATGAACACAAAAGGTTCAGGCGACCGGAAGTAATTAAACACGTCGCGGCTTGTTTGTTTACGTAGCCCGTTTGCTAGCGCGATTGCGTTATCGCTATACTTAGACGCTTGTTCAGCGTAGCAGCGCGGCTCACACGTTAAAATAAATATAGAAATAAAATAAATACATCATCATGGCATATTTCCCATTGTTGGGTGTGCCAATCTGTTTTATACACAGATGTCGGTAATGATGATGACATATTTGTACCGTGCGGGCGTTTACCAGGCGTCACCTCATGGGCACTCATTGTTGGCGTGAGGAGTGCACCACAGGGGTTACTTTTGTGACATTTAAAATTCAAAATATTTCGCGTTGGTCGAGATCGAACCCGGTTCTCCAAATTCGTGACCAGACTCTCAGGCACGAGACCCTCAAAATCATATATTAGCAATACAAATATTAACTTGCAAAATGGTAAAGAGTTATTGCATATAAATAGTTATAAATCCGAATGGAGGCCATTCTTGAATATTTCTTTCTTCAGGTAATTAAATTTTTACTTCAAATTATAGAAATTCATTTCAAAATAAATATATCTAGGCATTTATTTATAAGATATTTTTTGTAGGTTTCTGAAATAAATAATGTTTCTAGCCGTTTTGATTCAAACACAAGAGTAAATAGAAGTATAGGATTTATTAATGTCGGCAATAAGAATAAAAATAACAGTATCGAAAGTGCACTAAGGACCATACCTATTTGACATTTGTCAATGAAAATAAATTTGTAACTGGGAATGTATAAAACTAAGACGAACAATATGAAGCTGACGGCGCATTCTAGTAGTATATATTGAGTTCAATAACTAGTACCATCAGAGCAAATAAATCTCTTGTCATGAATTATATTTGTCACGCCTATAACTCTTGCCGGAGTTACCACTACCATGAGACGGAAAACTGTAATTACCTTCCGTCACCTTTAGGTAAGGAATGTATTGTCTTTGGTAAAAAAATTCGGTGGTGAGTTTTAAATGAATAAGCACGTTTTAAGGTCCCTAGAGTACGATTTTCCTGTTTATACGATGATGTGTGTGTGTGTGTATGTGTGCGTGCGTGTATGTGTGTGTGTGTGTGTGTGTATGTGTGTGTGTGTGTGTGTGTGTGTGTGTGTGTGTGTGTGTGTGTGTGTGTAACAAAATTTTCGTCTACGATAACCTAATACTACAATTCCAAAAATTATAATTCTTTCGTATTCCTCTTCGTTGCATCCATATGAAGAGCTGATTAGATTCTGGTTATAATTGTTCAACCGGAAGTACCTTCATTTGAAGATTTCAACAGTACTTCTTGAAAAAACGATGTTAATTATAATTTTTTCACTTTATTATAAATATTAAAGAACATTGTATGCTCTATACGATTTGACTGCATTTTATACTTCATGTTAAATGGATATAGAGTTATAAAATTATAAAGAAATTAAATTTCATAAATTAGCCAGCTATGCTAGAAACAGCTACTATATTAACCCTTGCCTGACCAAAATCGGGTCACGCCTGACCCAATTTCTTGTTTTTGTTAATAACTCCCATAATAGATATATTATTAACCATTCCTTTTGAGAATTCTCCTAAAATATATTAATATTTTGTTTTATATAATTTTCGTTTATAGAATTTTAAAAAGTATTCAGTTATTTAACTTTTTTTATTTGGGTCTACGATGACCCGATTTTGGTATTCATTGTTATCTTATAATAACCATAGTAAAATAAAGAAATAAAAAAATAATTTGTTTATATAGCTGAAGGATGGAGATGGAGAGTATATTTTGTAATATATTGTTTACTTATATTGCATTAATTATTTAAGATAATGTTTAATTAGATTAAAAAGAATTATATATTTTATTTTGTAATTATGTATGCTCTCTTTTAATATTAAGTTCAATAATTAAACAAATACAAATTTGCATAATTATTAATAAAGGAAGCTTAATAAATATAATAAAAGTAAAACACAAATATATATATATATATATATATATATATATATATATATATATATATATATATATATATATATATATTGTCATATTAATAACAAAATAACGCATAAAAATTTAATCAGACAAAGGTTAAGAAAATTCTGATTGATAGATGTCAGTGTCAAGTGTAATTGACATATTCGTAGTATATTTGTGTTATAATTTTACTCGAAATATGGAATCTTTTTGCTCGAAACATTCTATGTGGAATTTGTATAAAATACTTACAACTGTCGAAAGGTAATGTACATACAAGAAATTTAGAATCTTTCGCAAGGAACTTTCTGTATGGATTTTATAGAAAATACATACGCATTTACGAAAATTCTACCGTTAGTTACCGCATCTACCGACTGTGTTCGAAAACACGAGTGGTAAAAAGTTACCGTGTTCGAAAATTGTTCAATACCTCCCAGATCCATTTACTGGATTCATGAAGAATCTAATCTCAAAAAAAGGTAGCGATGCAAAGCGAAGCGCGCGCGTTAAAAGTGGAAATGTGTTCAAATTAGGACTCTGCGTTCATAAAATATCGATTCCGGTAGCTATAACCTGATAAAAAGCCGTTTACCGGTAACAGTTCACCGGTACAATTTTTGTAAATACCTCATATAACTGACGGAATGTAGTGTGATGGCAACATCAGATTTTTTTTATTAATATTATAAATTATTACGGTACATTACATTATATTGTATAAAAATCTGTATTTGCGTATGCGCATTGGTGTAATAGTAACTAGGTATAAAAAACGCGGTATTATGTTAAATTTTAATAGTCGTTAACAAGCCTTTTTAGATAATAACTATTATTTACCGTAAATATTATTAATTATTTTACCAGTTATAAGTATATTACGAAATATTCCAAATACAATGGTTACTTGCGATAAATGTGAAAAGATCTTTGCGAGCAAGGATATTCTTCACGGTCATATGAAAGCAAAATGTGGTGTGTGTCAATTAAAATTTGCTAGGAAAGATAACCACGCGAATCATTTAAAAAAACATGCTATCAACGAGAAAGACTATGTGATTTTCACAGCAAAACAGAAAAAAACTAGAGAATTTTACTCAGCACACTAAGCCGATTGGACAGCAAGACATTACGCAGTGGTACCGGAATAATATTGCAACTCCGATAACTCTGAAAATAGATAAACTTGAAGGTGAATAATATGATAAAGCATTTATTGTACTACACATATGCTATGTAAAGTTATATTTCAAAAATATACAACAATCATGAGAAGGAAAAGAGAAAAAAATTATACAATTCCGGATTTTAGGAATATGTATAGTATTAGTAAAAAATATAAAATTTTAAAGTTATTAACGAAATATAATGTAATACTTATTGTTGAATAAGTAAATAAATATTAGTAAAACTACAAAATTATTATACAAAATATAATGTAATAATTATTGCTAATTATTATTTGTTTTCAATACACAATTAATTTGAAAATATTGTGCAATATAAACAGTAATTTCCTTACACTTCTGTAGGTTATGTTTTTATTAATATGTCCATTTTAAGCGCGTTAGTTACGGTCTATAATTTTAGATAGAACTATAAAGAAAATTCCGAACAAAAATTTTATTAACAAAATGTGGACAGAGATTTATTTATAGCAAAATATAGCATTTCATTTAAAATAAGTTAAGAGTCTACTTCCGGTTGAACCAGAAGTGCTACTGTTTTGGAAATATTTTAGCTGAAACGGGCATGTCAGAAAACCTTTAGATACCAAATTTCGTAAAACGATATTGAATAGTTTTTTAAAATAATAATAGCGTAAGCTCGTCCTAGGACATCACTCACTGTGCAAGTCCGACAGCGACGTGCGACGTTGCAAATTCGTCGGAGTTCACTTTGACGTCAGAGTGTACAATAAATATACGCATCGAGTATATGGCGACGAAAAATTCTGAACTAAAAAAGTATACATTTTTACACATTGCTATCATTCTGGTCTGGCGTCCATACGTATTTTTGCCATTATGCTTTAGAGCCCCCCCCCTAGTATTGAAAATCTTATTTAAACAGCAAAATAATCTGATGTCCGTATAAAGACGTCACATTACACGTGGACGCCAGATTAAATGTAATTTTTATTGAGGCGGACGTCACTTCTACGCCATGATGCAAATATATAATATATATAGCGCTGGTTGTTTTAAAGGAAACATCCTGTATATATATATATATATATATATATATATATATATATATATATACAGAGTGTTTCTCTTAAAACAACCAGCGCTTTTTTCGGCGAACTAATGATTTTAGGAAAAAATGTCATATACAAGAAATTATCAAGAATAACGGGCTAATTTATTAATAATAACAAACCGAAAATTCGACCAGTGGTTCTCAAACGGCAGAACAAAATTACATTTTTTTGAATGGTATCCTATATAATTTTTTAGCCCATTAGATAGATTTTTTTCTGATTTCAACGATATAAATATGGTATAGAGTTATATAACAATTTCGAGAAAAATGGTATTAAAAATGTTATAATATTACAATAGGCTATGCAATACACAGGTCTGTTGCCTTGTTACGCTAGTAGTAAACCCATTTTTTATTACATTATTTCTAGTTTTTAATACCATTTTACACGAAATAATTGTTATACAACCCTATGCTATACAGGGTGTAAATGAAATAAGTGCATTAAATTTAACCAGTAATGTAACTCGATGAGAGCAACAATATTTCTTAATAACTTTTTTTTCTAAGTCTTTTAGATTTTGAATTAAATTTTTTTAAAGATTTGCTGCATATTTCGTTACCCTCCTATGGAGAACAAAGAAAACATATGGCTGCTGCCGTATTCAAGTCAGATACAAACAGCTCAAAAATTGTCGGTTATCGGTTACACTTACAGTCACAGTAATTAATAAACGAATCAAGGGAAATATCATTATTATTAATTAATACGTAATAGTACAATTTTTAAAATAAATAAATTTAAATTTTGAATAACAAAAGTATAAAGTTGTGTATTGGACCAGGATTTTAATCACGTGAATAGTAGAAGACAAGGAGAAACGAGGTAACGAGACGAAGAGCAAAAGCATAGTTATTTAGAGTGACCAGACGTCCGGATAAAGCCGGACTTGTCCGGCTTTTTAACAAAAAATTGAATGTCCGGCCGGCTTTTATTTACGTCCGACTTTTTCACGAAATAATGAAAAAAAATCGTTTTTACCTCACAGTACTAGAACACAACTTTTTTTCGCACTCGCACGTGCTGAATTCGTCGCACGCATTTATTTTTGTTAATTAAAATTGATCTTAGATAAGTGAAACATATCGCATCATATTTAAAATATAAATGCAATAATATTTAAGATCAATTTCAAATTTTAAATATATATAGAATATATAGAAATAATTGTTGTTAAGTTCAAATAAATGTTAATTTTTATTTCTTTTCAAGTGTTTAATAAAATATATGTTTGTTTTTTGCTATTATTATTTTGTCATCCTTTTCTACTAAAAATCATCCTTTTTTGTCTGTTGTGTCCTCCTTTCGTGATCTAAGATCTGGTCACCCTAAGTTATTAGGTTATGAGATGATTATTTATCGTCGATAAATCATAATAGTTTAAATACGTTATTCAAAAAATGTAAGTACAAACTTTTGTCCATTTAAAAGAGGTACATGAGTACCAATAATTAGTCGTCCATTTATTGTTCCCGCTCAAATATGTTTTAATGAAAATTTTTACATCATTTTCGTCTGTCGAGATGTGTATTGTGCATAATACATACACCTTCCCAAGTAAATTCAGTCTCATTAATGAACATTATGAGCCATTCCCAAAATAGAAGTCTGTTATGTGCTGAAAACATAGAACTTTTTGCACATATAATGGATATAAGTGTTGCTTTTTTTAAAATTGTCATACGTGACACTCCGTATTGTGATGTGATAAAGATGTACAAGATTAACAAATGTGCGAATATTAAGAAGAGAATGATTTGGTGATGATTTGGAAACGCTCCGTGTAAATGCGTTGGCAACTCCATGACACTGTCTTTATGTCAACCGTGATGTCAAGTAAAATATAGTACAGATACGAGTAAAAAAATAAATAAATAAATAAACCATAGGTAAGTAATTGCAATGTCTGTGTACTTGCATTTTGACAGAATTTTACTTTATTAACAAGTTTATTACTAATGTCAAAATTTAATTGCAACAATTGACAGGACTGTCAATTGCTAAAACAAAATTTTTCATAGCTATTGTTACTGCATTCAATTATCACAAAAATATTTGGAACGACTCGTCAATTTACGGGGTGGTAAAAATGCAAAAAAAATATGCGATTTCGAGAAAAAGTTATTAGGAAATATTGTTGCTCTCGCCGAGTTATATTACTGGTTAAATTTAATGCACTTATTTCATTTACACCCTGTATTTATATCAGAAAATAATATTCTATTTAAAGGGCTAAAAACTTATATAAGATGTCATTAAAAAATATATAATTTTGTTCTACCGTTTGAGAACCACTGGTTAAATATTCGGTTTGTCACTATTGATACATTATCCCCTTATTCTTGATCATTTTTCGTATAAAACATTTTTCTCTAAAGTTGTTAGTTTGCCCAAAAAAGCGCTGGTTGTTTTAAAGGAAACATTCTGGATATGTATATATATATATATATATATATATATATATATATATATATATATATATATATATATATATATATATATATATATATATATAGTTTTTAAAAGAAAAAACCCGCGAACAATTAAAATAAGGTTGAATTTCCAATATGTATTTGAAAATATGGTTAGTGTGCTCGTGATTTATCTTTTTAAAAACATATTTTTAATTCACAATGCAAACTCAGTTTTATTTGAATTAAAAATTTGTTTGTGGTATTTTTAATACTCTGTCTCTCTCTTACTCATAGCGTTATATGGGAGAAATAGAAAGAGACAGAGAATCAAATATATGTATCAGTAAGTTTGTAACCATATTTCTAATTCGAAGCATATTTGAAATTCAAACATATTTTTAAATGAGCATTTAAAATTGTTTCGAGTTCTAAAATGTTTTTAAAAATATATTTTATTTAATTTTTTAACGATTTAAATGCAGTTTGCTATTTGAAAATATGTTTTAAAAATTTTAAACCATTTTTAATATGTATAGCACTGTATAAAACATTTAATTTTTTTTTTGTAAAAGGAAGTGATTTAAAAATATGTTTAAGATTTCTAATGCTTCTCGAATTGCAAACATATTTACAATGGTTCAAAATGAATTCAACCATATTTTCAAATAATTATTTAAAAATATGGTCAACGCGTTGTGCGTTGTAAACAGACCTGTCCGAACTTGTTTAATTACTCGGGTGACGTATTCTATTGTATTTGATGTTTTTATCTAGAATGATGTTCTAGTACTTTCTCGAATACAAATGCCGGAGTATATAAGCACTGTTAGCGAAGGCATTGGACAATCTGATATAAACAAGCGTCGTGAAACGAATAGTTGGTGATATAAACAGATAGTCGATAAGTGGTATATACATAAATAAATATAGTTATATAAATAAATGAGTTATATATATATATATATATATATATATATATATATATATATATATATATATATGTATTGTTTAAATAAATAATCTTAGTGTTTAAGTGTTTATAATATTCTTAGTCTTAATTAGTGTTTAATATTTGTTTAATCATAGTGTAAACGAAATTTATTATCTTAATATCTATTTATCGTTATAATAAACTTTTATTTTAATTAATAATTGTCTAATGTTTACACTTCACCCAAATAATTAAATACGTTACAATATGTTATTTTATGCGCTTCCTACGGCTAAACGATCGTATATAAATATCTTCTGTTAACACATTTGGTTAGAGAATTTTATATTCTGTTATATTGTTCTTAAACATTTTTTTATATGTCACAGTTTTCGCAAAATTTTGAAAAATGTTAACACATATTGTCTGAACTTATTTTATACGCTACGGTTAAACGACCTAACATAAATATGTTCTGTCAACGCATTTTGATAGAGAATTTTATGTTCTATTATATTGTTTAGATTAGTTCCAGGCTCGACAGAATCTCGGAAGCTCCGAATCAGTGGACGAGTAGACGCTCTTATGTACGGAGTGTGAAACTTGGATATACGGGAGATTGGCGACACTAGAGAACCTAGTGGCGGGTCTAGGGAACTAAAAATATCCAAAAAGTTCATATCGACATCATGAACGGTCACATATACACTAGATATAACTTCAAAGCATTTGTTTTGTTTTCGGCTGGACAGAAAGAGACAACTAAGGATAGAGATATGTAAAGTCTCTTCACGGAGTATTCGCTAGATGTCACTGCTTGTTTTATTAACATGAACTGTACTATATTTGAAACATATGAATTATTATTAACGAAAAGCAATTATAAAATATCTTAAACAAATTGATATTAGTATTAGGAAAGGATAAAAAGAATTGTATATAATTACTTATATTATTCTATTGATTTTTAAACAATATTTTTCTGAATTTATTTTTGTGGTGGATCCGGATTTTGAAATAAATATCTTAAATTAAATTGATCAATTGAATACCATGATTATTTAATGGATCCTGGTCCAGTATATGGTTATGAATACAGTCCAAAATTCCCGTAGGAAAATTTCTCATGGTAGTATTAATTAATTGTTTTTTTAATTAATAAGTGTTTTTAGAATTACCCACATTTTATTTCAAAACACTTGAAAAGGCGGATTTATAGAGAATAATGAAACTGTAAAACTTTGAACAAACAAAACTTGTAACTTTAAATTCTGTTTGATTTTAAATTCTGTCGAAATTGCGTTTTCCCCACTACGAATTCTACTACAGTAGAATTCGAAATCTGACAAAATTGCGATTCTTCCAGTTCTTTCTCAGGATAAATTTCAAATTTGATATCTGACAGAATTAACATTTCTTCAATTCTTTTGGGGGATAGATTTCAAATTCTACTGGTCTGAAGCAGGGAAAACTCAATTCTGACAGAATTTGAAATCGAGGCCCGAACGATTTCACAACTTCCAAACAAAGGAACAAAATGTCACAAATACATTATAAGGTCCGTAGAGACATCTCTCGACAAACTTTAAAGTAGACTTTATATATCTCTATCTCTAGTTGTCTCTTTCTGTCCAGCCGACAACATTACAAACAATAGTGAGGTATAGGGCATGTTTTGTGTAGTATATTTGTGGTCTTTGGACATCATTGGAGCGTCCACATAAATTTTCAGTTTTCGATACTAGATGGTGAGATATGTTGTGGAGCTTCTCAACGGACTTAATTAGAGCGTTCATGTATGGGCGCCTTAATGCAACTGGACACTAGAACGTTGACAAATACATGATGTATGGACGCAACATTGATAGGATAGATATATATATATATATATATATATATATATATATATATATATATATATATATATATATATATATATATATATATATATATATGTCGGAGATTGTAATATCAAAGCATGTCGTAACGATCATTTAATGAATCAAGTATTACATGAATCACTTATTATCTTTTAATTGTATTGTCGTAATCGAAACGTCAAGCATTCTTGGCTACAATGCTTGGATGGAATCAGTGTGTAGCGGTGCTCAGGGTGAGTGCATGTCCGCCTCGCTGAGATCATCACGTTTATATTATCGCTGTGGTTCTGAAATAATGTTGGTCGACATAGAGTTTGCCAGTGATACTACTCCGCGACATCAGAAGTGGGATTCGCCTGCGATCCACATTATTGTATGTGGGTTTGTGTTCTGTTGGTGAATTATAAAGTGAAGTGCAGGGCCAAGCAGATTAAGATGGAAAGGCCGTCTAGCAATTTTTGCAGGTTTTCATCATAGGGCATTGACCAGTAACAAGGATTCCGTCTGTGTCCCACCCAGAGAGTGGTGACGCAATTACAAGAGCTCGTTAAGTAGAACCGTGAGTAATGAGTACTGAATTTATGTTAAGCGGACTTCCAATACCGGTAAGAGATTTTATTACAAAGCTCAAGATATCGTTATGAGCTATGTTGGTGGCAATTGGGTTGCTCTTGTAATAAAAGCAATTCGGTAAGTTGCTTGCTGAGAAACGAGAGACGAAGTCGAGTTTGTTGTTTATGTTATTGTGATGGCCGATGATCCGGATTACCGATCCCCATATATGCTATTTAAGATATTATTTATTACAGTAGGTGTTCATGCCAGTTGTTATATTTTGATTGATGTTTTGTCATTGAACTTGTATGACGTAATAAGTATTTCATTTTTGGTAGCTTGATTCTACTCCTTTACATCGTCTGCGACGTGACAATATTATTGAACTGAATGTAGGTCAAGTAGTCACAGATCGGGAGTATCAACCAGTTTGCGATTTAGTTAGTTATTTGTGAAATAACAAGCGAACTAATACAAATTCCTTAAAGCCTTTCGATATGTCAAGAAAGTTGTAAAATGTTTTCATTGTACAAGTTTCGCAAACTAACAAACACGTTGAGTAGGTACACTGCAACCTTGAGGCACCTGATATATCGTTACTTACTTTTTATCCAGATATGACCGATGCGTGTGCAGAACCATGGTGTACCGAAATAGAAATTGGAGATCTTCAGGAAAGATAGTTAAAGGTGGAAATATGTTAGAAAACTATGCTAAAGATTAATATTTTATTAACTGCAGATAAAGTTTACTGAGCTACAAATTGTAGATAGATGATATTGTTATTATCATTATTAGGTTAAGGGCTTTAAGCGCTGGTGACTTTTGTCACCGCGACCAGTAAGATCTGCTGTAGCGTGTTTTGACTGAATGTCTGGAAGCCACTCCAAAGTTTTGATGAACTGAAATTTAGTATTTTATTGAACAATGACTAGTAAAGATACTTGTCATAATTCAAAGTCCCTTTTGTTGAGAGGTAATAGCAGTTTAACGTTTATCGTCGAAGATGAAATGAATTTCTCCAGACTATGAATTATGGCTTTTCAATTATCCACAGGAAGTGCCTAAGACTCACTTATACTACGGTACCCATTTTAGCTTTGATTTACAAGTGAAAGCAGCCTGGTTATCTGACGTTAAGTAGATTGCTTCTTCTTTTAGAGCTTGTTTAAGTTTATTGAGGACACAGATTTATTGCTTGAGATATAATGAAACCGTTGTGTATGGATTCCTTTATTTGGCAGCACGGACCAAATAAAATCGATCCAGTTTCTGCTGACTCTAGTTTAGAAATATCCGCAAACCAGGGCAGATAGTCTATTTGGAAGAGTGGCCTTACTACTGTCCACCGAAGGCGATTACCAAAAACTCTCTTGTGTAGCCTTTTTGTTTTAGAAATTATGAGTGGCCTACGAGATCTCCAAACTTGAAGTGTTTTGTCTTGCAGAGTGCAAAGACGTTGGTCCCAGAATCAATTCTATTTCTGTACTTGGACAGGTATTCATAGCGTCTGTGGTATGTGATACAAAGAAAAACTATCGTTGCGCTTCCACAAAGACGCTTGTGCTGTGTTTTG
Organism: Harpalus rubripes; assembly: GCA_963082715.1. NCBI lineage: Eukaryota > Metazoa > Arthropoda > Insecta > Coleoptera > Carabidae > Harpalus > Harpalus rubripes. Next base: position 11,092,055 of record OY720461.1, read on the forward strand.
TTACATTTTGGCCGCCGTACTAACGATGCATGAGTGATCATTGGTCCAAATACGGTGATGTATGGCTAGTGGTTCGTTTCTGCCTGCAATCTCTAGTTTTTGCTAGAAGGACAGCGGCTTGTGTCCGAGGCTGCTACGGGATTTGTTTTGATGATTTTGTTAATGTATAAATTGCATGTGGATTTTTGAATATTCAGGTTTCAGGTATCTGCGTTGACATTAAGGGTAATGTGATTGAAGTGAGAGATCGATGCATTCGATCAGTTACCGTACGATGATGCTATTTGGGAAAAATATTGATGACAGTGGCGGGAAAGCTGTAATTATGGACGAAGTCTGTATCAGTCTGTCTCGAAATAATAAGCCAGAATGGGCGAGCATCCTGCCCAAGATCTACGAATGAGGCGATGTGTAGCACTGATAGTGAGAGAATGTATTGGATGTACCGTGTTAGCGTGAAGCGCTGTGCAGACAATGCAAATCTGAGTGAACTTTTATCAATTGGTCATGGTATAATTTGTATGAAGTTATTCAAGTTCCTGCACGTCCATGTTCAAAAACCCTGAGTCGTTACGGATGGAACTTTCATGACTATTGAAATTTAGGTATAAATATGGTAGTGGTTTGAAATAGTGACTGAGTCTATTCCCAGAACATACTATACGACTTTATTAAATTTCCGGTGAGCATGGTCGTAGCTATAAAACGTGACTGTTTTCAGGGTGACCATGCCAGTTTTGTCAAATTGTGAATTTGTTGAATGTTTAAATTGTGGCAAGCTAGATCATCCGCAGAGGAGTTGCACAGGACAGCTGGTGCCCGGACTGGAGCCTGCCACGGTTGCGAAGCCGACTGTTTTACCTGAAAAACAATTGAGCAACAGAAATCTGTCAGCCATTGGAAGCAGAGAAGTCTGACAAGACGGGACTTGCTTTTCAAATGTTTGTCTTAATGTTTGGGACGCCTAAGTGCAGCGTGATGGACGCTGGAAAAAAATTGCTTTAAAATATTTTGATCGTTATCCAAGGATAAATTTAATTGAAGAAAGTTCATCGGATGATGGATACAAAGGAAGATAAAAAAAATTTGTTTCTACATATCCTCTTGCAAACGTTTCAGTATATTATTTTACCTTCATCAAGTGCTACAATAAAAATATATGACACAAATCAACAACAATCATTTTCCAAAGTATAATCAAGCAATTATAAACAACAAGTTTAAATAAACAACAATTTTTTTTATAAAATACCTGCGAGGATTTGTAGGCCAAACGAAAAACATTATAAAAGACAGCATCACCTGTAACAGTGTAAGATCAACTGACTAAAACTTACTAACCTCCAATAAGAGCAAAAACCAACTTGTCAAAAAATTAAACTAAAAAATACACTAAGCCAAAATACAGTTAGGAAAACGAAAAGAAGAACTAACTGTTTGAATTATTTAACAAATTTAGAACATTTTGATAGCTTTAAGCTTAAGCATGCCGGATTATTTCGATTTGGTGTTACGTATTATTTACATAACACATGAATTTATGTTCTAATTTTTAAGTAGAGCGGTTCATGCGTACAATATTGAACCTTCTGGAGGTTGAGACCACAATTTAGTTAGGCTAATCGAGTGGATCGAGCCGACAAACTTTTATAACAAAAGTGGCTAAGGAGCAATTGAGGCGTTGGTCTGGACATTGGACATTTTCGTTAAATTCTTTAGAATTATTAACCGTGATGGAAGATGACATGCTACTGGATGCCTTTGTCATGGTGTTTCGGTATGCTACTGTGATACCTCTGCCGAAGGTAACATGCTAACTAGGTGCCTCTGTCGTGTGGTTTTCCGAGCTGATTAAGCGATGACGGAATAGTGTTCCATTGCTGGGTAAGCAATGTCGCTGTGGTTTTCCGAGCTGATTAAGCGATGACGGAATAGTGTTCCATTGCTGGGTAAGCAATGACGCTGTGGTTTTCCGAGCTGGTTAAGCGATGACGGAATAGTGTTCCATTGCTGGGTAAGCAATGACGCTGTGGTTTTCCGAGCTGGTTAAGCGATGACGGAATAGTGTTCCATTGTTGGGTAAGCAATGACGGTGCGGTTTCCCGAGCTGGTTAAGCGATGACGGAAGGGTGTTCCATTGCTGGGTAAGCAATGACGGTATGGTTTTCTTGCGCTGGTTAAGCGAAGATGGAATAGCGATCGATTGCTGGTTAAGCAATGATGGTCTGTCGCTGTTGGACAAGCTTTAACAATGCTTGAATACTGATATTGGTAGTCATGTATTTACTGGTGAAATGTATTGTCCCAGTAATATGTTTTGTTTGACGTCTTGTAAAAAAGGCGTCCATTAAATAATTCAGTGTACCATAGCTAAATTTTGAGCTTAATATAAATGTGAACAAAGTTGTAACTATTTGAGCACTTATTGGTCAGAGATAGCCGAGCGAAAATGCTGTGGATAAATTCTTTGTTTTCAGATAGTTCACACGAGGACGTGTGCAATGTCAGAATGGCCGTGTCGGAGATTGTAATATCAAAGCATGTCGTAACGATCATTTAATGAATCAAGTATTACATGAATCACTTATTATCTTTTAATTGTATTGTCGTAATCGAAACGTCAAGCATTCTTGGCTACAATGCTTGGATGGAATCAGTGTGTAGCGGTGCTCAGGGTGAGTGCATGTCCGCCTCGCTGAGATCATCACGTTTATATTATCGCTGTGGTTCTGAAATAATGTTGGTCGACATAGAGTTTGCCAGTGATACTACTCCGCGACATATATATATATATATATATATATATATATATATATATATATATATATATATATATATATATATATATATATATATATTGTAACGTTTTTATTTATTTGGGTGAAGTGTAAATATTAGACAATTATTATTAATTAAAAAAAGTTTATTATAACGATGAATAGATATTAAATACAATTAAAAGATGATAAATATAACGAACACTACGATTAAACAAATATTAAACACTAATAAAGACTAAGAATATTATAAAACAATTAAACACTAAGATTATTTATTTAAACAATATATGTCACTTATTTATTTATATAACAATATTTATTTATGTTCACCACTTGTCGACTATCTTTTTATATCACCAACTATGCAATACGCGACGCTTATTTATATCAGACCGTCCAATGCCTTCGCTAACAGTGCTTACATACTCCAGCATTGTATTCGAGAACTTACTAGAACACTATTCCATATAAAAACTCAAGTACAATAGGTTACATTAACCGCGTAATTAAGCTTGTTCAAACAAGTCTGTTGCGTCATCGCTAAAATTAGACACTCGTTTGTCCCTTGACAGCGGCGGTGACAGTGGCGGCGACGGCGGGCGCTGCACATTACACTGTTCCCTCCTTAAGACTGTTTCGTCCCGGAACAGTTCGTGATGACGAAATCTGCATGCATTATCCTTGGTGCATTTCGAAGTTTTGAAAAAATGACAGTCGATGGTCCGCTCGACTTCTTCTTTATGTTCGTTAGGGTTAAAGCTGCCAACGAAAATTTCAACACCGGTAAAACGGAATAGGATTTCTATCATGTTCCTAACAATCCTCCAATCTAAACCATCTAGACCACAGCCTAACTTCGGTACGGCTAGCTTCAAAATGTCATTCTCAAGCAGATGATCCCTCAAATCGCACAGCGAGTTCCACAGGTTACGATACGGCGGCATCTAGTACGAGCGTGGTTTTGTAACCAGGTAATAGATGTACCGATGTTGGTCTGCATTGCTATCCCTCAGGCGCAGCGTTTTCCCAACAGTTGGACGCTGGTTAGCCAGTTCTTGTAGTCACTCAAATTTCGCCTTAAAGACTGAAGCTATGCCGTGGGACATTTTTAAGTCTTCTGATACGCAGTGACCGAGGGAATAATCTGAAGACACGGTGAATAGATCTCGGTGTTCTTCTTTCGTCACGCCAAACCGTGCCTTGCGGCCAAAGGAATAGTTCGCCACGAAGTCTTCAAAAGTTGGTTCTTGTGCTATGACCCGACGAACCGTAGCTCCATTATGGTCTTCGTGGTTGTCTCCGGCGAAAGGGGTAGCCGATTAAAGTGTACTACTCTCGGCTTCCCTGTAGGTCGTTTCTTAATGCTGTATACCACGTCGTTTATCCTTTTGACTACCTCATAGGGGCCTTCCCAATTCTTTTGCAGCTTTGGTCATGAACCGCGACGTCTTTGTGGGTTGTGAAGCCACACTAAATCCTCAGGTTGATATCCACCCTTTTCGGCCTTGATGTCATACCGGTCCTTCATTCAGTCGCTGACAGCTTGAATGTTCGTACGGACTTGTTCATGAATGTCATTCATTCTTCTCCGTAAGTCCGTAACGTAATCTTCCCCGGCTAGATCTTCCCCAGTTTTACTGCTGAACACCAAGTCGCATGGTAAGCGCAACTCACGCCCGAATAAGATGCTCGCAGGAGTTTGCCCTGTTGTTTCATGCACGGATGAACGATAAGCCATCAGGAACAGATGGAGATGTCGGTCCCAGTCTCTTTGGTGGTTGGAGACTACCATCGACAAATATCGGTTGATCGTTCTGTTCATTCGTTCAACCATGCCATCAGATTGCGGATGTAATGCAGTTGTTCTGGTTTTATTAATTCCTAATATCTTACAGACATTTTGAAAAACGGCAGACTCAAAATTTCTTCCCTGGTCGGAGTGGAGTTCACGTGGTACTCCGAAGCGGCATATACATTCTTTAACTAAAGTTTCAGCGACCGTGGTGGCTTCCTGGTTAGGTAATGGATACGCTTCAACCCATTTGGTGAAGTAGTCCATGACAACCACGATGTATTTATTTCCTTCGTCACTTTCTGGGAATGGTCCAGCCACATCAATCGCAATACGTTCAAATGGACTGCTAACGTTGTAATGACGCATTGGACCACACATTTCTTGCACCAATCTTTAACATCTTCCGTGAAGTTAACCCAGTAGAACCGCTGGCGTAATCTTTCTAGCGTTTTGAAGACTCCGAAATGGCCTCCAGATCCGTCACGGATCTCTTTTAACACGTATGGTACTCAACTTTTAGGAATAAGAAACTGAGTTCTCTTCTCAGTTACATCAGCATTTTCTACCACACGCTTTAACAGGCCATCCTAAATCACCATGGAGTCCCATTGCGCCCAGTACGATTTACACTCGGTGAGTGCGGTGCAACATCTTCCCATACTGGTTTCCTCTCCTCAGCTTTCCATTCCAGTATAATTTTCAAAGTCGGGTCTTTTTCTTGATCTTCGCGTAGTCCATCGAGCTGCAAATTATCGTCGACTGCTGTTGTCCTGGCGGCGATGAAAAATTTCTCTTCTAGTCGCTTGCATTCATCTTGGCATGGCCTTCTGGACAATGCGTAGGCATTACGATGGCTGGTACCTGTCCTATGCTCGATTTTGAAATCGTATTCCTGTAGTCTTTCAATCCATCTAGCCACCTGACCTTCAGGATTCTTAAATTTTAGTAGAAATGTTCCACGGATTTCACGACTGCCAAGAGTTCTTTTCTAGTAACACAATAATTCCTCTCTGGTTTTGACAAGGTCTTACTAAAATAGGCAATAACTTTCTCATGCCCGTCTTGTATCTGGGAAAGAACGCCACCAATTCCCACGTTGCTGGCATCTGTGTCTAGTATGAACTCTCCTTCAGGTAAAGGATAACTCAGAACAGGTGCGCTAGTCAAAGCATGTTTCAGTTCTTTGAACGCAACTTTGCAGTCCATTTCCCAAATAAATCATTGACCTTCTTCAGTTAGCCTTGTCAGTGGCTTGGCTATGTTTGCAAATCTAGGTACATATCGTCGATAATAGGTACACAAACCAAGAAAACTTCTAAGTTCGTGTTTGTCTTTAGGCGCTGGCCAATCTCTCACAGCCTTTATCTTTTCCGGGTCAACCGCAATACCCTTATCTGAAACCATGTGTGCAAGGTAATGAACTTCCCTTTGAAGCAGGTGACACTTCTTGGGGCTGAGCTTCAGGTTAGCCTTCCGCAATCTCTGTAAAACCTTTTCCAAGTTCTTCATGTGGTCCTCGAATGTTTTACCTACCACAATAATGTCGTCGAGATAGACTAAACAGGTTTTTGCATGATAGCCCAGCCAATACTGTTTCCATGAGTCGTTCAAACGTTGCAGGGGTATTGCAGAGCCCAAATGGCATTACAGTAAATTGCCAGAGTCCGGTACCAATGGCAAAGGCTGTCTTTTCCTTATTTTTTTGATCCAAATCTACTGCCAGTATCCGCTCTTTAGATCCAGAGTAGAGAAAATCTTCGAGCCAGCCACAGTGTCCAGTGTATCATCTATTCGAGGTAGCGGGTAGCTATCTTTCTTAGTCACGTTGTTAAGTTGACGGCAATCAATGCAAAATCGTGTAGAGCCATCCTTCTTCTTCACTAACACCACTGGTGAAGCCCACGGACTGCTTGAAGGTTTGTTCACACCTTCCTTTTTCATGTCCTCAATAATTCTTTCCGCTTCCTCCCGCTTCGCCAATGGTAGTCTTCTTGGTGGATGGCGGATGGGTCTTGCGTCGCCGGCGTCTATTTTATGGTGAACCACATTAGTTCTCCCGTTGGTCTTCTTGTCAAATTGAAACACAATTTAAAAATCTTCCAACTAATTTCTCCGCCTTGGTTCTCTGGTCGACGGTCAGTTCTCGGAAGGATGTTGATAAATGATTAATTAATGTGTCCGGAAGTTCCTGAGATACGTTTCCCTTAGCTTTCACAGTTCGAATAATCGAGGAAACTGCCAAGCATTCTCCAACTATTGTTCCTCTCTTAAGAACAACAGGATAAAAATTTACGTTAATTATTCGAACTAGTATTACTTGACTGGCTTTGTTTAGTAATTTTCCTACAACTCCAGTACCAGTCTTCTCATCATCATTCTTGGGTTCAAGCATAACAATATTCCCTTCACAGAAACTGCCATCTAATTGTGCTTGTGCGATAGATTTACTTCGTTCTGGAATGGGAACATCTTCGGCCATTAGTACGCATACAGCCTTGTCTTCTCGTGGGTTTAAAACAAGTTCTTCTTCATTGGCCATTATTACTCCATTTTTCAGGTCGTTTAAAACCGTGCTTTTTCATCACGTCCATACCGAGTATTAATTCATCTTCAACGTCAGCTACCAGCGCACGATGTTTAAAGGATATGTTTCCAATAGTGATGGTCATATCTATTTCTCCTAATGTGGTAGCTTGTTCTCCCGTTGCTGTACGTAATGGCCACTAGGTTGGTTGAAGATGTGTCTTGCCTGTGTTCTTTATTAAGTCGGGTCTAATTATAGTCTTCGTCGCACCCGTATCCAGTAACATTTTTAGTGGTCTACTATCAACAGAGCCGTTCACGTAGATGCTGCTGGCTTGATGATGAACGGAAGCGACATAACTGATGGATTGTGGGGCTACTAGATTACGGGTTGACGATTGCCGCTTCGCATCAACCCGACTTAGTTTTCCGACTCCTTTTCTTCGTTTACCGATTCTGTCTCTCTTTGAATTTTTTTGCAAAGTCTCTGCGGATGACCCTGTTTACCGCAATACCAACAGAGGAGTTTCTTTCTTCCGGCAAACCCTTCATTTACAATTCGTCGCTTTTTCTCTTCTAGGTCTTCCGTGTCTTCTTTTCTCTCGGCATCAATATTTCGCACTCGAGATTGGTTACGTGAATCTTGTTTGGCAGCTTCATGTTCTAGTGCATATGAGAGCGTGTCAATTAATGTTTTTGGGCAGGCCAATCACAGTGCTTGCTACGTTTCGCTGTCTCGAACTCCGTAGATAAATGCTTGAACGGCCAAGCACTCCAAAACGCTGTCAGGAGCTGCAGGATATGCGAGACGAACCAAACGAGCTACCTCGACTTCAAGTTCTTGAAGGCTTTCTTTTGAACTCTGATAGCGGTTCCTCAGCTGCGTCTTGTACACTTGCTCCAGGTGCGCATTGCCGTACCGCATGTCCAGCCGCTTGACTAGTTGGTCGCAGTCCTCTTGTTCTTCTTCCTTCAGCGTTTGTACGAAACAGTCAACGCTGTAGCCTTCTCTTTGGGCGTCCAGTTATGTGCTTTCGTAGCCGCTTCAAATTGTTTTAAATAATTCGGTCGCGAAGACTTTCCATCAAATTCCGGCGTTTTAATGTGCATTGTTGTAGTACTATCTGGCTTTACTACTTTCTTTTCCTCTCTTAGACTTGCGTTTGCTACATTGGTGACAATGTAATTCTAGTGACCTTTTCTTGTAATTCTTCAATCTTCTTGTCATACTCATCTTTTATATACTTCAGGTCTTCTTCAGTTTTTCTGGAATTCTGCTCTATTTTTTCTGAACTTCTAGTTTTCTTGTAATTTCTCTTCTAAACTTTTAGAATTTTCTTCTAATTTTTGTTCTAAAATTCTAGAATTTTCCTCTAATTTTTGTTCCAATGTTTTAGAGTGCTCCGATAATTCTTTTTTTAATGTTCTAGAATTTTCTTCTAGTTTTTGTTCTAGTATTCTAGAAATTTCTTCTGCTTTTCTAGAACTTTCCATTAATTTTTCTTCTAATGTGCTAGAATTTTCTTCCTCTAGAACTTGCCTCAAATTTTTGTTTGAATTTTTCTTCTATAAATTTATGAATACCAGATGGGTCGAATAAGTATTAATCGGGATTTTCACCAGCATCGATTAATGCTTGTCGTAATCTTTCTTGAAGCACTGACTTCTTTCCTGGTGTTTCCAAATCCCGCTCTTCCAGTTGTGTCTTGAGATCACTTACTTTTAAATCATTTAATTTTAATTGTTTAGTCGCCATTTTATTTATTTTTTAATTAACACTTCACAGTTTATTAACCCTACACCTGACACCAATTGTAACGTTTTTATTTATTTGGGTGAAGTGTAAATATTAGACAATTATTATAAATTAAATTAAAAGTTTACTATAACGATAAATAGATATTAAATATAATTAAAAGATGATAAATATAACGAACACAACGATTAAACAAATATTAAACACTAATTAAGACTAAGAATATTATAAAATACTTAAACACTAAGATTATTTATTTAAACAATATATGCCACTTATTTATATAACAATATTTATTTATGTTCACCACTTGACAACTATCTTTTTATATCACCAACTATTCAACACGCGACGCTTATTTATATCAGACCGTCCAATGCCTTCGCTAACAGTGCTTATATACTCCGGCATTTGTATTCGAGAACTTACTAGAACACTATTCCAAATAAAAACTCAAGCACAATAGGTTACATCAACCGCGTAATTAAGCTGGTTCAGACAAGTCTGTTGCGTCATCCCTAAAAATAAACACTCGCTCGTCCCTACGACAACGGCGGCGGGGGCAGCGGCGGTGATAGTGGCGGCGACGGCGGGCGCTGCACATTATAATATATATATATATATATATATATATATATATATATATATATATATATATATATATATACAGGGTATAATCATACAAACGGTACCTAGTTATCGGACCTACCGTTTAGTTGCGAGTCTATAACACTCTCCGTTACTCGGTCCCGACAGCTAACGGTACCGTTAACAATATTAAGAAATAGATATCGGCAACAATGTAATTTTGCGTTATTCCTTTGTTTTTTTTATGTCAGTTGCACATTTTTCGAAAGGTGATATTTAAAAAATGGATAATTTAATATTATTGAGGGAAATTTGGAGAAGAGAAAATCAAAATCTTCGCATGGAAAGGAAACTATTGCGAGATAGAAGTAATCCATTTGAAATACCTACCGCGCGATTTATAGAGCTCTTCAGATTTCCTCAAGTATGGTTTCAAGAAATAATACATATGCTTGAGCCATTCCTTAACACAACAATAAGGAAAACAGCTATACCCATACATACAAAAGTATTAGTATCTTTAAATTTTTATGCTACCGGTTCATACCAAAGAAGTGTCGGTGAAGATTTTAATTTGGTAGTCAGTCAAACCATGGTGTCTCGAATTTTAAAAGACATAACTTACACAATTGAGGAACATATATTACCCCAATGGATAAAATTCCCGAATGCTGAAGAACAGAATTTAATTAAGCAGCAGTACTATTAACATAACATATTGGTTATATGATTTCTCTAGTTATACTTTTCTTAAATGTAGATTTATGATACGAACAAGATTTCCGAGCATTATAGGAGCGATTGACTGCACGCATGTTAAGATTTTACGTCCGTCATTTGAAGATCAAAATAGGAACGGATATTATTCGAAAAATGTTCAAATTGTTAGCTAATATTAAACATAGCTACGTAACAATCAATTAAAACATATTTCGTTTCTAGATGTGTGATGCTTCATTAAAAATTTTAAACATTAACGCCCGTCATGCAGGCAGTACTCACGACAGTTATATATGGCGTCATTCAATTATCAAAGAGCATTTAGAAAGGCAATATCATGTTGGCTTAAGAGGTTCTTGGCTGTTGGGTACATTTTTTGCTAAAAAATATGAAGATAAATAATTATAAATATATTATTGTATATGGCAGATTCCGGTTACCCTTTAGAACCTTGGCTAATGACTCGCATCGTAAATACTGCATCGGGTTCTGCTGAAGATAGGTGCACTAACTGCCATGTAAGAGCTCGCGCAGTCGTAGAGCGTACGATTGGTGTCCTTAAAATTGTATTTAGATGCCTCGGTGGAGACAGACAACTCAAATATTCACCAAGAACAGCGGGCGCCATTATAAACACATGTGCAGTTCTACACAACATGAGAATACATTGAAAATTGGACAACTCGAATGTTTTCGAAAATGTAAATGGTGATCAAAATCTCGTACTACATCATGATTGTTTATTAAATAATAATCTTTTGGATGAGGGACGTAGAGTACGATACTCTTTAGTACGATATATGTAAAAAAAAATTAGTAATATTAGTTATATTGAACTGAAATAACAATAGTTTTACTTACTTTAAATAATTATACACTATATTTATGTGCTGTTGCTCCTTTTTTTCCTTCTTTTAACCATGCAACCTACCACCAACAACCACTTACCTCAAGCGATATGGGTTAGCTTTACTCGACATGCGCAGAAGAAGTTTGTGTACTGTCATTCTTTGCTTGTATATTTTGAAGAAGTGTTTTCTATATTTAACTAGACGAATTACGCGCTACTCGAATTCGTTCGTAAAATATGTTTATTTGAATAACTCCAATGGTCACACCCCTTACCCAACTATTATTTACTAATTTCAGTGTAAATTTGCAAACGTACTCCTACAAATTACGCGCGCATTTTTAAAGTTTCAACTTTCAAACAGCTGTGCTTCAGAGTTCCGGAACTCTCGTCAAATTCACATGGTTCTGTTTACAAACACAAACACTGCAGACGTATGGCAAGCTGTGATGAAATTATGGCAGTTTGTAGGTTATACGGTCCTCACGCACATTTGAACAAATTAATGAGCATATATCGGCATTTCAACCAACTCCAAATATAATAGTAAATGACAAAAAGTTATGTTCTGTATATGTTTGAATATATTTTTTTATAATAAAAATTCCAAAAGCGACAGATATGAGATGGAGTTTAGAAAATATAAAATTATTATTGACGCTGTACGAAAAGAGCAGTTCTTCACCTCCAAAAACAAAGTGTTGTGTGACAAAATTACAAATTAAATACAAAGTTTAAATTAAAGATACGAAAATTCTTCAAGAATTATTTATGTATATTTGAAATGGCATTTGCAATGTTATTTAAACAATTATTTTGTTGCTGAACTGCTGCCACTAAATCATTTAAACTGGAATGTATATCTTTTAAAATAGCTGTTTGTTTATCTTGATTTTGTATAATTAAGTCATCATTTAACTCGATTTTTTTTTCGTGGTGTCTCTCCAGCAGGTGGAATCTCAATCACAATAGGTGGGATAGGTTCCTATTAAATAAAAGTAATTAATTTTTATTTCCCACATGGAAATATACATATGAAAGAACTTTATTTATGTTCTGTGGATGGTACTGTTCCTGTGGAAAAGGTGTTTCTGGATTTGGGAATGTAGGTATGAGATAGGGTTCAAGTTCAATATTGTTGGACTCCAGGAACTGCATACCTGCCTCTAGAGTTTCGCCATCTCCCTCCACTGCACTAGCGCCAATTAAAGACAATAATCTTTCTTCCATTGGCGTTATATTGATTGTGTCTGAGATTCCTCCACCGGTTTTTTTCATATTGGTCACTTTCCGTCCCCATTTTCGTTTTACCCTGGTTTTCCAGTCACTGAACGTCTAAATAACAAAGGAATGTTCAAGGATGAGGATATGGACATGAATGTAAAAAAGTAACATTTTTCTGTGTGTATAACATATATTTTATATTTCAATAAAATTATGTTATCTATTATTACTAGTATATTATAAACATATACACACATCATGAGAACGTATAAAAAAGTAATCATTTAATTTTCATTAAAATTAGACACGGGCAACTATGCAAATGCAACCTAACTGTCCTTGAAAACATATGTTAGGGGTTCATGTCCATTAAGAGTTTTAAGATCCTTTTCTTTTGACATATATAGAACTTGAAATTAGTGTATTGTACTTTAGGTAGTGGACAAATGCTTTAATTCTTTTAGTTAACATTATTAATTTTCAACAAGTTTTGGAGGAAGTTAGAATATATGATATATATATATATATATATATATATATATATATATATATATATATATATATATATATATATATATATATATGTTTTCAAAAACAGTTTGTATACGTTATTTACCGTGTCTTGTAAAGGAAAATTATTAGTACGTAGTACCTAATGAAAAGAAAAAATATTAAGATATAATTAGCACATTCAACTACCTACTCACCTTGCACTAGAATATAATAAATAAGTTAATAATTACGAATTGCCACTAGTTTGGTGTCTTCGTCGGACCTACTTCGGCATTTAATACATCTGTAAGCTCTTGCCACAGACGTTTAATGCTTTCTTTGGCATTCAACCCACCAACATTATTTAACGCCAAATCCTTGTGGTCCTCCATATAAGTTATTATTTTTGCGAACTGTATGGCTGTTGTTCGGCCACTGCGTTTAAGATTTGTAGACACTATAAACAATGTATTAATTTAATAATATACAATCATAGAAATATTATTTCAATATAAAATAAAAATATACACGTATATCAAAATTAGTATATGTTCACCGAATGATAAATTTGTATCATTTTTAAAATCTAATAAAACTATTATTGAACCGTTAATTATAAGCATAAAAAATACTTACTGTTTGGTCATATTTCAAATAATATTGGAAGAAACCACGAAGAAACCCAGAAAAAACGATAGTTTTGACGTGACGCGAATTCACAAGATGGCGTCTTACCTACCGAAAACGCGCTTATCGGCAAGTACCAAACCTCCGCTTAGCAAACTGTAGGAGTTATCGGAGGACGCCGCTAGGTATCGGGAGATAAAAGTTACAGAATCCCATTTAATTCTAGGTACCGATACTTATCGGATAATACCGTTACTAGCTACCGTTAAGAACAGAATCCCAGCCAATGTGCTTCAAATTTAAATTTCGCGCTATGAATCACAAGTAGATAGCTTTAGGTCACTCACAATAATTTCTCTAGATGGCAGAACATCTGTGAACCTCAAAAACCGTGTTTGTGGTGTAATGAAAATTGTAAGTATTCTTTAAAAAAAATGTTTATTTAATGGCATATTGTAGTAAGTTTGCAATAGTTGGAAAAACCTACCTGTAACTCGTCTACTATTTACTAGTGCTGTCAAGAACCGGAAAAATTTAGAACCGGGTACCCGGTTCCAAAACTATCCGGGTACCCGGGTACCCGGTTCCTGGAACCGATCTTCGGTTCCGAGTAGTGGAACCGATTTTCGGTTCCGGTTCCGGATAATGGAACCGATCTTCGGTTCCGGTTCCGAGTAGTGGAACCGATCTTCGGTTCCGGTTCTGGATAGTGGAACCGATCTTCGGTTCCGAGTAGTGGAATCGATCTTCGGTTCCAGTTCCGAGCAGTGAAATCAAACTTTTTGGATCCGAGTTATGGAATATTCAATTATAATTTTAAATTAGTCTCGTCATTCTTGAGAAATAAACATATTTTCTGAGAAATATTATTGAACGATATTAAAAAAATATATGTAATTTAATTGAAAATATCTGTGTAAATATTATTACATCAAAGGCAAGAGGATGCTAAAAATGTAACCACATAAATAGTAAATAAATGCAGATTTCAGTTTCATATTATATTTTCAATTTTCATTCATATGGTTTATTGCAATAACTTGACCTTGAGTCATATTTTCAAATAACGGTACCTACACAATGACAATAGCGGCCCTAAAATTTAAGGGATAAAGAAATAGATATTTCCAAGAATTTCACTTATACCTACATTCTGTTCTAATCTTTACATTTTGATCTCTCAGTTATGTATATAAATGAATATTTCTTATTTTCTGGATTTCATAACACCATTTAATAAATTTCGAAGTGAAAGTAGCGTGCCTCATAATTTGTAAAAAAAATTGGTTATTATTTTAAAATGCCCAATTGAATTAACTTTAAGATTAAAAGAAACCGAAAGGGGCTACAAAGCACAAATCCTATAGAAATTTAAACAAAGAGTAGCCGGGGAAAAAGTATACCTAGTTTTTGCACGTGTTCTTCAGAGAATTGCATTATATCAGTTTATAAGAATATCTGATACCAACTTTCCTAAATTGTTTACCTGTTCCTATTTAATAATTTAAAAAAAATTAACTTATTCATCATAACATATTGATTCATAATACGTAAATCTAATTCACGGATTGTAATAATATATATTTTATTAGCTTCATAATCGAGATTCACCCGTTTTCGGTCCCAGAACCGGGAACCGATACGTTTCGGTTCCAGAACCGAGAACCGTT
This sequence comes from Harpalus rubripes, assembly GCA_963082715.1. Classification (NCBI taxonomy): domain Eukaryota; kingdom Metazoa; phylum Arthropoda; class Insecta; order Coleoptera; family Carabidae; genus Harpalus; species Harpalus rubripes. Next base: position 11,107,080 of record OY720461.1, read on the forward strand.
GAGATTCGATTCCAGAACCGAGAACCGTTGAGATTCGATTCGAGAACCGATGAGATTCGATTCCAGAACCGAGAACCGATGAGATTCGATTCCAGAACCGAGAACCGGGTAGTTTTGGACTCGGAACCGAGAACCGGGTAATTACATATTGAAATAACCGGGTACCCGGGTAATTTTGGAACCGGAACCGAACCGAACCGGTTCCCACCACTACTATTTACAAAGTAGCTTCTATGAAAGTAATATTAGCACATATCCTTATAAACATGTTGTAGCAAAAATTATCATTATTAAAGTCTTAGTTAAAAAAAATCAAAATATGTGAAAATACACATTTTTATAGGTCATATTGAACGATCTAAATCATGCCGCGTAAATAAATTCATAAGCTGGGGACAGCTCAGAAGAAACTATGCTGAAGAAAACATGGAAAGGGCGCTGAGATGTGTTTTTGAAGATCAATATTCATTTAAACAAGCGGCTGAGAGGTATCATGTCCCGAAATCTACACTTTATACCAAATACAGAGGTTTACACGGAGAGAAGTTGGGAAGACCACCTGTTTTAAGTCCTGGTCAAGACAATACAAATTGTTGCTGCTATTGATGTAGTAGCTAATTTTAGATTTCCATTTACTCAAGAATGTTTTAAATTTTAAAATCTAAATATTGGCGAAGTACACGTGTTTTTTCTGCTCTCTTCTTTTAAACATTATTTCTACAGTTAATCTTAGTTTTTTTGGGATAAAAAGTGTTTATAAGTGTGCAATTTGTTGTGCTCTGTAAGGTGATCTACTTGTGAAAGTTTTAGTGCATCGAACTGTACTCATTTTGAGACTTGAACATAAGTAAGGTTATTCCAAAAATACTGTATTTCTTTAATTGCGCCAAACAAGTGAATATACGTTTAATTATTATTTTTGCTAAATTACCTTGACATTGAAGAGTTTTATTTACATGATGTCAGCTGATTGTGTTATTTGCAATCTTAAAGTTACTGATAAAACTCCAATTGTCTGTGATGCATGCAAGGGTGTACTGCATGTGCACTGCAGTAATCTAACCAGGCAAGAGGTTCAGTGCTTATCATCTGCAAAACGTACTGTGGATTTTCGTTGTACACCATGTAAATCGACAGACACTCTGGTTTTAATTCAACAATTACAACGTACCGTCGAATCACTGCAAAAAGAAATACATGAACTTAGAACTTCGAGGGACTCGGCGATTCGCCAGGAGATTAATCCCGAAATAATTGTAAATGAAATACAGGATCGGCAACGTCGCGCCAATAATATAATTATTTACAATATTCCAGAGAGTGAGTCGTTAAATCCGGTTGATAAAAAAACACATGACCGCGGGGAGGTCAGTAAAGTCTTGTCTGAAATTGCGCATATTAATTTCGATAGTCAACCAATCGTACGGCTGGGTCGTCCTGGTGTGGCAAATAAAACCCGACCAATTAAAATCATACTTAAGAATCGGGCTGATGTATTAATAATTTTAAAAGCGAAACATAACATTTCTAATAAACAAATAAAAATATCGTCTGACCGAACACCCATGGAAATTGAATATTTCCAAGAAGTAAAACGGGAACTAAACGCACGCACTAATGATGGCGAAACTGATTTAATAATAAAATATTTTAATGGATTACCTAAAATAATAAAAAAAACACAGTTACAAAAAAACCACTAAACTCGATAAACTATAATATTTACTATCAAAACGCCGGTGGAATTAATACTAAATTAAATGAACTGTACTTGGCCTTGTTATCTTCAGATTTTAACGTTATAGCTATCACTGAATCTTGGCTATCCGCTAATGTAAATGATGCAGAATTTTTAACAAACACTTATAATATTTATCGTTCGGATCGAGATTTCGACTATAGTGGCCTGTCCCGGGGAGGCGGCGTGCTGCTTGCAGTCAACAAAGACTTTCCATCCTCAAGGGTCAACTTCGATGATGCTGTGCAGTTCCTTCCACGCAACATAGATGTGGTCTGTGTAAAAATTGACTTTCATAAACAGCCATTTTATATTTTTAATGTATATGTTCCTCCAAACTTAAATGTAAACTATTATTATAATTTATATGAATTTTTTGAATCTCTACACTTTTTGGTAGAGGATAATTTCATTATATTAGGTGACTTCAATTTACCACAACTGACTTGCAATCCAAATAATGCCCATGCTCATGCCTTAAATAATTTCCTAAGTTATTTTGAAGCTAAGCAATACAATGCAATCACCAATAGAAATAATAGACTGCTAGACCTGGTTTTGTCAAATGTTCAATGTACGGTTCAGCGCTCGGCTTATCCGATTTTCTCTGAAAGTGGAGATCATCCATGTTTAAGTATATCGCTTATTTGTAATCATTCTTATGATGATAAATTTGTACCAAGTAGTCAATTTAAAACTTATAATTTTAAAAAGGCCAACTTTGTTAAACTTTATAATTTGATAAATAATTTCAATTGGAATCAATTAGAAATATTTACAGATATTAATCAAGCTTGTGATTTCTTTTATGTAACATTGTATTCTTTCTTTGATTCTTGTGTACCATTGAAGAAAAATCCGAAACAATCTTATCCTTGTTGGTTTTCCAGAGAGATTATTAAGTCTTTAAAAGAAAAATCGAAGTTATTTAAATTACATAAGAAACATCCTTCTAATAAATACTTTTTTGACAAATATAAACTTCTTCGTGCGAAAATTAAAGTTGACTTACGAATAGCGTATAAAGATTTTATTTCCCAATCTGAAATGTCACTCATTTCCAACCCCGAAAAGTTTTGGAGTTTCGTTAAAAGTAAAAATAATAAATCCGACATTCCGGCTTCGATGACGTTTAATGATCGAGTCTTACAGACACCTGTTGAAATAGTTAATGGTTTTGCTACTTATTTTAAAAGTGTGTACACTTCCCATGACAACGTATCTCCTCCAACCGTAGTATCGAGCTTGAGTGATATCATTAACCTAAATTCTTTCAGTTTAGAAGAGATACAATCGGCTATTAAAGATATTAAAAATAAAACTTGCATGGGAGCTGATTTAATCCCCAATTTTTTGCTTAAAGATCGCTCAGATGCGTTCTGTACAGCCCTCTTTCATCTTTTCAACATATCCCTCAAATCATGCTGCTTCCCAAATGCGTGGAAAGTAGCCCGCGTCGTCCCAGTTTTTAAAAGCGGTGAGAAGACTTACGTAAATAATTATAGACCGATTGCTATACTCTCAAATATTAGTAAAATTTTTGAAGGTTTGCTGCACAAAATTCTATATATAAGAGTTTGTAACTTAATCTCACCTGAACAACACGGTTTCATGAACCGTCGTTCCACCGCATCTAATTTATTTTCTTTCACTCAATTTGTGTCCAAAGAACTAGACCAACGAAAACAGGTAGATGCTGCCTATGTTGACTTTGCCAAAGCATTTGACAGTATAGACCATAATATAATTATTAATAAACTAAGTGCTTTTGGATTCTCGAAGTCTTTAATTTTATTATTTAAGTCTTATTTAGATGAAAGAACAATGTTTGTACACCATCTAGGTTATAACTCAGAGCCTTTTACAGCTCCCTCAGGTGTCCCACAGGGTTCAATTCTAGGGCCCCTTTTGTTCACTATCTTTATTAATGATGTTACCGCTGTGATTCAAAATCAAAAACTAATGTTTGCGGATGATTTAAAAATTTTTTGTTCTGTGTCAAGCACGGATGATTGCATTTCATTACAAAATGATCTCAACAACTTGAATGAATGGTGTACTTCCAATAAACTTTATCTAAATGTTTCGAAATGTAAAATTTTATCTTACACTAGAAAAACTCCAATAGTTTTCAATTACATGGCTAATAATGCTACTCTTAAACGTGTATCCAGTACTACAGACTTAGGAATAATTTTTGACGAAAAGTTAACTTTCAATCCTCACATTCAGTATTTAATGAGTTCCTCGTATAAAGTACTAGGTTTTATAAAGCGCAATACACAATCTTTTACAAACTTGCATGCTATAAAAGTGCTTTTTTTTCACCTTAGTACGAGCCAAACTCGAATATTGCTGTATTATATGGCATCCATATTATGAGAAATTCAAAAATCTTATTGAAACAATTCAAAGAAAATTCGTTAAATACCTATATTTCAAACAAAATCACACTTACTGTTTACCAAATTTTTCATACGATGACCTATTAAAATCTTTTAACTTAACTACATTAGAGGTACGTCGACAAATTTTCCTTTTAACATATCTATATAAATTAATTCATAATCTAATTGATGACTCTCTATCCTTATCTTTATTATACTTCCATGTACCCTCAACTTCCACCAGAAATAGAACCTGCTTTTACCTACCATCAGCCTCATCAAATTTGCTCGTTAAATCCCCTCTATACTCAATGTGTACACTTCTCAACACTATCCATCAACAAGTAGATATCTTTGGCTGCACCTTTGGTACTTTTAAAAATCAATGTACTCAATATCTCATATCAGATTCCATTTAGATATTAAGTTTCATTTTTTGTATTTTCACGTGTACTTGTATTTGTTTATATTTTGATCTGTAATTGGGTCTCTGACCTGTTGATCTTTTGGAAATAAATAAATAAATAAATAAATAAATAGTTTATTGAGCAATATTTAAATAGAAAAGGCATAGTTGTCAGTTGTTTTCAAAACAATCGCCCAGGGAATGACTGGTGTGAGAATTTCTTTGAAAGAAATAAAGAAATAACCAAGAGGAACAGTCAAAACATAAAAAGATGCAGAGCAGAATTAAATGTAGAAATAATTTAGGATTATTTCTCTTACCTGAAAGAAACTATTGCAGATATACCGCCGCGTAATATTCTAAACTATGATGAAACGAACATGACGAACGACCCGGGGAAAACAAAAGTTATTGTACGAAGGGGATGCAAACACCCTCACAAATTGATGGATACTTCAAAATTATCAACATCGGTCATGTTCTGTATTTCTAGTGACGGACAATTATTTCCTGCTTACATAGTAGACAAATCAAAATATGTTTACCCAAATTGGATCGAAGGAGGTCCTCCAGGAACGCGTTACAATCGTTCAGTGTCTGGATGGTTTTATTCTGATTTATTCGAGGACTGGTTTGAGAATAATGCTCTGCTTTATCTGAGGCGCCAAGAGGGAAAAAAATATCATTGGGGATAATCTTGGTAGCCATTTGTCGTACAATGTGATCAAGCAATGTAATGAAAGCAATATTTCCTTCGTCTTTTTACCCAGAAATAATACCCACTTATGTCAGCCCCTTGATGTAGCCGTTTTCAGAACATTAAAAATGCACTGGAAAATGTTCTGACGGAATGGAAATTGCATAATAAAGGAAAACCGAATTCCCAAAATTATTTTAAAAGATGTTGGAAAAGGCCGATCCTACTTTCAGTGCCAATATATTCTCTGGATTTAAAGCATGTGGCATAATTCCATTCAACCCGCAAGAGGTTTTTTTTAAAAAATTAAGCTTAGATATGATGAAATAAACGAGAATGCAAATCTGGTGGCTAGCTTTCAAAATGTTATAGCTGAACTTGTTTCGAAACGGAAGAAAAGGTTTAATGTTCCTGCAGGCAAATCTGTATGCATTGAGGATTTAGAAGAATTGAATGAAACAAATAAGGAAAATATGGATATTACACAAACACAAAGCGACTCTGAAATGCAAGAGGAAAGCTTTGTAGATGATACAAGTACAAAACATAAAGACTGATGTAAAAAAAATATCTGTGATATTCAAAAAGACTGTTATACTATAGCGTCTTTCATGTACAACATCGGAACAAAGAAAGAACATAAAAAGAAATTTGTTGCCAAAGTTTTAAAAACAGAAAAAAATGCATAAAAATAATTTGCATGAGACAATTTCAGTTAAAAGACAGTCTTTATTTTTCCAGACATTGAACATATAGCTGAAGTAAATTTAAAAGATATTAAATACAGGCTCTATGAGCCAATTGTTATTCGGGGAAAATATTTCCCGGACATGTTTCGTATATAAGTACAAATGTTAAATAATTGTTTTTACCTTTAGGTAAGGAAAGTATTATCTTTGGTCAAAAAATTCGATGATGAGTTTTTAATAAATAAGCACGTTTTAGGGTCGCTATAATACGATTTTACTATTTTTACGATGCTGTCTGTATGTATGTATGGATGAATGTATGTGTGTGCGTGACGATTTTTTCGGATTGCATAACTCCAATACCACATTTCCAAATATAATTTTTGCGTATTCCTTTCCTTTAGATCCATATGAAGAGCTAATTAGGTTTTGGTTATAATTAGTCGACCGGAAGTACCCTAATTTGAAGATTTTAACAGTTTTTCTTGAAAAAATGCTGTTAAATATCACTTTTTCACATTTAATGTTATAAATATTTAAGAATATTCTCTTGGGAGCATAGGGCACCCTCAGGTGTTTCAAGGCATTTATTTTCTAGGGTTGCCAGCCTTATTTGTATTAGTGGGATGTTTTCTACTACTATTTTCCATTTTGTCTTGTCTTTAGCTTCCGTCTTTATATCGTGCCATGTTTTGTTTATTTTTTGTGTTCTTTGTGTATCTGTTTTTGCCATGTATTTGGTGGTTTTCCTCTGTTCCTCTTCCCATTTATATTATATTCTAGTGCTTCTTTCGTTATGTTATTTTCTTTCCTAAGTGCATGTCCTATCCAGTTCCATTTTCTTTTTCTTATAGTCGTATCTACTGGTTATATATTGCATATTTTCCACAGTTCTTAGTTTCATATAATTTCTGGGTAGTATATTTTTAATATTCTTCTCAAACATTTATTTATAAATGTGTGTACTAATTTGATATGCTTTGCATTTGTTGTCCATGATTCCGATGCATATATAGTGTGCTTTTTACAGTGCTGTTAAATATTCTAATTTTGGTTTTGGTTGATACTTTATTAGATCTCCAAATTTTCCATAACATATTGAAGGCTTCTTGCGCTTTACTTATTCTTCTACAAACATATTATTCACTACCGCCTTTTTCGTTCATTATACTGCCCAAGTAAGAAAATTGATTCTCTTGTTTCACTTCGTTTCCATTAACTTTAATTTTTGTTTCTTGTCGTTCATTTATTGACAGGATTTTGCATTTCTTCTCATTTATTTTTAGTCCTACCTTCTCTGCAATTTCTTTTAGTTTTGTCGTTTTCCTCTGTAAATTATTTAAATTTTCTTCTGTCAGACAGACATCATCAGCGAATTCTAAGTCCTCGAGATGTTTTCCAAATTTCCAAATGATACCTGTTTTATTATCTGATACTTTCTCCATTACATGGTCTATAATTATGAGAAAAAGTATTGGCGACAAAATACATCCTTGTCTTACTCCGCTTTGAATTTTTATATCTTTTGATAATTCTCCATTTACTTCAATATTGGCGGAGAAATTCTGGTACAACAGTTTTAACATTGCTATAATTTTCTCTGATAAGCCATATTCTTGTATTATTTTCCACATCATGTTTCTGTTAACTCTGTCGAAAGCCTTCTCAAAAACGATAAAATTGATGTTTAATGTTTTCTGTCATTCTATTGCATTTTATATTATTATTCTCAGTGTACAAATATTGTCTATAGTAGAATTCCTGGGTCTGAACCCCGCTTGATTATTTCTTAGTTTTGCAGTGTACTATTTTTCATTCGTTCTAGAAGGATTCTTGTGAGTAGTTTACTCGCTGTATATAATAATGTGATTCTTCTCCAATTTTCACATTGTGTTCTGTCTCCCTTCTTTGGCAATGTAATAATAATTCCCTTATTCCATTCTGTTGGTATTTTTTCCTCTTTACATATTTTATTTAATAGTACATGCATCATTTCTACTGTTAGTTCTCCCCCTGCTTTCAATATTTCTGCTGGAATTCCATCGATTCCTGCAGCTTTTCCATCTTTTGGCATCTTTATTGCAGTTTTAATTTCTGTGTATGTTATTACCCTTTCGTTTATGTCGATTTTCTCATTTGGTGCATGTATTTCTTCATCCTCACTTTCCAAATAATCGCTTTTGTATATCTCTTCAAAAAATTCTACCCATCTTTCCATTTCTTCTTTTTTCGTTACTATTTTTATTCGGTTTTTGTTTCTGATATGTTTTGCTTGTTTTTTCTTTTTTCCAGCGAATTCTTTTATTACTTCGTACAGGGTTTTAGTATCATTTTTATTTGCTGTATTTTCAGCTTGAGTTAACAGATTTTCAATTTGTTTGCGTCTATCACTCCTTGCACTTCTTTTAATTCATTTGTCTTTTTGTTTATATTTTATTTCTAGGTTTTTTTTTTCATTATTTTTACATGATAATATCTTCTGTTTTATTTTTCTCCTTTCCGCTATTTTTTCCCATGTGTTACATGTCAACCACGTTTTGTCGGTCTTGCTTTTCCGTCCTACTACTTCGATTGCTGTCTATTTGAGTACGCCTTTACATTCTTCCCATATTTTTTCCACATTGTCTTCTATGGTTGATTTTTTTTTAAATTCTTTGGTGTAGGCAATTTTGAAACTTTTTTCTCGTTTTTTTCTTCTTTGAGCCAGTGTACATTGTATGTTTGTCTTCGTTCATTTGATCTTCTTTGTGCTGCCAGTCGGAATTATATTTTTGATCTTACTAAAATGTGGTCTGCCCTTTTCATCGCTTTCATGTCTAGTAGTAGACTTTTCCATTTCTTTTCCACTGCAATGTGATCTATTTGGTTCATTGTTTTTTTACCTCCCGCTACCCTTGGTAAAGGAGGTATAGGGATCGTGCTAAAAATCGCATATCGAGATTTTGGTAAATGACCACGTTTTAAGGTCCCTAGAATCCAATTTTAACATTTTCACGATGATGTCTGTGTGTATGTGTGTGTAGATCCTTTACTCTAACTCAAATACTATCAATCAGAAAATTTTGAAACCTTGTATTTCGAACTTTTCCTGTACTGGAAAGAGCCCATTAGATTTCGGTGTAAATCGGATAACCGGAAATGGCACTTTACTAGAAGCTCAAAATAGTTTTTCTTCGAAAAATACTTTCAAATAATATTTTTTCGAGATTAATGTTATTATAAAAATTAAAGATTATTAAATTTTCTACAGTTTTGCATTAATACATTTTCTACATATTTTATGGATAAATTTATAAAATTATCTTTAATTTAAATCCCGGAGCCTACGCTTTAAACAAACAAAACTCCTTGGTTGCGCACTTATTCAAATGTATGTAACTGACAGATAAATGTCACTGTCAAAGAACTAATCATTTCAAATTAATAACAGTAACGTATTTAAAAGATAAAAGTAAATAGAACAATAGGAAAGGAAATCAATACAGTTACCAGCATATGTAAATATGTAGGTATGTATTTAGATTAATAAAAATTAACTATTCGCAAAAAAAATTTAAGCTAATTCTCATCTTTATCTTCCGCTACCCTTGGTAAGGGAGGTATAGGGATCGTGCTAAAAAACGCATGTCGAGATTTAGGTAAATGACCACGTTTTAAGGTCCCTAGAATCCAATTTTAACATTTTCACGAGGATGTCTGTGTGTATGTGTATGTGTGTGTGTATGTGTGGACCCTCCGCTTTAACTCATACTATTCGGAAAATTTTGAAACCCTGTATTTCGACTTTGTTCTAACATGGAAAGAACCCATTAGATTTTGGTGTAAATCGGATAACCGGAAATGGCACTTTACTTGAAGCTAAACATAGTTTTTCTTCGAAAAATGCCTTTAAGTGTAATTTCTTAGCGATTTATGTTATTATGAAAAAAAAAAGATTATTGAATTATGTACAGGTATACATTAATTCTATTTCTGTATATTTTAGGGATAAATTTATAAAATAATCATTTTCATAAATCTCATAGCCTATGTTTTAAAGGTAAAAAAATCCTTAGTTACATAGTTCAGATGAAATTTCACACGTCACATTATATACGAATTTATGTAATAAAAAAAACAAATACTGGTCATTTATTATTTTAAAATAATGGTAAATATAAATAAGTATGCATAAAAGTATATTATTATACCAGCTAACATCAGGTTTATTGCGATTACAAGTACGTATTTTTATAATTCATTGAAGATTGTTCCATTATGTTATACTCATTAATTATAGAATATATGAAAAGTGAAAGAAAATCTGAAAATCAGACAAACAAATTCAATAAAAGAAAATATAATGATGATGAATATAAAGAAAGTAAGGACACAAATAACATATATAAAAGACAAAAGAGACAACAAGAAGAATATAGAGAAAACGAAAGTAAAAAGAATAAAGGACATATGAAAATATTAAGACAAAATATAGATTACAAAGAAAAAGAAAAGAGGCAAATAGAGAAAATATGATAGCGTTAAGGCAAGATCTACTATATAAAAAAAAGAAAACGAGACAAATAGAGAAAGAGTTGACAGTGTTAAGACAAAATATGAATTACAAAGAAAAAGAAAAACTGGCAAATAGAGAAAATATGACAGTGTTAAGGCAAGGTATACTATATAAAGAAAAAGAAAGCGAGACAAATAGTGAAAGAGTAAAAGCGTTAAGGCAAGATATAGGTTACAAAAAAAATAATAAAAAACTGGCAAATAGAGAAAGAATGACAGCGTTAAGACAAGATATAGGTTACAAAGAAAAACTGGCAAATAGAGAAAATATGACAGTGTTAAGGCAAGATATACTATGTAAAGAAAAAGAAAACGAGACAAATAGAGAAAGGGTAATAGTGTTAAAGCAAGATATGGGTTACAAAGAAAAAGAGACAAATAGAGAAAGAGTGACAGCGTTAAGACAACTAGAAGAATATAAAGAACATGAAAATGTAGCGAAAAATGAATATATGAAAAAAAAAGAGAAAAAACTTTTGTTACAAGAAACAAGAAAAGGAGATGAATAAAAAGGCCAAACAACTTCAGAGATCAAATGATATTCTCAATTATAGACAAAATTTATATAATAATTTATTACGAAATGATTCGGGTTATTCCAAATTATACCTAAATTACCGTAAAGTGAGAAATATGCTCCCGGATTCATCAGTGCAACTCTGTGGATGAAAATCATAAACGTCTGCCTCATGTACTGTCATTCTGGATGGTAACCGTTATATCTATCATATTATCAAAATATCCTCCATCAGCCAAACACTTTGGATGAAAATCATAAACGTCTGCCTCATGTACTATCATTTGGATGGTAACCGTTATATTTATCAGATTATCAAAATCTCCATCATCAGTCAAAATTTGTGGATGAAAATCATAAACGTCTGTTTACTGTACTGTCTTTGTGAATGGTAACCGTTATATCTATCATATTATCAAAATCTCCTTCGTCAGCAAACTCTGTGGATGAAAATCACAAACGTCTGCTTACTGTACTGTCTTTGTAAATGGTAACCGTTATATCTATCATATTATCAAATTCTCCTTCGTCAGCCAAACTCTGTGGATGAAAATCATAAACGTCTGCCTCATGTACTGTCTTTGTGGATGGTAACCATTATATCTATCATATTATGAAAATCTCCTTCATCGGCCAAACACAGTGGATGAAAATCATAAACGTCTGACTCATGTACTGTCTTTGTGGATGGTAAGCGTTATATCTATCATATTATCAAAATCTCCTTTATCAGTCAAACTCTGTGGATCAAAATCATAAACGTTTGCCTCATGTACTGTCATTCTAGATGGTAACCTTTATATTTATCATATTATCAAAATCTCCTCCATCAGCCAGACACTGTGGATGAAAATCATAAACGTCTGACTCATGTACTGTCATTTGGATGGTAACCGTTATATCTATAATATTATTAGCCCAACTCTGCGAATGAAAATCTTATACGTTTGCTTATTATACTGTCTTTGTGGATGGTAACCGTTATATCTATCATATTATTAAAATCTACTTCTTCAGTCAAACTCTGTGGATGAATATCATAAACGTCTGCTTCATGTACTGTCATTCTGGATGGTAACCGTTATATCTATCATATTATCAAAATCACCTTCATCAGCCAAACTCTGTGGATGAAAATCATGTAGCTACGTTTGCTTACTGTGTTGTCATTATGGATGGTAACCGTTACATATATCATATTATTAAAATCTCCTTCCAAACTTTGCGTATGGGAATCATTTTCCTGCCATTAATTTTACGACTGCCGCATGTACTTTCTTAATGGATGGTAACCGTTATTGCTTTCATATTATCAAATTCTACTTCATCTGCCAAACTCTGCGGATGGAAATCATTTTCCTGCCATTAATTTAAATTTTACGCCTGCCTCATATACTCTTTATGGATGGTAACCATTATATCTTTCATATTCACAGTTTCACTGTCTTCAATTCGATGTGCGTACAGTAGGTACGTACGTTCGTGCGTACCTATCATTACCATTTACATGTATATGTATAGTGAAAGTAAATTTCCTTTTAAGGCCGTTTTCATAATCAATTATATGTCTATTTTATAATTAAATTTAAAATTATTACTGCGTTATGAATTAAGCGTTGTAATCAATTAATATATTAACTATTGTAATCAATTAATGTATTAATTGTTATAATCAATTGTATTCAATTAAATTTCATAAATTTATACTGTATTTCAGATAAGAATAGACTCAGGAGTAAGATAGAGCTTATGATTCCAGCTTTCTGAGTGGTCTAAACCAAGTTTACAATACGCTTATACCGTAACGCTCGAGGCGACGCCAATCGGCCGAAAATGCAATATTTGAGCTGACAGAAATGTGTGTATTCAATAGGATTTACGTGTAATTTTAACTTTAAAAGATTTTATCATCGATAATGATTACTTGGTTCAGTAGAAATAATTAACATAAAAGGAAGGTGAGTATGCTACGCTCAAAATTTCTCAAATTTTGAAAGTAAAAACCCAGAATTCTGAACTTTGATTAGTTGAATAATATATTAATAAGTAATTTTAATACAAGAAACATTACTTCTATCACTTAAATATTTTAATAAATAAAGAAATATTTTGTAAATAAACTTGAAATTATAATAATTTAGTCTTATCCAGAGCTTAATTTTAATTTAGACTTTTATGGGCCCTAGGCAAAAAATATTTTTCAGGCCATCATCAAAAAACTAGAACCTATAATTTTACAAGACAATGTAGCTGTAAATATATCATAAATTAAATTGCATTAGAATTAAAGAAACATTCGTGATTAACCATTTTCATTATTGTAATCAAAGTTTCTTTGTTGTAATTATATAAGTATTCCTTTATTGTAATCAAATCAAAATTCATAAAGGGGCTCTAATCAGACGTAAGTACATATATTCAGTAAATTATCTACATAGGTATACATCCTTGATTTACATATAGGTTCATATGCGACGATTAAATTAAAAAAACATTAATGATACAATTATTTTAATAATTAGTGATTAGTCGTTTTCTGAATCAACGAGACACATATTCACTATTATCTCCAGCCATATGATACACATTAGATATGTGCATTTGCCCCGATTAAACTACAGTTTTATAAAAACATAAAACTGTTATAATCAATTTTTTGTATTATTAGGTAGTCATGTTCATTATTGAAATCAAATTTTCTTTACTGGGTAACATATATTTTGTAAGTTATTTCGTCGATTTAAAATAAAAAAGTTTGTCTTTTGGGAATTACAGGCCCTAGGCAAATCCAGTATAGTGTCCTTGACCTAAATTAGGTCTGGTCTTATCTCAAATTTGACAAAATTGCACTGAAGTTTCCTTCTTGTCAGCCATACATGATTCTTGCATTTTTCTTCACCTAACATATTTTAAAATTAATTATTATTTAAACTAGTAATATCTACATTATTTTACCTTAATTAGGACATTATAAAAATATTTTAATGTGCTCTATTGCCAAGAGCTCCTAAAGTTTCTCTTCAGACAGCACCTTAATTTTCGCGAAATCTGGATTCTGGATTTGAGGTGGAGGGTGAAGAAACTCCACGCGCACTTAGGCCTCACAAATGGGCCCATTGTACTACCTCCTAGAGCACAGCTTCCGAACTACCGATCTTGAAGCCATTCTACGCTCAGGAAGAAGGCTAATAAGTCAGCGGGGGAAGTTGAGCTAACTGCGGCCGTGGAAGGCCAGAATTCCCCTAACATGGATCCTCTCTTTAGCGCTAGAGCGGGACACTCGAGAAGAATGTGTTCCACTGTTTCGTCATCCATCTCACAGCCTCTGCAAAGAGGACTGTCGGAGATTTTTATGCGGTGCATGTGTTTGTTGAACCGACCATGTCCCGTAAGGACCTCAACGAGAAATTTGAGGTTGTTCCTCGAAAGTCTGCTGAGATAATTGGCTAACTTACAAGTTGGTTTAGGTATAAAATTCCTCGTTTGTTTACAGGTGGATATATTTCTCCAACCAGCTGAAAATTTTTCAAGAGTGATGTTTCGAGTAATATTGTGAAGGACCGATTTGGCTAGGGGTAGCATAGGCTCTGGGCCCCAGGGTGAATCAGACGAACCCTGTTTAGCTAGATTATCGGCACAGATGTTACCTTCAATACCATTGTGTCCCTTTACCCAAGCGAGTTCCACGACATTGTTTTTGGATATATCTGACAATGCAAGATGACAAAGTTCAACCAGACCTGAAGTGAATTTAAATCCACTAAGGCTTTTAAGAACTGCTTTGCTGTCTGAAGCTATCCTAATATACTTATTTTGAACTTTATGTTCTTTAATTAGTAGTGCACTATGCAGGATACCTAGAATTTCAGATTGAAAGACGGTGGCATAGGCACCAAGGGGAATACTGACAGACAGGTTCATTTGTTCGGAGAAGATTCCTGAGCCGGACCATGTCCCACTCTTCGAGCCGTCAGTAAAAATGAGAATGTCAGGTATAGAGGATGTCGGACAGTCTAGTTTAATTTGATATAGTTTCTCAAAATAGAATTTTGGAACAATGTAGTCGTTACTCATCTGTAGAAGTGGAGCCCGCAAGGCTGCTTCTTTGAAGATAGAGCAGTGTTTACTGTTTGCTCCTATTTTAGGCCAGAGACCTAGTTGGAAAAGGCGCAAGACAGACTTCAGTGCAACCTCCTCAATGTAGATATTAAGAGAGGGAAGGCATAGAAGAACTTCCATTGCTGCCGTTGGTGTAGTGCGCATGGCGCCAGTTATTACTAAACATGTTCTAGTTTAGATGTTGCTACGGATTGTCTGATTCTGGGCCACCAGACAATAGCACCATATGTAATCATTGGCCTGATAATGGCTGTGTATAGCCAGAGGGTGAGCTTAGGTGTGAAGCCCCAAGTTCGACTCAAAGCACGGCGACATTGCCAAAAGGCTATACAGGCTTTTTCCACTTTATTGGTTAAATGTAGACTCCAGTTAAGTTTGCTGTCAATTATGATACCCAGATATTTGACACTGCTTGATAAACTTAGAGTTTGATTGAAGAGTTTCGGCATTCTAATATCGCCAATTTTGCGTTTCCTAGTGAAGAGGACTATCTCTGTTTTGGCTGGATTTGCCGAAAGGGAGTGTTCCTTGCACCAGTTTTCGATCAACTTAAGAGCGTTGTTTGCCAAGTTGGCAAGAATGTTCTCAAATTTGCCGTTTAGCAGAACTGTTATGTCGTCTGCATATCCAATGGTGTGGTATCCATTGTTGTTAAGAAGTATCAGAAGGCTGTCTACCAACATTGCCCAAAGAAGGGGCGAAAGAACGCCACCTTGTGGACAGCCTCTGGTGACATATCATGTAATATTAGTTTCCCCGGAAGAAAATTGTACTACTCTATGCTCTAGCATGAATTTTATCCATTTGCACAGAGGAAGTTCAACTCCGTGTTCCTCTAGAGCATTGACTATAGAATCGAAGGTGGCTTTATCGAAAGCCCCTTCTATATCTATGAAGATTCCCAGGGTGGAATTGTTATATTCCATAGATTTTTCGATCGTGCTGACCACAGCATGAAGAGCAGTTTCAGTCGATCTACCCTGAGTATAAGCATGTTGGTTAGGGTGAAGTGGATTGCAAACCAGTGCAGTATCCCTAATATATCTATCGCAAAGTCTTTCCAGAGTTTTGAGGAGAACTGAGGTAAGACTTATTGGACGATATGATTTAGGTGTTGAGTAGTCTAAACGTCCAGGTTTGGGAATGTATACTACCTTAACTTCTCTCCACTTAAGAGGAACATAAGTGAGCGTGATGCAAGCTCTAAAAAGCCAGATAAGATGGTGTATTAACAGACTGCAGCCCCACTTAAGGAGAGCAGGTACAATCCCATCTAACCCTGGTGCTTTGTAGGGCTTTAGAGCGTTAATCGCCCAGGTTATGCGTGTTTCATCAACGATCTTCGAAGAGAGTTTGAACGCCTCCTCCGAAAAGGAGTGTCCTTGAACTGCCCAACTACTTCCTTGAGAAATTACACAGCCTGGAAAGTGACACTTTAGCAGAATTTCTTATTTCCTGTAATGGAAGTAGCGTATGAGCCGTCCTCACGTTTGAGGCAGCTGAGTTGTTGGTTAGGGTCCTTAGAGAACATTTTTTTTAAGCGAGCTACAGGGGCAGTTCCTTCGATATTGCTAACGTAGTTCTGCCATGCAGTTCTCTGCTTTTGTCGTATAACTTTTTTGTATTTAGTTTTCTCTATTTGGAAAGAACGCCAATCGGCTTCGGCTTTAGAGTTCTTCGCTTTGTTAAACAATTTTCTAACGATTGTTCTCATTTTACCTAGTTCACTACACCACCATGGTGCGTTCGTGGGCTTAATTGTACTTTGGGGACATGCCCGTTCGTATGATTTTGTAAGAACTTGTTGAAGATTACTAGCGCAATTTTCAAGTGTTTCTATATTGATTTGTTTGGGTACATGATATTCCTTAATTCCCGAAGACAGAAGGTCAAGGAATACGGTTATGTTAGTTTTCCTGGGGTTACGAAAAACCTTTTTTTCAATGCATTTAGCATTTAGTGTAAAACATATCGACCTGTGGTCAGACATTGAAAGGTCAGATGATACACACCATCCTGATATGTCGCTGGATATGTTTGATGTGGCTAGGGTGATGTCAATTCTAGTTTGAGCACGGGAAGTGACAAAAGTAGGTTCATCGCCCTTGTTAAGTATTTCTAGGGTAGTACTAGTGATGTATTCACTTAAAGATCTACCTCTGGGATTAGCATCTTTGCTCCCCCAGATTGGGTGGTGCGAGTTAGAATCGCAACCCACGATTAGATGTTTGTGATTTTGTTCACAGAACTCAATCAGCTTCACGGTTCAGGACTAGGAGGAAGTTGTGAAGAGTCTGAAGGTAGATAACAGGAGGTAAGAATGATGTCTTCCTTGGTATTTTTGGTGATTTCACTAAGAAGAATTACAGTGAGATCGCGTGTACAAAGTTGTTGAACGATAACAGCTTGTATTTGTTTAGGAACTATAATGCATGTTCTTGGTTTTTCAATACCAAATCCTGTGAAGGTAGAGGTATTTTTGTCGCCTAATCCACAGATCTTGGATTTAACTACCCAAGGCTCGTGTATTAGGGCTATACTATTCTGCTTGCTGTCTAGGTGCCGTCTCAGAGTGGAGGACGCCGCCCGACAGTGTTGCAGGTTTATTTGGATGAAAGATATTGGGGCTTGAGGAGGGAATTTAGGTTGAGGATTGTTGGGAATCATCCTTGGGAGAAACTAACGCAATCTCCGAAGTTAGCAGAGACACGAGCTCTTGCAGTTCAGCAGCCTCGTTGGAACCTAGTTCCATTGGGGTTGCATCCTGCGAAGACTGAGTCGCGGTCTCTGTTGGCTGTGTTTGAGGGGGTGCAGAATCACCAACCTTCAATTTAACGGAGAGTTGGGAGAACCTGTACCTCAGTTTCTTCCCCTTCTCCACAAGAGTTTTGGCATCCTGGTCGTTGATGCCGAAGACCAACAGCCGTCCCAGGGGACTCTCTTTTGGTGCATCATGAAAGACACACCAATTGGAAACCTTGAGGTGGTTGTTCTGGACCGCCAACCTGCGGACGACAGTCTCTCTATCATCGGCTTTACCCGGAATCCAGACAGCTGCCTTGACCAAACGAGGAAGTTGGTCCAGCCCAACGACCTCTAACTGGGCGTTGTCCCAAGGAGTGGGGAGTCCACGCACCGTGGATTTCAGCCATTCCAATGAATGGTTGTCACCACAGGTGATACGTAGAATCTCGCCGGAATGTTGCCATCCGTCGAAGACAGGAGGCTGTTCTCCTTCCTTGAGGGCAAACAAGCAGTTGTCCAACTGTTGATACAGTTGGTCCTGCAGGATTTGGGCCTGAGAAGAGGAGATTTTCCCCAATGGGTTGCTACGGCAAATGACCGCGACTTTAAGATGCCTTTTCGTGGCATCTGAATAGTTCCCGACAGGCTTGGGAGCCGAGGGTCTCGTACTGGGGAGAGGACGATTCTTCTTCCTAAGGTTGGGAGAAGGTTCAGAGCCCTCTGACCTAATACGTTTGGCGCCGCCGGGACAGCCAGCCTTCTTCACTGGTCTGGACGATTGTCCAGAACCAGCGGGGTTAGCTTTTCCCTGTTGCGCCGAAGACGCGGGATGAGGTTTGCCACCTGATTTGGCTTTCGCCTCCTCAGCTTGGCGAGCCTTCCTCCTTCGCTTTTGCTCCGCTCCGCAGATGCGGTGCCTTTTGGGTTTGGGAGCTGTAGATGGGGTATCCGAGGACGCACCCTTTGGCAGCAGGGTGTCTGAAGACGCACCCACTGCTGATGTTGGTAACGGGGTATCCGAAGACGCACCTGCTGGGGTTATGGTAGTCTTGTTTAAGCCATCCATAAGGGAAATGTAGATTCATCTCACCGGCGCCCCACCCACCGGGGAGCCCCAAAAGGGGACGTTGAACTTCAACGCCAGGGCATACCGGATCGATATAGCCCCCAAGGTCGACAAGCAACACGAGAAGGGGACCAGCCAGCCGAAGGAGTGTGACTAGCAAACCGTCGTTGGCTGGGCCTCCTGTGTGCTCACCAACCCCAAAGACTCACCCTGACGGCAGTCTGACCCGACGTCGCAGCCGATTGATCGAGGTGGGTTAGCCTCGACCGCCCGTCTAGGCGAAATCCAGGCCAAAGTGGAGTGTTGTCTCGCGACTCAGCCACCAGGATCCCTTCATCCTCCGACACGGGTCGCCACGCACGGCACAAACACGTGGGAGGATGGTCCGCGGCGATAACCTTAACAGAACGCAATGGGGTTTTAAGCCCAGAGCGCTTGTATGTAGTTATCACTAACCATATCACCAAAGCAATATGGCCGTTCCCCTGTCCGCCACCCGGGGACGCGCCCGGTAGTTATCCCCAAACCTCGGGTTTCGCGAATTATTTTCAATAATTTGATTGACTCTAGAAACTTCATAGCTTTCCAGTAATTTTTTACCTTTACTTTTACTTTTATTTCGAAAAACATTCAAGTTTACAGCTTGAAAACCACAAGTAATTGTAACTGACATTTTCCGGATTTTAACAATGATCAGCTCAAAGATGCTTATCGCTTCCAGTAGTCGGCGCTGCAGTCGCTCAAAATGGAACGGTACAAGCGTATAGTAATTTGTAAGCAGGTACATTCAGGGCCGCTCCGTGGGTATAGAAACCTTTGTACAAAGTTATATTTTAGCGCCTGAACCCCCCCTTTATGATGTAAAATTTGCAAAATAATTTTTAAACTATACTTTTTATTTTTCAAAAATGCTAGATTTAATATATTTATGAAATTTTCTTAGTTTTATTCTTGTAATCAATAGGTTATAATAAAAATTGTATGTTGTAATCAACAATTTTATAGTTATAGTTTGCAATACAACAATGAGACAAAATTATCCGTTTGGCAGGATATTTCTATTACTTTTTATTAGTAAATAACACATATTCAATATCGGTAGAAAATAAAAATTAAACTATTTCACTAAGACCCAGTTGCACCAACAAATATTTAAATAATTATTAACTAATGGAACATTAAAATTTAACGTAACATTAAACTAATGAGCGTTGCATAAATATATTTTTTGATTTTTACCTCTCGCTAAGAGAGGTATTGTATTCATGCTAAAAATCGCATATCCAGATTTTACTGAATAAGCACGTTTTAAGGTCCCTAGAATCCGATTATAACATTTTTACGATGATGTCCGTATGTGTGTGTGTGTGTGTGTGTGTGTGTGTGTGGGGGGGGGGTGGATGTGTGTGTGGATGTGTGTGTGGATGTTGGATTCACGATAACTCAAATACTATAAGACTTAAGGCATTTTTAACTACGGATTCCTCAATCTAACAATAATGGGAAGAGTTGATTAAGTTTTGGTGACAATTGGACAACCGGAAGTAGTAGTTACAACAAAAAAATCATCTAAATATTATTAATCGAAAATTTATGTAAATACTTATATTAAAGAATGTTAAATTCTTTATTCGATAAATATAAATTCATTATTATATCTTCTATAGATTTAGAGATAAAGAAATACATATAAAATAATTTGATGTAAAAATTCTCAAATCAAACTACTTCAAGGCAAGAAATTCAAATGTTTGTAATTGACACATAAATGTCACTGTCAAAAATATTTGTATGCCTCTGTCAAAAATATTTGTACATTATTATGAAGATTATGAAAATAAATAAAAAGTCAACAACGCAAAAGAATATACGTAAAAAAGAATATAA
The DNA here is from genome assembly GCA_963082715.1 of Harpalus rubripes. Taxonomy (NCBI): domain Eukaryota; kingdom Metazoa; phylum Arthropoda; class Insecta; order Coleoptera; family Carabidae; genus Harpalus; species Harpalus rubripes. Next base: position 11,127,885 of record OY720461.1, read on the forward strand.
AAGGAATTTGCGAAAAAATTACGAATATAAAGAAAAAGAAAACGAAAGTAGAAAAAGAAAATTTCAGGATATTGAATATAACGAAAATGTATGTATTGTACATAATTTATTTTAAAATATCCCATATATTTTGCAAATATATGTGAGAATTATTTTGTAGTCAGACATGAATATATGTATTTGTATTTAAAAATATTTTTCGTTTTATGCGTACGACCAGGTAAAATATCTGGCGAGAGGTTATGTGTTGGCCACATCAGATTTTTAATGCATCATTTGGTAATGAAGCATTTAATTTAGGTTGGTACTGATTTCAAATGATGTTTCTACATTCAGTTTTGTTTAGACAAGCATTAAACAAAAAATATATTTATAATCTGTGTCAAAGGTGACATTTTGTAAATTGTAATAAGAAAAAATGAGTTTTAAAAAAGCAAAAGATCCAAAAATTTTACTGAAAAAGAAAAAAATGATAATTAATAGATTATCAAAAAATAATCGAAAATAAAAAAAAAATGATTCGGAGACAGTAAAGACGAAAAACGCGGCGTGGGAGGACATTTGCGCAAAATTTAATGCTGCAACTGAAACATCAAGATCTCTTCAGTCAATTAAAACATTCTATGATAACTTCAAAATGAAATTAAGGAAAAAAAGACCGAAGATAATCACAATTCTTGGGGAGAAACCGTTTAATAGAATAGTGACAGTGTTCTTTGATAAACAGTAGCTTATTTTAAAATCCAACTCATACAACTCAAAGGGATTGTTTCTTTCCCTGATTATTCTTGGTCGCGGCAATATATTTAAAGCATCTATTTCATCTTCCGATGATGACGAAGAAGACGGCGACATTTTCTCTAAAATAATATATTTTATACCTTTTATTTATATGTAATACTCGTAATCAAATGCATAAATTTTTATTTTAAAACTTACCTTGCCAAAACATCAAAAATGCAAAACAATAAACGTCATATTTTAATGTTTCAATAAACATTTAAGTACAGAGGATCAGAGAATTAATTTAATGTTTAATTTAATGTATCATTAACATTAATGTTGTTTGGTGCAACGAAATTATTTAATTTTTAATTTACATTAATTTTAAGCTGACATTAACATTTTAAGTTTCGTTGGTGCAACCGGCCTTAAGACTTGCAAAATGCTAGTAGGTATTTAAATATTGGATTCTGTGTGAGATCCATTCTTGTAACCAATATTTTTGAGTTATAATCAATATATTCTTTGTTGTAATCAACATTTTCACAGTTATTATTTCAATATAACAATGCTAGAAATAGAAAAATAACGAACCGATAATTATTTTACTTACAACTACAGCTCTAATGCAAACAAATTAAAAAATATATTGTTCACTTCTATCACGTAAATTTTTAAGTTGTATACTAATTTTGTCTTTACGAATAAGAGCATTTTATAAAAATGTGCTATTATTTGCTTTACTGTCTTGATCAGTCATGTTCTAACACTCACAGCGAGCGGACATGCCGAACGCCAACAGTGTCTATATTGATTAAATTTTTGTGATATAATACTAACTTGATTACGTACAGTGAGATTTAATAAATAGTGTTCATAGAATTACATTTTTGAAGTGACGATGCCCCCTGGGGCTGAAGAGGAGGATCCCCCTCCCCTCCCTTCGGACCAACATCCATCAACCATTATTCAGCAAAATTTCTACAGTGAGTACAATAATCAAAAATATTACAAAGTTTTCGTACAAAAAACTTCAGATAATGGAGAAAGACCATCAATAAGTGTTTTAAAAATAGCGGAAATTATAAATAAAAGATATTCCCAAAGTAGCATTTTTGAAATTAAGAAAATTGGAAAAAACCGGGTAGCAATTGAATGTTACGACAGAAATACGGCAAATAATATAGTAAAGGATGAAGTATTATTATCGAAGAAATTCTCAGCTTTTATCCCCAATTTCTTGATTGCAAGAACTACTATAGTTAAAGGTACAGATCCCGATTATTCGGTTGATCAGTTAGAAAATATAATAGACTCCAGACAGAGTACAGAATTAAATCCGTTTTCCGTTTAAATAAAAAATATATAAATGCACAAAATGAAATTCGGCACGTTTCTTCTAGTAGCATTAAGGTTCAGTTTTATGGACATACTTTTCCCTAGTATATATACATATGGAACGTAAGACTTAGATGTGAACCATTCATTCAAAATGTCAATGTTACCTTTGTTACCGTTTTGGGCACATAGCAAAACAATGCAAAAGTAGCAAAGAAAGATGTCCGAAATGCGGAGATACTAATCACAAACAAGACTCATGTAAAGAAATAAATCCAGAATGCGTAAACTGTAAAGAACAGCATTTCGCCACAGATAAGCAATGTCCAGAAAGATTAAGACAGGAAAAAATTCAACAACTAATCGGTACTCTTAATATGAGCTATTTAGAAGCCAACTTGGAAATCCCGCACCCGCGGAAAAGATCGAATGAATACTCTGTTCATACAGCAAATAGATTCTCTTCTTTAGAAAACTACGAAGAAGAATTCCCTAGCTTACAACACAATACACAGAAAGAAGATATTAATATCCCGGCCTACAATCCTCCACCTATCTCAAAATCGTATAATCATATTCGTAAAGACAAACCAAAATATAGTAGCCCAATAAGAAGAAATAATAACAATCAACCTAAAAGAAGTATAGTACTTAGTGATGAAGAATCAAGTAGTAAGAGAAGGAAAAGCGATGAAAACAGAATAAAACTAAAAATAACAAGAACACGAAATAATAGCCAAAATTTAGGTGAACCTAATGAAGAACAAACAAACAATAGTTACAGGGTAACAGAAATCACAACAGTAGCACAAATACATAGAAACAACTTACAAGACGATGACATATATCAAATTAAAGAAATGTCAGATATAGAAGAGAGTGATTTTCAATCATGTGATTCAGAACTTAGTAGAATAATTAGCTCCAAAAATAACATCTAGAAACAATATTTTTATTTCCGTAAAATTCAATTTACTACATTGGAACTCAGAATGAGTATCAAATAACATAATAGAATTACAATATCTACTACACCAAAATCAAATACACATGTGCGCGTTAAGTGAAACTTATCTCACACAAGAAAAGAATATCCAAATAAAAGGATATTCTATAGAAAGAGATGACCGAGAAAAAATACACACAACAAACCCGCGAGGAGGGACAGCGCTGGTAATACATAAATCCATATACTATTCCACTATTGATATTAAAAAACCAAATAACAACATAGAATTAACTGCTATTAAAATTAAATATAAAAGAATCGATATAAATTAACTAAATGACATCACATTGAAATGCCATTTTTAGAACAATTTTACTAATACTTTATATTTTATACCTACAGACTATAATATATAAAGTTTCGATGACATTATGATACCTTTTCAATATTTTAATAAAATGTCAGATGACAACAGTTGAATACCGTCATTTTTAATTTCGGCTATTTAAAACAGAGGCTGATGAGAACGCCTGCGTCATCTACTGAATTGGTTAGATGGAACAAAGTATAGATAGTTGAGATGATCTAAATCCTAAAAATACTCGGCGGGAAGTTATGTGTTGGCCACATCAGATTTTTTCAATAGATATAGAGTTAAAAAATTATAAAATTAAATTTCACAAAGCATCCAGCTGTGCTATAAACATGGAAACATCTACTACATTAAGAAAATTCTGATTGACTGATGTCAGTGTTAAAGTGCAATTTACATAATATGTTTGAGTTATAATTCTGCTGGAAATATATAGAATCTTACAAGAAACTTTCTGTATGGAATTTGTACAAAATACATAGAACTGACTGAAGGTAATGTACTGGAAATATGGAATAATTTGCAAAAAAACTTTCTGTGTGGAATTTGTACAAAATATATAGAACTGACGGAAGGTATTGTGCTGGCCACATCAGATTTTTTATTTATATTTTTGAGTTTTTTTTATATGTATAGAGCTTTATATTGAGCTAAATACAACATATTTGCATAATTTTATAGAAATAAACATGGTATTTTTCCTAATACATACGTTTCTCATTGAATAGCCATACTGCGCTTCCTTGTGGTAGATTTTTTTTTAATACAGTCGTTCAATAAACGTCCCTGCTTGAAGATATATCAAACACAAAGTTTTAGTACACGTTTATTATTGAAGAACTCGTGTTTAATATAACCCCTTTCCCCGAGTTATATTGAACGGTATTTAAAAAAATATATATGTAGCACTTGACTTAAAAAAAATTAGTGCATAGAATTGAATCTCACGACAAACCTCTTTAACATGTAAAAATCAGAATAAAAATGTATGTACAAGTCCAGGAGATATTTGCAAAAATGTCAAAAAATCATTCAATATTACCCCCAATGATGGTACTGAGTAAAATCAGTAAAAAAGGCTTTATCAACATGGGTCCATCTTTAATTGTTTCCGAGAAAGAGGCCATTTACTATTAGAATCGAAGAAAAGTGACAAAGATAGTGATTGAACAAAATTTTGTCTATGTTAGTAAATAGACTATAAAAAAACAATAAAATTTTATATGAAACATTTTTCTCGATTTCTGCCACAACATTTAAAATCGTACAATTATTTGATTTTTTTTTTAAAAAAAAAACCAATGTACTTCTATGTTGACCTCTGAAAGGTAAACAAAAAGTATTTTTTTAATCGAAGTCGTAACTCTTATAGTTTTCGAGATAGCAGAGGTAAACTCCGTAAAAACTCATTTTTCACTGCCTTATATATCGGAAACTATTGAAGATTGGACCCATGTCGATTAAGCCTTTTTTACTCATTTTGGTCAGTACTATATGCCCTTTCATTATTTTTCCGAAGTACGATTACACCTGTTTATATACAGAATGTCCCATAAATTCAGGTACATATTAGAAGGGCAAATAGTTCTTAATGTCCTGATTACGGAACAAAAAGAATTTTTTCAAAATTCCTATAATTAAGGGTAGTTCACTTAAGAAGAATATTTTTTGTACCCCTGGATACTATAATATTTGGAATAGTGAAATTAGTTATAACTGTTACATAAATTTAACAATGAAATTAATTTATGCAATTACGTAAAGCTTTGTCACACCAATTAAGTTTGGGAGATGTGTATGTAATGAAAAAAACATACAACCTATTCAACCAGTGTCCCAAAACTGTTTCCTTCAAAAACCTCAAAAACTAATTTTTGAATTTTGATAAAATTCTTTTTGTTCCGTAATCAGGACCATTGCTATCTCGAGATCTATAAGACCTACAAAGATGGTTAAATGGGCAAACAATTTCTATTTCGCAAGACAAATTTAAATAAAAGAAAAATATTTTTTTCGACCAGTGGCTCTCAAAACATGGGACCTAACTTTTTTTATTTTAAATGAGAACATATATTTTTTAGTTGCTCATTTGTTAGAGAATTTAATTCAAAATTCAGTGACATCATATTTTTATACCCTTACATAATATTTTTTTTGAGAAAAATGCATGTAAGTTTTTATAATTTGATTAAAATATGGCTATAATAAGAGTGCCACGAATGGAAAAAATGACTACATGTTCTTTTTATTACATTAGAATTAGATTGCCCTGGCCTAAAGAAGTGAATGTTTTGTTCTTGTAAGGCTCAGGCCACACTATGCGTTTTGGCCGGACCGGTTTAACGGGACCGTTTGACCGGGAAGACAACAACTTATTGTTCTAAATGAATGCGTCCACACCGTTGCGGTTGCGGTCCGGTTGCCGGATACTACCGCAATATGTTGCGGTTTGGCGGGACGGTCAATTTGCCGCATGACAACTACAACACATTGGAGATATTGCGAGAGTTCACAAGGGTCTAATTTTGTTTTTTAATAGACAACTTATACTATTCGGGCTCTGCACTGATCAGATGTTGGTCCGACTGTGTCCGAATCGGGTTTTCATTGATGCCGTCCTGTTTAGCGGGATATATGTGGACGCTGTACGATCCAATCCGTTTAACCGGATGCGATTTTACCGGTCCCGCCAAAACGCACAGTGTGGCCCGGGCCCAAGTGATCATAAATGTCAACTTAAATAAAATATTCATGTATTTCTTCCATGGAAATCTAAATCTATGGTAAAAATATTAACATGTATTCGTTTTTTCCATTCATGACACTCTTATTATAGCCATATTTTAATCAAATTAATATGAAACTTTACATGTATTTTTCTCAAAAAAATCATTATGTAGTCGAATAAAAATAATAAATCACTGAATTCAGAATTAAATTCTCTAACGAATGAGCAAATAAAAAATATATGACCTTATTTAAAATTTAAAAGTTAGGTCCCGTATTTTGAGAACCACTGGTCCAAAAAATAAATTTTCTTTTCTTTAAATTTGTCTTGTGTAACAGAAATTATTATTTAACCGTCTTTGTAACTCTTATAGTTCTCTCGAGATAGCAATAGTGGCCCATTTAAAATGAACAGTCTGTATATATACAAGATGTTCCACAACTTAGGACAAAATAATAAAGGGTATATACTGTACGATGTGCTGATCATAAAACAATTTAAAAAAAAAATATTCGCAAAAAATTGCATCGTATTTGAAGTAAACATTTTTTGACACTGGTCGGTAGCTATTTTTAATATTTTTTTTCAAATGAAAGTAATTGTTCACATAATATCTAATACTAATAAATGTCTAATATTGTGTAATTAATAATTTAATTTAATTTGATAGGTGGTAAGGAATTCTTTCGTCGACATTGCTGTTAATTATCAGTTATCTTTGCTGGTGCAGTGTTCTAATTTTACAGTGAATAACGGTGTAGTGTAGTTTTTGTTAAAATGGATGCATTTAGTAACAGTGAATTAGTGGACATGGTGTTCATTTATGGAGAAGCAGGGTGAAATTCGTTATTGGCACGACGTCTCTATGCTGAACGTTATCCTCTATGGCGATTACCCACTCACCGTTTGTTTGTGTCTGTGCGACCTAATCGTGGGAGAGGTGGTGGCCGCCAGCATCAACACGGTAATATGGTAAATGATATCTTAGATGCAGTACATGCTGAACCAACTACTAGTACCCGAAGAGTATCTCAACAATTAGGAGTACCACATAATTCAGTATAGCGAATTTTAAGAGATCATAACTACCACCCATTCCATTTTCAACAGGTACAGGGGCTAACAGAACATGACCATCAGTTTAGAGTACGGTATTGCTTTTACAAAAACATACTGAAAATCCTAATTTCTCCTCCTACATCATATTTTCTGATGAGGCAACTTTTTCGAGGGAGGGAGTTTATAATTCTCATAACTCTCATTATTGGACTTAAGAAAATCCGCACGTTGTTATACGAGGCAGTTATCAGCATCGTTTTTCGATAAATGTTTGGGCAGGTATTGTTAATGGAATGTTACTTGGGCCGTACATTATACCAAATAGGATGACTGGAGCTAATTATTTATTATTTTTGCAAAATACTTTGCCAGAACTACTTGAAAATGTGCCTTTAAATGTGCGTCAGCAGGCATGGTGTCAGCACGATGGTGCGCCACCACACTATGCTGTGAATGTAAGAGAACATTTAAACCAAGTGTTTGAGGACAGGTGGATTGGTCGCGGTGGTCCTGTAGCTTGGCCTGCTAGATACCCTGACCTAAATTAGCTGGATTTTTATTTCTGGGGTCATTTTAAATCACTCGTATACGATAACCAAAATTGCGCCGGAGAACGAAGAAGAACTTAGGCAGAGAATAGAAAATTCAGCAGAAACAATACGAGTACAAAATTCGTGTCAACGCTGTACTAGATCATTAATTCCACGTGCTGCAATGTGTGTAGGGGTGAATGGTGCAAATTTTGAACAGTATTTATAGTTTTGTGCTTCAGGTATGTGTTTGGTCATTTCCCAAATTATCTTAATATTAAATATAATGCATTAATATTAGAAATTATTTTGTATTCAAAACTATTATTATCTCTAAATCTGACGGACATTACATAATGTTTCTTGGATAATTAATTTCATATAACATTTCTTACCATGACGTATGCTACTCCAGTGGTCCAAAAATGTCTACTTTAAGTAAACTACCCTTAACTTTGCGAATTTTAATAAAATTATTTTTGTTTTATGATCAGCACGTCGTACAGTATATACCCTTTAATTTTTTGTCCTAAGCTGTGGAACACCTATATATATATATATATATATATATATATATATATATATAAAATACAGGCTGCCTCACAACTCGCGCCCCAGAGCGAATGAGGAAACACGAGACTGCTTAAAAGATTTTCGAGAAAAGACGTCTTAAAATTGACCATTTAGAGACCTACACCTTTAACGTGTGTTTGCCATAATTTTACGTTACTAGGGTTTTATACAAATCAAATCTTCTTTAAAATGTGTGGGCGACTGTAGTTTTCGAAAAATGTCAGTGTCAAATTAAATTTGACAAGGTGAATAAAAAAGGCAAATTCTTACCATGTATTCAGCCGCTGATTACTTAAAAAATGATTATAATTTTCGGAGAATGTGGAAGTAACGCCAGAGAGGCAGCACGAGTCTATTCGGAACGTTTCCGAATAGAAATCTTGTGGATATATATATATATATATATATATATATATATATATATATATATATATATATATATATATATATATTTCAAATGGCATGAGCAATACAATCAATAATAAAATATTAATAAAACAATAAAAAAAGTAGAGAAATGAAATAAATAAACAAATATGTCTATATAAATGCGGTACTTAGATTTCCAGCTTCAGGTTTCTTAGCCATATTTGAGCTACATCAGAACAAGTATGTTAATTTTTCAGGCCTCCACTTATTTGGTACAAGGGGCATTCGTCCGTAATATGGTGCATAGTTTGTATATTACCACATTCAGAGTCAGGGTTACTTGCAATTTTCCAGCGATGTTTTAAATATTGACACCTACCCTGCTGGGTTGTAAATCGATTTAATACTGCCCACGATTTTCTTGGAAGCTCGAAGCCCTCTAGCTTTATTGTAGGGTCGTCAACTAAATTTTTATTTGGAATTTCACTAGTAGTCCAGCGTGTTTGCCATTCTTCCTTTATGTTAAATTGTTTCTCCAATTCGGTACCTCTTACCCAAAATGGTTTCCTTGATATTATTCTAGTCGTAGTCATAAAGGTGGAATGTATTGGAAGGTCCGGATTCATAATAATTTTTCTATACATCGGTAGTGTAGCTGCATCTCTTCTTAAATCGGGGGGTTGTGTATTAGAAAGGACTGGTAGCCAATCAGTATTTGTAGGTTTTAGCGTTCCCGTTACTATCCTCATGGCATGGTTTAGATGCCGGTCTACTAGTTTTGTGTGATGGCTAGCTGCCCATACGGGGGCACAATATTCAGCCGTTGAATAAACAAGGCTTAGGGTTGATATTCTAAGCACGTTTGCTGAGGCGCCCCACGTGGTACCAGCAAGGTTGTTGATTAAATTAACTCTGGAACCAACTTTTGCTGCCACTTTTTGTAAATGCGGCTTAAATGTCAATGAGCGGTCTAGTTTGACACCAAGATAGGTTGGATGTGCTTCCGAGTTAACCGGCGTGTTGCAAAAGCTAAGAGTAAGATTGGTATGGGCCAGTTTGTTGACTAAATGAAAACTCGCCGACACTGTTTTCTGCGGGTTAGGTTTCAGTCCCCAGAGTTTAAAGTAATTTTCCATGCTTTGTAGATCGGCATTGAGTTTAGCTTCTAGCTCACTAAATGTAACTGACTGGTTTAGAAGGGCGATATCATCAGCGTAGACAAATTTGCAGGCACTTGTGTCTGGGAGGTCACTTGTGTATGTATTGAAAAGAATCGGTGCTAAAACAGACCCTTGTGGTAAACCGTTATTTAGGTTCCATTTTCTGCTGGTTTCGTTTCCATATTTAACCGACAGAGTACGATTGCTCAAAAGATTCCATATTAGTCTGGTAAATTTGGTGCATGGGACTGCTTGTGATAATTTGTATAGGAGGCCGTTTTTCCACACGGTATCGTATGCAGCTGACAGATCAATAAATACTGCTCCTGTTTTGAGCCTTTTATCAAAACCACTTTCAATATACGACGTAACGGCCAGAACCTGATCGCAGCAGCTTCTACCAGGGCGAAAACCTGCCTGTTCAATTGGAATAATATCATCAATGATGGGGACTAATCGATTAAGTAATATGCGCTCTAGCAGCTTGTAGGGTACGCACAATAAAGAGATTGGTCGGTAATGCGAAGCTTCGTCACCAGATTTCCCTGGCTTGAGAATTGCAACTACGTTGGAATGTTTCCATATTGATGGTATAATCCCAGAGCCTATAATTTTACTAAATGTGATAGCTAACCAATTCCTTGCTTGGGGTCCAAGATTGTGAAGAAATTCTGTGAGAATTCCGTCAACACCTGCCGCTTTACCTGACTTTAAAGTTGTAATAGCAATATTTATTTCATCATTACTAACATTCTTACTTATGTTATCTGAAACTATTTTGGTTTCCATAAAGCGGCGAAGTTGTTGTTTAATGTTTCTCTTGTGATTTTTATCAACACAACATTTAGAATTTTCAGTTAGCTTTGATACAATGTCGTTGGCTGAAACATTTTTGTTCGTCAGGGATTTATTCGTTTTTCCTCCACTAAGATTCTTTAAAAGGTTCCATGCTTTCTTACTGGATTTTGAAAAATTCATATTCTCAACACATTCAATCCACCTGGCTTTACGGTTTTCATTTAAGGATTTCAAAAGTTGTTTCCCTATGTTTGGATCTTTTGTTTCCTGGTATTTGTCTAGGAGCTTTTTTTTGTGGATCATAAAGTGATATTGAGAGCCATCGCAAGGACGCATGAGCCCGGACAAGTTATGCCTGATCAAATGACAATATTTTCGTTTAACACATTTTACACAGCTGCTACAACACGTTGCACTGTACGATATAAATGATGATCTCGGATGACACCTTCGCTAACCTAAATTTGTTGACAGTGAAAAGTCAACTCTAAAGTGTCATAATTACAGTAAGTCAAACAAATTTTGTAACTCACTAGTAGTATTTTTAAAACCTATGAACCAGTTTTATTTTGTAATATTATCATCACACCTCAAGATATCCTTCCGGGATTGGTGGATTAAAAAGTCTTGTAACTCCATTATGCAAGCAGCCGCAAATTATTTTCTTCTATTTGTTGGCAACCTATTGTCGTCGGCAAATGTCAGTTTCGTCTGGGGCGCGAGTTGTGAGTCACCTGTATATATATATATATATATATATATATATATATATATATATATATATATATATATATATAAAGTGTTCCAATATGGCACTAAACACAAATTCACAGCTTAGGCAGCCTCTGCTGTAAATCTGGTATCTTAGTGCCTACTTAAACAAATAGATATTTTTCATTCACTTTCCTAGTTTTCAAAAAAAAGCAATATGGAAAACTGATGCAAATGTAAATGAGTCATAGTTTTATTATACACGTGCAATAATGAAAATAAACTAATACCGTTTTCGATTGACATGCTCGCAAACCAGAGCTGGGCAATAACTAGTTACTTTAGTAACTTAGTTACTAACTAGTTACTTTTACGGTAACTTGTAACGTAACTTAGTTACTTTTTAAAATATGATAACTGTAACTTAACTTGCTGCGGAAAAGTAGTTTGTAATTTTACGGTTTTTAGTTACTAGTTACTTGAGTAACTTAAGTTACTTAAAGTAACTCAGGAATTAGAATGTAACTTAAGTTAGTCAAAGTAACTTAAAAGGTGGAATGTAACTTAGTCATAAAAAGTAACGTGGGCGATTAAAATTTCTAAGAAATATTTTGTTGAGGCTGATGCCTTTCTTAGAAACACTAACTAAAACTGTTTTGTTTTGAATAAATGTCCGTTCAGAGTGGGAGTGTTGAGCACAGCATCGCGTTCACGTCGCGTCCTGCAATCAAACAATTCAATTGTATGCATTCCCTCTGTAATACCGTAATGTGTAACTTTTATTTTAATAAGGAATTTAATTCAATATTATTGTTGATTGATTTCAAGCTATAATAGGTAATAAAATAAGTAATTATATTTATGAATAATAGAGTTTTTGTACGGTAAACTGAGCAACTAAAAATAACACATTATTTTAACTTTTAATTCTAGAATTAAAAAGTCACTAAATGTTAAATTTGACTTATAAAATATATTATTTTCTAATGTTTTCCTCGCTTACAAATGATACGTTTTAATAAATTATAATTAAACTGCCACTAAATCATCAAAATTGTTCCAAGGATTGCAAAACTTGACTTCGTCTCATTTTTGCAAACTCCCTTCTCACAAAATAAAATGTCACTTTAAATTTTTATATTATATTATAATGTAGGTCCGTTAACATTAATAATAATAATCTGATTGGGTGTTGCCAAGCAATAACGTTAAAATTTAGTGGGTAAAGAAAAACTTCTGGAATTCATCAAATTTCCAGTTAAGAAGATCTACGATCATCGTTAAGATTTAGGTTAACGTAGTTAGTGCAAAAACTCCCTGATATGTATACTACAGAATATCTAAGTCAACAGTCTAAGTCTGCACTTCACTCCATTAAAAGTAGTTAGAAAGTAACTCAAGGTAACTGATATATCGGATATTTAGATCGTAGAAGGAAATAAAAGAAGAATGGGAGTTCAGTTGTTCATAAATACATTTTTGAGATGTATTAATTTCATTCTTTAAAAATAAAGAATTTCTTGCTCGTGTTACAATTTATCTCTACTTCAATTAATAATCTATACATTAAATTGGCGACGAGGATGGCAGGATCGAAGATTTTGTTGCCTGATGATTTTTTGCAAACTCCAGGATTACCTCCCGTACCTTGGACTACTTGGATTACGACTGTCGATGATTTTTTCTACCTCACAGATAGGAATACTACTACAAAGTTAGATGATAAAACTAAGAAACTACTTCCATGTCAGTTTTTAGGAACGGAAGAACGAAGAATAGTTTCAGCCTATCCATTTTTTATGGAACGTGGTACAAAAAGCTATGATGAGTTTATTACAGACATTCAAAAATTATTTCAACTGCAAGTCAACCAAGTGCGAGCAGCTTACGACTTTAGAACACGATTACAGGGTAACACAGAGACAGTCACATCTTATCTGACAGATTTACGCTCGTTAATAAGTTTATGTAATTATGGAAATAATGATTTAGAAAAACGACTATTTGCTGATCAATTAGTTATTGGATGTAGACCTAAATATACTCAAGAAAGAATTCTGGCCGATGGCAAAGTTGACTTTGAAAAATTTGTGTCAATAATGACAGCCGATGAAACTGCGACAAAAGATCTATCCGTTTTACAAAACAATAATAATTTGAATTCCCAGATTTCAAAAGTGACCAATTCGAAATCAAAATACAACAATCCTCAAAGTTTTAAATGTTATGGTTGTGGAGGAAAAAGCCATGCTATAAAATCAGATAAATGCCCAGCTTACGGTACAACTTGTAATTTCTGTGGAAAGAAAAATCATTTCTCAAACGTTTGTAAAGCAAACCCAAACCGTAAGAAGAAATCAAGTAATACAGCAAAAATTAGTAATTTGCTAAATGACAATGAAAATGACAGTTCGATGTCAATCAAAAAAATGACATCGGGACTTGAAGTCAAAATGAATTGCTGTTAGCTCGTTCAGTACATAATAAATATTTTGCTTTTGTGGATACAGGTGCAGAGATTTCTACTATTACAAATGAAATATTTCGCGCAGCGAAATTAAATGCAAAACTAATACCTCTAAATAAAACAATAAGAAATTATGACGGAACCAAAGTTAAATTTTTTTTAGGTACAATATGTACAGAAATATGTTACAATGGACGAAGTTCACGAATAACTTTGTATGTAATAACAGACGACCTTACACCTACTGTTGGAATAGACAAGATACAAGAACTCAATTTATGTTTAAATGGTGCTAATTTAAAAATTTCTAAACTTTCAGAAGCATATGATTACTTAAAAGAATTTCCTAATTTTTCTGAAGAATGATATGGGAACATTTATACTTTTTAAGCATAAAATTACTTTAAAACCAAATGCTATTCTATCACAAGCGAAGCTGAGACAAATTCCCTATGCTAGACGAGAAAATGCCATCGAAGAATGCAAGAAGGAATTTGGTCACAAATAGAGAAGAGTGAATAAGTACACGCCTTAGTGACAGTTCCGAAACCTGATGGATCAGTACGTTTAACGACAGATTTAACTACACTAAACAATTTTGTTATTCCAGAGAGACAACCACTACTACATATTAATGATATATTTCTACAATTACGTGGTTCTCAGTATTTTACAAAATTGGATTTAAAGAAAGGATATTTTCATATAGAATTAGATGATGAATCGAAGATTCTTACGTCAACTATAACGCCTATAGGTTTATTTGCTTACAACAAACTGCCAATGGGTTTGACTGATTCAGCTTCAGTATTCCAGCGTGCAGTATCCAAAACATTAGAGAAGAATGTCGGAATGTTCAAGCATACATAGATGACATTATTGTTTATGGAAAGAACAAAGAAGAACATGATAAATACTTGCAAGAAGTATTAAAGAAGTTAAGTATAAACGATTTTCGATTAAATATACAGAAATGCAAATTTTCTGTACAATCATTACAATATTTGAGTCACATTGTATCGAAAAAAGGATTAGAACCAGATCCAAAAAATATTGATCCAATTTTAAAAGTACCTACACCAAAATGTTTGAAAGAAGTTCAGTCATTTTTGGGCGCTGTTAACTATTATTCTACATACATAAAAGATTTACCTATTATGGCCGAACCATTAAGAGCACTCACACGAAAAAATAATCACTTCAAATGGACTTTTAGTGAAGAAAAAGCTTTTAACAGGCTCAAGGAAAAAATTCATGCAAACATGACACTTGCTATTTTTGATTTGAATGCCCCAACATTTGTTACTACAGACGCCTCAGATGTTGGATTTGGAGCTGTTTTGACTCAAATACAGAATAATGAAGAAGTTATTATTGCTTACGCATCTCATACTCTATCTGTTTCAGAAAGAAATTATTCCGTTGGTAAACGAGAAGCACTAGCATGCATATGGGCATATGAACATTGGAGCACTTTGGTTTTAGGAAGAAAATTTATATTAATTACCGATCATTTAGCATTGGTAACTTTACTGAAAAAACATACATCTACAAGAAAATCAGCGAAATTTCTTCGTTGGATGGAAAGACTCTCTATATTCGAGTACGACATAAAATACAAAAAAGGAATAGATAACGTAATAGCCGATTTTTTATCACGAGCTCTACTGCAAAACGAAGATAATAATTTTGAAGAAAATACATCTGACATAAAACAATTAATAATTTCAGAAAACTTATCTTTGAAGAATATATTACCTCATCAAAGAAAAGATGACGTATGTCGACAAATATTTAAATTTATTACTACAGGTTGGCCAAGTAAACAAGATGTATCGAAAGAATTACAAATATATTATAAAGTAAAAGATGAACTTTCTGTGGATAATATGTTGATACATCGCAATGAACGTATTCTTGTCCCAAGATCACTACAAGAAAACAACAGAAACAGAAATGAAACCTTCACCACTACAGATACGATTTGCCGCTCAAACCGTCCAAACAAAGGTATTCCTCCTAAACGTTTCCGAGCAGAGTAACTTTCTTTAGGAGGAGGTGATTGATATATCGGATATTTAGGTCGTAGAAGGAAATAAAAGAAGAATGGGAGTTCAGTTGTTCATAAATACATTTTTGACATGTATTAATTTCATTCTTGAAACATAAAGAATTTCTTGCTCGTGTTACAATTTATCTATATTTCAATTAATAATCTATACACTAGTAACTAAGTTACTTTTAATGAGTAACTAGTAAATAACTTAGTTCTTTCACCAAAGTAACTGGAACTTAAGTAACTTAGTTGCTTTTTTTGAGGTAACTGTAACTAGTTACATTTTAAACGTAACTTGCCCAGCTCTGTCGCAAACCGCTCGGAAATTTTCCGTGTGATGTCATGCGCGGCACTCGTGCCGCTCGATCAGCCATATATTGCTCTGAAAAAGTCGCTCCACCTCTCGAGTTCGAGCAGGATTTCTTGCTCGCAGAGCTAGCAGCCAATCGAAAACCCTATAATACATGTAATGAAGAATAGTTTCCTTTAGAAAAGAGTTATTGAACAAATTTTAACTGACATTGACAATTACAAAACAATCAGTCATCTGGAAACAATATTTTTAAAATTCAAATAATACATCATATTTTTATTATAGTAAAACAACATGTTATTGTAAACAAGATAATTAAAAAATTACCGAAGTCATTAAGACGTCGGTGTATAGTACATATATAGTAGGGCGCAGGCCAGAATTCAGCAGTCTACCGAAGTAAACAGCAAGATAAATAACGATAATACAAAAACGATGGCATTCAAAACGTGTGCTTTAACAACAAACTGGATACTAATAGCAGTAATAGTTATGTGTTTGTGTACTGAGTATTATTGCCAATGCACTGGGCCTGCTGATTGTACTAGTTGTACGGCAGCATGCACTAATTGCGGAAACTGTCCAAACGCACAAACGTGTACGAGTTCTCAAAATTGTCTAAATGCACAAACATGTACAGGGTCTTCAAAATGTAATAAAGCCGTGACGTGTACAAATTCATCAGACTGTTTTGAAGCCACTACATGTACTGAGTCAACCAACTGTTCCAAAGCTACTATAGCCTGCACTAATTCAACAGGATGTCCCAGATGTTAAGTTTTTTTTATTCTCAATAGTTATACAAAAAGAGGTTTGGAAATAATCGAAAATACAGTTGAGAGGACGAGGAGTGTTTTCAGGTAATACATCGAGTCCGCAAACTATATATCCAGATGATTTTAGAAGCTCGAGTTGTATATGTTAAGACTATACAACGAATCAACCAAACTATATTTTTACAAATGTTTTACAGCGCAACTAAAAAAAAATTGAGCTATCTGATTCTATTTTCTAATGAGTTGTATAGTCAAAAATAATAAACCACAAGTATTTTTATCTAAGCTAAAACATAATTGTAAGCATAATCTGTATTCTATCTAATCTGTCCTTTTGTCTCCTAAGGAGGATAATTTTGTACTGGGAGAGAAAGGGCTATAATAAACATTACTATTATCACTGATTTCGCCGTTTATTTCAATGATTTCATCATATTTTATTATAAAAAATAGTATTGTCGATGAAAAGTCGGAGCACATGTGAGTTTGTTCTATTAGTTTTTATCATAGATACCTAAAAATTAAGTCTTTGCTTCAAAATATCAAATTTTTTTGAACAGGTAAATAATTTCGTTTTGTGAATATTATAACATATTTTTTGTCTAGAATTTGTTTAATTATGACTAATTTTAATAATTATAAAAACTATTGATTTTGATAATTTTTTTGAGACCTCTTTCCACCTCTTCTTCTCTTTTGTTCTTGTTCGTGATGTTTCAGATGGGACATTGTAAGAGTAACTTTTAAGGTCGATCTATATGTAGATATAATAATTAATTGCAGTTAAGTTGATCAGAGTATTCCCGGGAATAATCTCTGTAGCTTTTATTTTTGTTGACATGTCAGATAGCTATCAATATACAAGTAAAATGAGCGAGTGCCGTTTGTTATCATGAAATAAACCAAAAAATTATAGAAACCACTTCTAAAAGTACCACAATTAGTAATTATGATTATTTATATTTATTTTGCCAATGTTGTGTTTTAGTTGTCAAAATAGACTTGCCAAATGCGCTATGTAAATAAATGAAGCTAGTAAATTACGACAATAGATGGCATTACAATAGCATTAAAGTTTGCTTCCGTTGATTGAAACAAATTTGTGGATCAAAAAATAATCTAATTAAATATAATTCGATAAATTGGAAAATAATTCTCCTGTTTCTTTCTCAAACCCTACGGGCTTTTGTGACTATTGCCTGGCAACAAGTTTTAGAAAGATCTGTCAAATTGTTTTCAATTTATTCTCACTCTCTTATATTATTACTGATTATTTTTAACATTGCTTACAACCAATGAAATGTTCCATTTTGTGTCACGTGTCTGCGTTTTAACCAATCCTGTCATTATTATACTGAGAATAGAGCTTTAGAGATTATTCCCGGGAATCTTCTCTGTAGCTTTTATTTTTGTTGACATGTCACATAGTAATCAACACAAATAAACCTTTAACCTTAGATAATGCAAATACAACAACAAAGGAACATGTGGCTGACGAAACCAATTCAAAAACTTTGAACAGGAACCCCAACGTTGGGAAAACTAATAATATTGTTTTAGAGCAGGATGACCAAACATGGAATAAAGTAGTGCGCCGTAAATCTTTTCGAAACAATTCATTCATTACTGGTAAATCTAAAAACATTGTTAATATAGAAGCTGCTCCTAAAAAAGCATTCATATATGTGTCGCGACTTAAACCTACGACAACACCTAATGACATTAAAATCCATTTAGGACAACATTTTCCTGAAGTGGAGTGTGAACAGTTAACATCTAAATACCCTGAACACTACAGTTTTTTTAAGGTGACGATTGACCTAATAAACTTTGAAAATGCATTGAAGGAAATACGGAGCATACGTTTCTCGTTTTTTTCAGAGAAGAACGAAGAAAACCTAAGTGAAGCAACAATAAACATTAGTGAAGATTTGTTACTAATAAACTGTCGATCCTTATCGCAGCGTAAAATTGACTTTATTACCATCGAATATATTATGAAATTTAAAATTTATATGTATAACGGAAACTTGGCGTACAGTTTCAGATAGAGATTTTGTTAATTTTCCAAATTTTATTCACATATCTAGTATTGCCGAGCCGACCTTATTGGAGGAGGTGTTGGTATTTGGTGCCGAAATGATTTAGAAGTAACATCTATCAATCTTACATCATTTTGTATTGATAGACACTTCGAGATATGTGGGGTCCACTGTAAACTAGATAAAAACTTTTCAGTTTCTATTATTTGTTGTTATAGAAGTCCAGACTCAGATTCAAATATTTTTATAAATTATTTATGTAATATCTTAGACTATGTTTTTCAACCTGGTAAACATACAATAATAGGTGGAGATTTTAATATAGATCCTATTAGAGACACTCAAAAATATAAAAAAGTCTGTGATATATTACATAGCTTTAATTTAATCAATATTGTGACTAAACCAACACGCGGAAATTTTATTCTGGATCATATATATGTTAATTTTAATAGTAGTAGTTTAGTGACTGAAAATCCCATTTCAGATCATAGAAGCGTCTTTTGTAGTTTAAGGCAGTGTGTGCAAAGAAACAATACTTTTATATACAAACGAATCTACTCGAACAATAACATTATATTATTCTACAAAAGTTTAGAACAGACTAATTGGGATTCAATACTCAAAGAGTCAGATTTAAATATTGCTTTTAACCAATTCTTTGATATTTTTCTTTACTTGTTTCGGGTTCATTTTCCTCTGAAAAAAATCATAAAATCTAGTGATAAGGGCTGGGTAAATAATGACATTAAACAGTCAAGTAATTCTTTGACACAATTATATTACTTAAGTAAACAATATACTCAACTTTTTGCAATTTATAGAGTAGCTAAACGTAATCACTCTCGATTAATTTCTGCAGTCAAAAGATCTTTTTACCAAAATAAAATTACATCTTCGGATAACATATCCAAATCTATGTGGAGCATTATCAAGAACGCCGACAAAAATTCATGGAAGAGCGAGAATATATGTCTAAAATTAGATAATTGTATAATTAAAGAACCAGAATTAATAGCTGATAACTTTAATCATTTTTTCAGAGATGCACCCCTTTCAGTAACAGCGCAAATATGTAATTCATGTGATGCTGCTTTGCCTAGATCACAGATGCAACCCTCTTCATTCTTTTTGAATTCTTTTACTAAGGAAGAATTATCATACATAATCAACGCTAAAATTAAAAATAAAACATCAGCAGGGCCAGATGATATACCTAGTTTTCTCGTGAAGAAAGTATCATCTGCAATTATCAAACCCTTGACACATTGTATAAACCTTTCGTTTGAAACAGGTAATTTTCCAGAAATATTAAAATCAAGTAAAATTATTCCTCTTTACAAGAAAGGAAATAAACTTGAATTAAATAACTATAGACCAGTGGCTATTTCATCAACTTTTTCAAAAATATTTGAATACTGTTACTTTGAAAGGTTAAATACATTTTTACGACAAACAAATGCTATCGATAAAAATCAGTTTGGTTTCAAAAAGAACTCCTCTACAGTAAAAGCTACACACTTTTTTTATGAAAAAATTATTTCGCATTTGGAAGCTGGAGAATAGCCAATAGGTGTTTTCAGTGATCTTAGCAAAGCTTTCGACTGTATAAATCATAACATTTTATTTGACAAATTAGACAATATTGGTGTAAGAGGTGCACCTCTGAATTAGGTAAAAAAATTTCTTGAAAATCGCCAACAATATGTTTCTTTTCGTTCTTATTCTAGTTCTCAGTGCCAAATAGTAAATTCCAGCAGTTTAACTATAAACATCGGAGCACCTCAAGGAAGTATTCTTGCCCCCGTACTTTTCATTATTTATATTAACGACCTTAACCTTGTTTTTCAGGATGATGCAGATTCAATAATTTACGCTGATGACACATCGTTGATAGTTTCCGCAAAAGATAAGAATTCATTACAGAATAAATGTAAAAACAATTTGGATAACATGTTAAATTGGTGTAATAATAATTTACTTTACCTAAATGAAACTAAGACGAATTGATTGTATTATCGTTAATAGTTAACGGCTGTTTCTTTTATCAGTGCCTGAGTTTTGTGTGTTTTACACTGAAAATCTACATTATTTAATTATAGTTTTGTGCAGACATAATAATCACTGTGCGCTTAATAATATTACAGTGTTACAATTTCAGTGTGTGCTCTACATTAATCTAAATTCGCAAATTTAGTCAAGATTTAGTGCTATTCATTTCGGATTTCTCTAGTGAAGTTAATTAATCTAACATATACCACTCATCTTCGGCTTAAAAGTTCAATCACCTACAGTGGACCAAACATTATCTCATTTCATTTTTGCAATCTATCTCCCACCATACAACATGGTCAACACCTGCGCCGAGTGCAAACTCATTGTCAATAGAAACAATATTGGTGTGATTTGTGCTGGGCGTTGCCAATCGTATTATCACTATACCTGTGGTGGCATTGGTCAATCTGACAAAAATGCTTTACAGGCCTCTACCATTCTTAAATGGTTTTGTACAAAATGCCGGAATATTAGCGCCCAGCCACCATCCTCCGATAGTGAACAACAACCGACTTTATCTGATATTATGAACATTTTAAACGATTTAAAACGATCAGTAGAATTCTGCAGCAGTAAGGTAGATGATTTTGAAGCAAAACTAAAAATCATTTCTGAGAAAGTCAGCACTATTGACAAAATAAAAATGGAATGCGACACACTGAAGGACAAGATCAGCGATATGTAGCAACGTTCACGATTGAACAATATAGAAATTGCAGGAATTCCTGAAAAGAAAAATGAAAATCTTATAAATATCGTCACTGACTTAAGTAACATAATTAATTACCTGGTTACTGCAAATGATATTGATGCTATCCACCGAGTTGCACCAATTGTTCACAACAGTAATCGGCCTAAAAATATTATTGTAAGGTTCATTTCCAGAATAAAAAAAGACAACTTCGTTTCATCAGCACGCAATAAAAAAATAATTAACTCAACCCAATTAAATTTCACCGAACAACATCAAATATACGTTAACGATCATTTAAGTCCGTTCAATAAAAATCTTTTAAGACAAGTAAAAATTAAGGCTAAAGATAAAAATTACAAATTTTCATGGGTAAAATCTAATAAAATTTATGCGCGAAAAAATGAAACTTCGCCAATAATTTACATCAAAAATGAAACCGACCTCAATAAATTAATATAAATAAATACCTATGAATAAATTCTAATTATTAAACATAATTGTATTATAAAAATGAGTCTTAATATTTACTACCAGAATGTGAGAGGAATTAAATCAAAATTAATAAATATTTATAATGAACTGGCAACCAGTAACTATGACTTAGTGCTATTAAGTGAAACATGGTTAAATAGTAGTGTTTTAGATTCTGAAATATGTGATTGCAATAATTACAACATTTACAGACGGGACAGATGTGACCCTACAAAATCTGACGGCGGTGGCGTGCTAATATTAGCGAATAAATCGCTTAAATCCAATTCCCAATTCTCATGGAACTCATCTACGGAGGATATGTAGGTAACTATAACACTCTCGAACTGTAAGCTGCATGTGTGTTGTGCATACATCGCTCCATCCACTAACTTAACCACATATGAAGAGCATTTCAACAAACTTTGTGAACTAAGACTAAATTATCCAAATGACTGTTTTTTAATTATTGGTGACTACAATCTGCCCAGGATAAAATGGTCCCCCAATTCAAATTATTATGAACCATATATTACGGACCGAAGTTCAACATATTTAGAATATATTAACACACTTAATATTTGCTCATTATGTCAATGCAATGGTGTTCAAAATATAAATGGTAGAATTTTAGACCTAGTTATGTGCTCAACGGCTTGCGTTGTAAACCTAATTGATAACCCCATATCTACTATAGACACTCATCACCCCCCACTTATAGTTTCCTGTCACACATATCATCAGAAAATGTTACCCATGAACGATATTTTAACCTACAATTTTAACAAATGCAATTACGAAGACTTAATCTTCAAACTCTCTGCAGTGAACTGGAATGAAAAACTAAGTAGTAAAAATGTAAATGAAAATGTACACACTTTCTATAGTATTCTTAACTGCTTAATTAACTACTACGTCCCTAGTCGTACTATTAAAAATCGTAAATATCCTCCCTGGTTCTCAATTTCACTACAAAAATTAATTAAAGAACAAATTTCATAGAAAATGGAAAGTATATGGTAGACAGTCTGACTATAATTCCTTTTCAGTATTACGTGAAAGAGTAAAGCAAATAATTAGCCATGACTATGCCAAATATATTAATCAGGTCGAGAATAACATTAATAATAATCCAAAACTATTCTGGAATTTCACTGAAACATTCCGAAAAACGAATAATGGTATTCCTAATGTGGTTCGTTACAATGATGTTGAAGCAATTTCTAGCCAGGACGTTAGCGACTGTGTTGCCAATTACTTTGAATCCGTATTTGTAAATAACGACTCCAATGAAACTACTGAATTCCAAAATATTTGTAACATAACGACCAATCTGGCGAAAGTGCATCTACCTTCAGAAAATATATTAAAATATCTTTGTACTCTAGACTTAAATAAAGGTCCTGGACCCGATCAAATTCCTCCGAAATTTATCCGCAATTGTGCTCATTATTTAACTGAACCGTTATATATCATATTCAATCAGTCACTACAAACAGGTATTTTTCCCGACGCCTGGAAAATTTCCCACATTAAACCAATTTTTAAATCAGGAGATATTAACGACATTAAGAACTATAGACCCATATCAATTTTGTCAACATTTGGTAAAATCTTTGAGGCTCTGGTAATTCAAGAAATTAAAAATGACCTATACAACATAATTATTAAGGAGCAACATGGTTTTTGTCCCGGAAAATCTGTCACGACAAATTTAATTTCTTTCTCTGATTACCTAGGTTCAAATATGGATGAAAAGAAACAAGTCGATGTTATATACACTGATTTTAGGAAGGCATTTGATCGAGTTCACCATTACACCCTTTTAAGAAAATTGCAAATGTTAGGAATTCATGGTTCATTACTGCGTTGGATTGAATCGTATGTAACTAACAGGTCACAATTAGTCATCTGCAATGGTTTTAAATCACGTTGTATTTCAGTCACCTCCGGTGTACCGCAAGGGTCTCATTTAGGCCCTTTGCTTTTTATATTGTTTATAAACGACATATCAAGTTGTTTCAAAAATTCTAAATTTTTACTCTATGCCTTGATCTTAAAATTTTTAAAGTTATTTCAAACAATGACGACAGTTTACAACTTCAAAGTGACCTAAATAACTTACAAAACTATTGTACTTTAAATAAACTCTCACTAAACGTATCCAAATGTCACGTGATTAGTTTCACGCGAAATACAGAAGTATTAAGCTATAATTACAGTATAGATCGAGCCACATTAGAAAGGAAAACTATTATTAAAGATTTGGGTGTTCTTTTTGACCCGAAACTTCTATTAAATAATCATATAGATAATAGTATAAAACAATCATATAAATTATTGGGATTTATATTACGTTGTTGTAAAAACTTTAATAATCCTAATTCCATCATATGTTTGTTTAACACTCTGGTGCGGTCAAAACTGGAATATGCCTCGATTATCTGGAATCCTTGCTACCAAAAAAATATAGATATTATAGAAAAAATTCAAAGAAAATTTGTATTCATACTTTGTAGAAAATATCATATTGAATGTAATAACTATGTAACAAGATTACAACATTTTAACATGCTTTCTTTGGAAAACAGAAGAATTTTAGCAGACATGAACTTCTTACACAAAACATGTAATAACCTGCTTGACGCTTCAACGTTTATATTTAATATAAATTTTTCTGTTGGCCAAAAGAACACTAGATCTAAGGACCTGTTCATTTTACCTCACTGCAATACAAATAACTACAGAAATTCACCTGTAAACAGAATGATGTCTACGTACAATTCTAAATTTGCAGATGTTGATTTGTTCTGTACATCAATGCTGCAATTTAAAACTATAATTAAAAGTAATTTATATTAATTTTTAAGTACATATTCACTCTGCATATCATTACATCACAATATTTATTATTGTTAACTATTGTTTGTATACTATTTTATCTGTGGAAACCTGTAATTGGTACCTATGTACTGTTGGTTTTCTTCAATAAATAAATAAATAAATAAATATATACGCTTCCATACTCATCAGAATTCATATAATATGAATATTGACGTTGCTATCGGAAATAATCAAATTAACAGAGTTCATCTAAAATCTTAGGTTTCACATTTGATGAACACTTAAATTGGAAAAATCACTGTGAACTAATTATTACAAATTTAAACAAACTATGTTACCCAATTAAACATTTAAAACAATACTTCTGTTTCTGTTTCTCAACTATTAACAGTTTATTATGCTAAAGCCGAATCTATCCTCAGATATAGTATAATTTTTTGGGGTGCTTCTACTCTTTCCAAAAACGTTTTCGTAAGTCAGAAGAGAGTGCTTCAATGTATTATGAACTTAAAAAAGCAGGAAACGCGCAGAAATATTTTTGTTAAGCACAAAATCTTAACTTTGACTGGTCTTTTTATATATGAAACTTCTTTACACATATTCCAAAATAAAAACAATTTTAATCAAAATAAAGATATTCATAATTTCGATACAAGGAGGAAAAATGAACTTAGAGTGCCTACTAATAGATTAAAAATAAGTAGTTTATCTCAAATACTCTAGGAGTAAAAATGTACAATCATTTGCCCTCATTACTAACAGAATCAAAATCCATAACAACGTTTAAAGAAAAACTAAAAAAAATTCTTATAGAACAGTGTTTCTATGATCTGAATAAATATTTTAACGCTATCACAATGTAACAACTTTATATGTATATGTAAATGTAATATTAATCCTGACGCTTCCGATAAAATGTATGTACATTTTCAAAAGGAATAAATACATTATTATTATTATTATTATTATTATTATTATTATTATTATTATTATTATTATTATTATCAGTAAAATGAGCAAAAAGACCAATTTTGTGCCATTTCTGATCATGAAATAAATCAAAATATTATAGAAACCACTTCTAGAAATACCATAATTAGTAAATATATCTTTTGATTATTTATTTTGCAAGTGTGTTCTAGTTGTCAAAACAGACTTACCAACTGAGACATATCAATGAAAGAAGCTAGTAAATTACGACAGTAGATGGCATCACAAATAATCTAAATTAAATATAATTCGAGAGTTCGATAAATTAGAAAATAATTTTCCAGATTTTTTCAAATTATTTTCTATTTATTCTCACTCTCTTGTTATATTATTACTGACAATATAATTCTAAATTCAAGGATATAATCGTTTGATACCCTCGCATATCCACATTAAGTTTTATATTAATTTTACCTAAATATGTGTATAAAAAGGGTGCCAAGTATAGAAAAAATTAATTCATGTTATTTTTACGTAAAATTAGAATTTTATGAATGAAAGAAATGAGTATTTTGTATGTGTTGACATGTAATAAAAAAGTATGATCAAGTGAAAAAACAAAATATTCACTAATTTTTTAATGGCATTCTAATTCTACGTAAAAAGTTATAAATAATAAATTAATATAAAATTTATTATGGTTTTTCTCAAAAAAAAATTCGTTGTGATGGTTTGAAACAATAATATCATTGAATTCAGAACTAAATTCTCCAGGAAAAACGCAAATAAAAAAAAATATGTTTACATTTAAATTAAAAAAGTTAATTCACATATTTTGGGAACCGTTGATATAAATTTATATTTTATCACCAATTTTGTAATTTCAAATGGCAAAATTTTGCTCATTTAACTAAACTCGTATCTCTTCAAATAAAAAGTTATCAATAGTGAGCAAGCTTATTGAGACATATATATCCATCCAGAAGTAAAAAACTTGATTCGTTTTTAAGGTATAAAGATAAGCTATTGAAATAAGGCACAATATCAATTAAAATTCCACCGGTAGAACCACTTTAACCCATTACTGCATGAAGTGATTTTGTGTTTAATTTTAATATTATTTTTGCAGATATCTATTCATTAGAGTAAAAAAACAAATTAT
The DNA here is from genome assembly GCA_963082715.1 of Harpalus rubripes. Taxonomy (NCBI): domain Eukaryota; kingdom Metazoa; phylum Arthropoda; class Insecta; order Coleoptera; family Carabidae; genus Harpalus; species Harpalus rubripes. Next base: position 11,155,006 of record OY720461.1, read on the forward strand.
TTATGAAAAAAAAAATTTTTGAATTGCCAGATTTGCCAATACGGGCCGTCCCTTTAAATGGACGCTATGTATAGCGGACATTTTCGAAAAAAAAAATTGTCAAATAAATGTACCGTATTTATTGATATAAGTAATAAACATAAACAACTATTACAATAAAAATAAAACAAGATTAATAACCACCATAAAAATACTATTACACGCTATTAGAAAAAAGTTAAGCTAATGAAAATTTATTTCGAATGATACTTTTTGAAGCAATCCTTTGGATGTAGCCCTATATTACATTTTTCACAAATGAAATTACATTTATTTGTGCAATGTTGGCATCTTCGTTGTGTCTGAGAATAGACAACAATGTGTCCCATGTTATCAAATCGAGTATCACTTGTTGTAGTTGTGGATACTCGTCCTCTTGCAGTAGGAGTTCCATACATTTGTAACAGACTTTGAGCCAAATATCTACGGTATACCAAAAGGCTGGCACAATTAGGGTGTTTAGGCTTTAGCCTTTTCATCAGCAGCCAACCATTTGTAACAGTAACGTCAAACAGATAAACAAAAATAGGCCAGTACCATTTCTTTTGCCGTATTCGCGTTCTGTATACTGCTACTAATCCGTCCATCTTATCGACTCCACCCATTCCCTTGTTATAAACTGCTATCATTTCTGGTTGATCAATAAGATTTCTTGATTTGGTATCTCGACACCAGCGAGTTGTTTTAACAATGTTGTTACCGGAAAAATTAGAAGCCATTGTAACAACTTTGTTGTCTTTCCATTGGACTAATGATAGTTCTTCACTTCCCAAAAATTTGTAAGTTCCTCTTTTTTCTTTATTCCAAACTTTTTTATCTGGAAATGGACATTGTTCTGTTCTGTTGTCTCGAATAGTACCGGTCGCACATATTTTTAAATCAGAAAGATGAATAAGTAGTGATATTCCCGTGAAATAATTATCAAAGAATATTTTATAACCCAAATTAGATCCAATTTCTGCCTTATTCAAAAGTGATAGAACTACATCTCCACCGAGGCCAAATTCATGTCCATTTCCAGACTTCCCTGTATATAGATCAAATGCTACACAATAACCTGAACTTGTGCATAAGGCCCAATTTTTAAACCCAAACCTAATCGGTTTGCCTTTGATATATTGTTTTGCGTAGTGCTTGCCATAATATGGGATCATACTTTCATCTATTGAAATATGTTCCTCTAAGCCACCGTGCTCTTTGAACTTATCGTTCAGATGACATAAAATTGGGCGCAATTTGTACAATTTATCAGAATTATTATTAGAAGAATTGTCATTAAAATGTAGATTTCGTAAAATTGTTTCAAACCTATTTAGTCTCATGCTATTATACAATATTTTTGGAACGTCATCCGAACTGGACCAATACATCCTTTTGTTCGGACATCTTGTATAGCCTGATAATAACATTGCCCCGAAAACTACATATAATTCATTTTTCGTTAGATTTAGGTTTATGTTTCTTTGTTGCGCGTATATGTTTGATTGTGTGACAATGTTATGTATGATGCCTTCATCCCAAAAAAGGTTGAAAAAATCTAATGGCGTCTCAGCTTGATATGCTTCTACTGAAGGTAGTCTAGGGGAACATATTTTATTCATGTTAGAAGCCGGCAATTTTTTTGACCATTTCGACGAGTTTTTAGCACGTTTACGTGGTGGAAGATTTGCTATATGGGACCCATAATGCGTAGCCGAAGTTGATGGCCCCGCCGTGGCATTATTTTCCGCAATTAAATTACTTTTTATAATAGATAGAGAAATATTGTCATCATCCTCACTAAAATCCGACTCTTCATACCGAACTTCGCATTGCTGATTCAAAATTCCTCTCGATATGCGATTTGGATTTCCAGCTTCTTCATCGGAATTGTCGCTATCTTCTTCCGTTTCCGCTGACTTCTCATCAGGAGGCGTTATATAAACCATAGAGGGTTGGTCAGCATCGTCATCCGCCTCCAAAATCTCTAGTAACTGATGTAAAGATAATCTAAAAGAAAAAAGGTTTTATAGCCACAATGCATAGCGTCCATTATAAAGGACGCAAGTAATTATTGTAATTTTATATAAGAAAAACAAAATATTTTTTAAAATAAAATTTATAGAAATTAGCTACACACTCATATAAAACCAAATGCACAAACAAATATTACAAAATTTAATTTTATCATATTGAAAAAAATTACTTACCCTCCATGTCGCGTAGAGTACCAACTGGGATCCATTTACGAGCTAATAAAGCACTTCACAATTCAAAATCTATTTAACTACTGATGATATATTGTTCTTTACTCGTGTTGGAAGAAATTTCGCGTATAAAATTGTTTATACTTGCATAAGTGACGTCATAAAAAAATAAATGTTGGCGTCCTTTATAAGATACTATATGCAGTAATGGGTTAAGGTCTGGTTTACAAAAACTCAATTAAATTTTCTACTTGAAATTAAACATTTAAAACTCTAATTAACTTAACTGCAATTAAATTATTATATCTACACAGATCGACCCTAAAAGTTACACTTACAATGTCCCATCTGAAACATCACAAACAAAAACAAAAGAAATGAAGATATGGAAATAGGTCTCAAAATATGATCCAAAATCAATAGTTTTTTAATTATAAAAATTAGTCATAATTAAACAAAATCTATACAAAAAATATCTGTTGTGATATTCACAGAACCAAATCTTTTTACCTGTTCAGAAAAAAATGATATTTTGAAGCAAGGACCTAATTTTTAGGTACCTGTTATAAAAACTAATAGAACAAACTCACGTGTGCTCCCAGTTTTCATCAAAAACACCATTTGTTATCATAAAATATGATGAAATCAGTGGAATAAAAGGCGAAATTAGTTATAATAGTAATGTTTATTATAGCCCTTTCTCTCCCAGTACAAAATTATCATGTTAGGAGACAAATGGATACATTAGTTAGAATACAGATTACGCTTACAATTATGTTTTAGCTTAGTTAAAAATACTTGTGGTTTATTATTTTTGACTATACAACTCATTAGAAAATAGACCAATCAGATAGCTCAATATTTCTTAGTTACGCTGTAAAACATCAGTTATTTGCGTTGCGTAGTTGTGTTTCGCGAAAAACACAACACGTAGCCTTTTGGTCGCAAACAAATGAATCACTTATCATATCATCCATGGATATAAATGAGCAAGTAATATTTTTGACATTTCGTAAAAATATAGTTGGTTGATTCGTTGTATAGTCTTAACATATACAACTCGAGGTTCTAAAATCATCTGAATATATAGTTTAGACTCGATGTGTTACCTGAAAACACATCTCGTCCTCTCAACTGTATATTCGATTATTTTCAAACCTCTTTTTTATAACTATTGACAATTAAAAAAATTAACGTGTGGGACATCCTGTTGAATTAGTGCAGGTTGTAGCTTTGTAACAGTTGGTTGAGTTAGTACATGTAGTGGCTTTAAAACAGCCTGTTGAATTTGTACACGTCACCGCTTTATTACATTTTGAAGACCCAGTACATGTTAGTGCATTTAGACAATTTTGAGAACTCGTACACGCTTGTCCGTTTGGACAGTTTGCGCAATTAGTGCATCCTGCTGTACAATTAGTACAATCAGCAGGCCCAGTGCATTGGCAATAATACCCGGTACACAAACACATAACTATTACTGTTATTAGTAACCAGTTTGTTGTTAAAGCACACGTTTTGAATGCCATCGTTTTTTGCATTATCGTTATTTATCTTGCTGTTTATTTCAGTAGACTGCTGAATAATGGCCCGCGCCCTACTATATATGTACTATATACCGAGGTCGTAATGACTTCGGTAACTTATTCATTATCTTGTTTACATAATAGTTACAATAACATGTTGTTGTATAATAATAAAAATATGATGTATTCTTTGAATTGTAAAAATATTGTTTCCAGATGGTTGATTGTTTTGTAATTGTCAATGTCGGTTGAAATTTGTACAATAAACCTTTTCTAAAAAGAATTATTCTTTCATTACATGTATTATAGAGTTTTCGATTGGGTGCTCGCTCTGCAAGCAAGAAACTCTGCTCGAACTCGAGAGGTCAAGCGACTTTTTCAGAGCAATATATTGCTGATCGAGCGGCACGAGTGCCGCGCATAACATCACACGAAAAATTTCCGAGCGGTTTGCGAGCATGTCAATCGAAAACGCTATTAGTTTATTTCCATTATTGCATAATATGCATAGTAAAAAACAAAATAACATTTATATCGTTGAAAAGAGAAAAAAAATGGGTATATTTATAGGGTAAATATCAAATATGCATTCCATTCCAGCACATTACCTTCTGTCAGTTATATGATGTATTTACGAAAATTCTACTGGTGAACTGTAACCGGTAAACAGCTTTTTATCAGGTTATGGCTACCGGGATCTATATTTTAAGAACGCAAGTTGTAAACAGGGTAGATCCATAACCTATGAAAAAATTTGAAAATTTAAAACAGGTTAGAAAATTGACATAGTTAAGAAACTGAGCAGAGTCCTACTTTGAACACATTTCTACATTTAACGCGCGCGCTTCGCTTTGCATCACTACTTTTTTTTGAGATTAGGTTCTTCATGAATCCGGTAAATGGATATGGTAGATATTGAACAATTTTCGAACACGGTAACTTTTTACCCCTCGTGTTTTCGAACACAGTCGGTAGATGCGGTATCTACCGGTAGAATTGTCGTAAATGCGTATGTATTTTCTATAAAATCCATACAGATAGTTTCTTGCAAAAGATTCTAAATTTCTTGTATGTACATTACCTTTCGACAGTTGAATGTATTTTATACAAATTCCATACAGAAAGTTTCGAGCAAAAAGATCCTATATTTCGAGTAAAAATTATAACATAAATATTCTACGAATATGTCAATTGCACTTGACACTAACATCTTTCAATCAGGATTTTCTTAATATAGTCGCTGTTTCTAGCATAGCTGGCTAATATATGAAATTTAATTTTTTTATAATTTTATACCTCTATATCCATTCAATATGAAGTATAAAATGCAGTGAAATCGTATAGAGAAAACAATGTTCTTAAATATTTATAATAACGTTAAATGTGAAAAAATGATATTTAACATCGTTTTTTTAAGAAAAACTGTTAAATCTTCAAATGAGGGTACTTCCGGTTGATCAATTATAACCAAAATCTAATCAGCTCTTCATACGGATGCAACGAAGAGGAATACGAAAGAATTATAATTTTTGGAATTGTAGTATACATACAGACATCATCGTAAAAATCGTAAAATCGTAAAATCGTATTCTAGGGACCTTAACACGTGCTTATTCATTAAAAACTCACCACCGATTTTTTTGACCAAAGACAATACCTTCTTTACCTAAAGGTGACAGAAGGTAAAAATTGTAGTTTGTACTATATCTTAAAAATGTACCAATAGAAAAATATTTTTGCACGCCACTGGATTGACAATATAATATTGTAACATTTTCATTTGAAACATTTTTCTCGATAACTGATAGTTTACGAGTTATTTTAAAAAGAAAAAATAACCAAAATCAGTTTTTCGCCATTATCTAGTGACCTATACATATTTTTTCAAAAAAAAACATCACTAAAATGGCCCCCTGATATGAAAACTTTTGTACCATACAACCAAGTCGTAGCACTTACAGTTTCCGAGATACCAATGGTGGCCCTGATAAAAAAACATTCTGTATATATATATATATATATATATATATATATATATATATATATATATATAGATATATGTTCCAATGGCACTAGACACAGATTTACAGCTAGGCAGCATTCACTGCCTCGGCTTCGCCTCATCAATAAAACGGCAGCCTCCGCTGTAAATCTAGTATCTTAGTGCCTCGTTAAACAAATATATATCTTTCATTTGCATTCCTAGTTTTCAAAAAAAGCAATTTGGAAAACTGATGCAAATATAAATGAGTCAATAATGGAAATAAACTAATAGCGTTTTCGACTGACATGCTCGAAAATCGCTCATAAATTTTCCGTGTGATGTCATGCACGGCACTCGTGTGCTCGATCAGCCATATATTGCTCTGAAAAAGTTGCTCGACCTCTCGAGTTCGAGCAGAATTTCTTGCTTGCAGAGCGAGCACTCAATCGAAAACTCTTTAATACATGTAATGAAACAATAATTCCTTTCAGAAAAGGTTTATTGTACAAAATTTCTGTATGGAATTTGTATAAAATACATTCAACTGTCGAAAGGTAATGTACATACAAGAAATTTAGAATCTTTTGCAAGAAACTATCTGTATGGATTTTATAGAAAATATATACGCATTTACGACAATTCTACCGGTAGATACCGCATCTACCGACTGTGTTCGAAAACACGAGCGGTAAAAAGTTACCGTGTTCGAAAATTGTTCAATATCTACCATATCCATCTACCGGATTCATGAAGAACCTAATCTCAAAAAAAAGTAGTGATGCAAAGCGAAGCGCGCGCGTTAAATGTAGAAATGTGTTCAAAGTAGGACTCTGCTCAGTTTCTTAACTATGTCAATTTTCTAACCTGTTTTAAATTTTCAAATTTTTTCATAGGTTATGGATCTACCCTGTTTACCACTTGCGTTCTTAAAATATAGATCCCGGTAGCCATAACCTGATAAAAAGCTGTTTACCGGTTACAGTTCACCAGTAGAATTTTCGTAAATACATCATATAACTGACAGAAGGTAATGTGCTGGAATGGAATGCATATTTGTTATTTACCCTATAAATATTCCCATTTTTTTCTCTTTTCAACGATATAAATGTTATTTTGTTTTTTACTATGCATATTATGCAATAATGGAAATAAACTAATAGCGTTTTCGATTGACATGCTCGCAAACCGCTCGGAAATTTGTCGTGTGATGTCATGTGCGGCACTCGTGCCGCTCGATCAGCCATGTATTGCTCTGAAAAAGTCGCTTGACCTCTCGAGTTCGAGCAGAGTTTCTTGCTTGCAGAGCGAGCACCCAATCGAAAACTCTATAATACATGTAATGAAAGAATAATTCTTTTTAGAAAAGGTTTATTGTACAAATTTCAACCGACATTGACAATTACAAAACAATCAATCATCTGGAAACAATATTTTTACAATTCAAAGAATACATCAAATTTTTATTATTGTACAACAACATGTTATTGTAACTATTATGTAAACAAGATAATGAATAAGTTACCGAAGTCATTACGACGGGCCTGCTGATTGTACTAATTGTACAGCAGGATGCACTAATTGCGAAAACTGTCCAAACGCACAAGCGTTTACGAGTTCTCAAAATTGTCTAAATGCACTAGCGTGTACTGGGTCTTCTTAATGTAATAAAGCGGTGACGTGTACACATTCAACAGACTGTTTTGAAGCCACTACATGTACTGACTCAACCAACTGTTCCATAGCTACAACCTGCACTAATTCAACAGGATGCCCACACGTTAATTTTTTTAATTGTCAATAGTTATATATTATTATATCCAGATGATTTTAGAAGCTCGAGTTGTATATGTTAAGACTATACAACGAATCAACCAACTATATTTTTACGAATGTTTTACAGCGCAACTAAAAAAAATTGAGCTATCTGATTCTATTTTCTAATGAGTTGTATAGTCAAAAATAATAAACCACAAGTATTTTTATCTAAGCTAAAACATAATTGTAAGCATAATCTGTATTCTATCTAATCTGTCCCTTTGTCTCCTAAGGAGGATAATCTTGTACTGGGAGAGAAAAGGCTATAATAAACATTACTATTATCACTGATTTCGCCTTTTATTCCATTGATTTCATCATATTTTATTATAAAAAATAGTATTGTCGGTGAAAAGTCGGAGCACATGTGAGTTTGTTCTATTAGTTTTTATGATAGATACCTAAAAATTAGGTCTTTGCTACAAAATATCAAATTTTTTTGAACAGGTAAATGATTTCGTTTTGTGAATATTATAACATATTTTTTGTCTAGAATTTGTTTAATTATGACTAATTTTAATAATTATAAAACTATTGATTTTGATCATTTTTTGAGACCTCTTTCCACCTCTTCTTCTCTTTTGTTCTTGTTTGTGATGTTTCAGATGGGTCATTGTAAGAGTAACTTTTAAGGTCGATCTATGTGTGGATATAATAATTAATTGCAGTTAAGTTAATTAGAGTTTTAAATATTTAATCTCAACTAGAAAATTCAATTGAGCTTCTGTAAACCAGACCTTAAAGTGGTTCTTTCGGGAACCGGTGGCATTTTAATTGATACTTCGCCTAATTTCAATGGCTTTTCGTTTTACCTTAAAAACGGGTCAAAATTTTTACTTCTAGATGGATATATATATATATATATATATATATATATATATATATATATATATATATATATATGTCGCGGGGTAGTATCACTGTCAAACTCTATGTCGAGCAACACTATTTCAGAACCACAGCGATAATATAAACGTGATGATCTCAGCGAGGCGGACATGCACACACCCTGAGCACCGCTACACACTGATTCCATCCAAGCATTGTAGCCAAGAATGCTTGACGTTTCGATTACGACAATACAATTAAAAGATTATAAGTGATTCATGTAATACTTGATTCATTAAATGATCGTTACGACATGCTTTGATATTACAATCTCCGACACGGCCATTCTGACGTTTCACACGTCCTCGTGTGAACTATCTGAAAACAAAGAATTTATCCACAGTATTTTCGCTCGGCTATCTCTGACCAATAAGTGTTCAAATAGTTACAACTTTGTTCACATTTATATTAAGCTCAAAATTTAGCTATAGTACACTAAATTATTTAATGGACGCCTTTTTTACAAGACGTCAAACAAAACATAATTCTGTGACAATACATTTCACCAGTAAATACATGACTACCAATATCAGTATTCAAGCATTGTTATAGCTTGTCCAACAGCGACAGACCATCATTGCTTAACCAGCAATCGATCGCTATTCCATCTTCGCTTAACCAGCGCAAGAAAACCATGCCGTCATTGCTTACCCAGCAATGGAACACCCTTCCGTCATCGCTTAACCAGCTCGGAAAACCACACCGTCATTGCTTACCCAGCAATGGATCACTATTCCGTCATTGCTTAACCAGCTCGGAAAACCACAGCGTCATTGCTTACCCAGCAATGGAACACTATTCCATCATTGCTTAACCAGCTCGGAAAATCACACGACAGAGGCACCTAGTTAGCATGTTACCTTCGGCAGGGGTATCACAGTAGCATACCGAAACACCATGACAGAGGCATCCAGTAGCATGTCATCTTCCATCACGGTTAATAATTCTAAAGAATTTAACGAAAATGTCCAATGTCCAGACCAACGCCTCAATTGCTCCTTAGCCACTTTGGTTATAAAAGTTTGTCGGCTCTTCCAAGTTTTAGTCACCCCTGTGGATTTTCAACGAGCCACTCGATTAGCCTAACTAAATTGTGGTCTCAACCTCCAGATGGTTCATTATTGTACGCATGAACCGCTCTACTTAAAAATTAGAACATGGATTCATGTGTTATGTAAATGATACTTAATACCAAATCGAAATAATCCGGCATGCTTAAACTTAAAGCTATCAAAATGTTCTAAATTTGTTAAATAATTCAAACAGATAGTTCTTCTTTTCTTAAACTTAAAGCTATCAAAATGTTCTAAATTTGTTAAATAATTCAAACAGATAGTTCTTCTTTTCTTTTTCCTAACTATTTTGGCTTAGTGTTTTTTAGTTTAATTTTTTGACAAGTTGGTTTTTGCTCTTATTGGAGGTTAGTAAGTTTTAGTCAGTTGATCTTAAACTGTCACAGGTGATGCTGTCTTTTATAATGTTTCTCGTTTGGCCTACAAATCCTCACAGGTATTTTATAAAAAGAATTGTTGTTTATTTAAACTTGTTGTTTATTATTGCTTGATTATACTCTGGAAAATGATTGTTGTTGATTTGTGTCATATATTTTTATTGTAGCACTTGATGAAGGTAAAATAATATACTGAAACGTTTGCAAAAGGAGATGTAGAAACAAATTTTATATCTTTCTTTATATCCATCATCCGATGAACTTTCTTTAATTAAATATATCCTTGGATACGATCAAAATATTTTAAAGCAATTTGTTTCAGCGTCCATCACGCTGCACTTAGGCGTCCCAAACATTAAGACAAACAATTGAAAAGCAAGTCCCGTCTTGTCAGACTTCTCTGCTTCCAATGGCTGACAGATTTCTGTTGCTCAATTGTTTTTCAGGTAAAACAGTCGGTTTAGCAACCGTGTGCAACTCCTCTACGGATGATCTAGCTTGCCACAATTTAAACATTCAACAAATTCAAAATTTGACAAAACTGGCATGGTCACCCCGAAAACGGTCACAAGGAGCCTGATCGGTCACAGCCCCATCAAAACCAAAACGCCAAGTTTTATAGCTACGACCATGCTCACCGGAAATTTAATAAAGTCATATAGTATGTTCTGGGAATAGACTCAGGGACTATTTCAAACCACTATTATATTCATGAAAGTTCCATCTGTAACGACTCAGGGTTTTGGAACATGGACGTGCAGGAACTTGAATAACTTCATACAAATTATACCATGAACAACTGATAAAAGTTCACTCAGATTTGAACTGTCTGCACAGCGCTATATTATTCACGCTAACACGGTACATCCAATACATTCTCTCACTATCAGTGCTACACATCGCCTCATTCGTAGATCTTGGGCAGGATGCTCGCCCATTCTGGCTTATTATTTCGAGACAGACTGGTACAGACTTCGTCCATAATTACAGCTCTCCCGCCACTGTCAACAATATTTTTCCCAAATAGCATCATCGTACGGTAATTGATCGAATGCATCGATCTCTCACTTCAATCACATTACCCTTAATATCAACGCAGATACCTGAAACCTGAATACTCAAAAGTCCACATGCAATTTATACATTAACAAAATCATCAAAACAAATCCCGTAGCAGCCTCGGATACAAGCCGCTGTCCTTCTAGCATAAACTAGAGATTGCAGGCAGAAACAAACCACTGGCCATACATCACCGTATTTGGACCAATGATCACTCATGCATCGTTAGTATGGCGGCCAAAATGTAACAAAACACAGCACAAGCGTCTTTGTGGAAGCGCAACGATAGTTTTTCTTTGTATCACATACCACAGGCGCTATGAATACCTGTCCAAGTGCAGTAATGGAATTGATTCCGGGGCCAACGTCTTTGCACTCTGCAAGACAAAACACTTCAAGTTTGGAGATCTCGTAGGCCACTCATAATTTCTAAAACAAAAAGCTACACAAGAGAGTTTTTGGTAATCGCCTTCGGTGGACAGTAGTAAGGCCACTCTTCCAAATAGACTATCTGTCCTGGTTTACGGATATTTCTAAACTAGAGTCAGCAGAAACTGGATCGATTTTATTTGGTCCGTGCTGCCAAATAAAGGAATCCATACACAACGGTTTCATTATATCTCAAGCAATAAATCTGTGTGCTCAATAATCTTAACCAAGCTCTCAAAGGAGAAGCAATCTACTTAACGTCAGATAACCAGGCTGCTTTCACTTGTGAATCAAAGCTAAAATGGGTACCGTAGTATAAGTGAGTCTTAGGCACTTCCTGTGGATACTTACTTGAAAAGCCATAATTCATAGCCTGGAGATATTCATTTCACCTTCGACGATAAACGTTAAACTGCTATTAGCTCTCAACAAAAGGGACTTTGAATTATGACAAGTATCTTTACTTGGTCATTGTTCTACAAAATACCAAATTTCAGTTCATCAAAACTTTGGAGAGGCTTCCAGACATTCAGTCAAAACACGCTACAGCAGATCTTACTGGTCGCGGTGACAAAAGTCACCAGCGCTTAAAGCCTTCAACCTAATAATGATAATAACAATATCATCTATCTACAATTTGTAGCTCGGTAAACTTTATCTGCAGTTAATAAAATATTAATCTTTAGCATAGTTTTCTAACATATTTCCACCTTTAACTATCTTCCCTGAAGATCTCCAGTGAAATTTTCATGTTATAGTTTCTATTTCGGTACACCATGGTTCTGCACCCGCATCGGTCATATCTGGTTAAAAAGTAAGTAACGATATATCAGGTGCCTCAAGGTTGCAGTGTACCTACTCAACATGTCTGTTAGTTTGCGAAACTTGTACAATGAAAACATTTTACAATCTTTCTTGACATACCGAAACGCTTTAAGGAATTTGTATTAATTAGTTTGTTATTTCGCAAATAACTAACTAAATCGCAAACTGGTTGATACTCCCGATCTGTGACTACTTGACCTACATTCAGTTTAATAATATTGTCACGTCGCAGACGATGTAAAGGAGCAGAATCAAGCTACCAAAAATGAAATACTTATTACGTCATACAAGCTCAATGACAAAACATCAATCAAAATATAACAACTGCCAGGAATACCTACTGTAATGAATAATATCTTAAATAACATATATGGAGATCGGTAATCCGGATCATCGGCCATCACAATATTTTAAACAACAAACTCAACTTCGTCTCTCGTTTCTCAGCAAGCAACTGACCGAATTGCTTTTATTACAACAGCAACCCAATTGCCACCAACATAGCTCACAGCGATATCTTGAGCTTTGTAATAAAATCTCTTACCAGTATTGGAAGACCGCTTAACATAAATTCAGTACTTATTACTCACGGTTCTACTTAACGAGCTCTTGTAATTGCGTCACCACTCTCTGGGTGGGACACAGACGGAATCCTTGTTACTGGTCAATGCCCCATGATGAAAACCTGCAAAAATTGCTAGACGGCCTTTCCATCTTAATCTGCTTGGCCTTACACTTCACTTTATAATTCACCAACAGAACACAAACCCACATACAATATTGTGGATCGCAGGCGAATCCCACTTCTGATGTCGCGGGGTAGTATCACTGGCAAACTCTATGTCGAGCAACACTATTTCAGAACCACAGCGATAATATAAACGTGATGATCTCAGCGAGGCGGACATGCACCCACCCTGAGCACCGCTACACACTGATTCCATCCAAGCATTGTAGCCAAGAATGCTTGACGTTTCGATTACGACAATACAATTAAAAGATTATAAGTGATTCATGTAATACTTGATTCATTAAATGATCGTTACGACATGCTTTGATATTACAATCTCCGACATATATATATATATATATATATATATATATATATATATATATATATATATATATATATATATATATATATATATATATATATATATATATATGTCTCAATAAGCTTGCTCACTATTGGTAACTTTTTTATTTGAAGAGATACGAGTTTAGTTAAATAAGCAAAATTGTACCATTTTAAGTTACAAAATTGGTGATATCAGCAAATATAAATTTATAGCAGCGGTCTCCAAAACTTACGACCTAACTTATTTATTTTAAATAACATCATATATTTTTTATTCGCTAGATTATTTTTTGACATTTCATAAAACCAATGAAATGCTTCATGGTATGCCACGTGTCTGCGTTTTAACCAATCCTGTCATTATTATACTAAGAATAAAGCTCTAGTGATTATTCCCGGGAATAATCTCTGTAGCTTTTATTTTTGTTGACATGTCAGAAAGCTATCAATATACAAGTAAAATGAGCGAGTGCCGTTTGTTATCATGAAATAAACCAAAAAATTATAGAAACCAATTCTAAAAGTACCATAATTAGTAATTATAATTATTTATATTTATTTTGCCAAAGTTGTGTTCTAGTTGTCAAAACATACTTGCCAAATGCGCTATGTAAATAAATGAAGCTAGTAAATTACGACAGTAGATGGCATTACAATAGCATAAAAGTCTGATTCCGTTGATTGAAACAAATTTGCGGATCAAAAAATAATCTAAATTAAATATAATTCGAGAGTTCGATAAATTAGAAAATAATATTCCAGATTTTTTCAAATTATTTTCCATTTATTCTCACTCTCTTGTTTTATTATTACTGACAATATAATTCTAAATTCAAAGATATAATCGTTTGATACCCTCGCATATCCACATTAAATTTTATATTAATTTTACTCAAATATGTGTATAAAAAGGGTGCCAAGTATAGAAAAAATTAATTCATGTTATTTTTACGTAAAATTAGAATTTTATGAATGAAAGAAATGAGTATTTTGTATGTGTTGACATGTAATAAAAAAGTATGATAAAGTGACAAAACAAAATATTCACTAATTTCATTAATGGCATTCTAATTCTACGTAAAAAAGTTACATATATTCATTTTTTCCATTCGTGGCACACTTATAATCACATTTATACCAAATTAATATAAAATTTATTATGGTATCATGTATGAAACGATAATATCGTTGAATTCAGAATTAAATTCTCTAGGAAAAACGCAAATAAAAAATTTATGTTTACATTTAAATTAAAAAAGTTAATTCACATATCTTGGGAACCGTTGTTATAAATTTATTTTTTCTGATATCACCAATTTTATAATTTCAAATGGCAAAATTTTGCTCATTTTACTAAACTCGTATCTCTTCAAATAAAAAGTTATTAATAGTGTGCAAGCTTATTTAGTTACTTAATAAATCGTTGATACGAACCGATATTAGCGATTAATATCGTTTAAGTATCCTACCGTGACTGCGCCAATTATGTAATCGATTTTTCGTTTACTCAAAAAAAATATTTATTTATTGAAACGGAAATACAGGTATCAGAAACACAATGAATATAATGTCAGAAATATAAGTTTATTCGTTAAGGACTTGTCGGTAACTAACTCTACATTACAGTATTCCAATATTTTATAACTTTACACAACATCTACATCGTCAGAAATTGGAGAATGCTAGGTTTACACTTTTGTGGGAAAACGGATGTGTAACTCCTCCCTCCTTAAAATTGGGCACCTCCGGGTAGTTGGATGGTCGCTTGGGGTTGAAGTTCTTGGCCGGGATCTGGACCCTTACTTTGGCTGCGTTTCTGTTCGAATTTTCTCTTGCAATAAACTGAAATAATAACTACGCCAGTAATTAATAAAATAACATAGAGTATTATTATGGAATGATTTCTTGCAGGGGTATTGTAGACTTCGTTGATGTCTTCGAATTTTTGAAATGGGGTCTTCAAGTCTTGGATGTTTTCTAATTCGATGGAAAATTTTGAAATATTGTTATTGTTTATGTCAATTTCATAATTTTCTAGGACAATTGGCTGTCCAAATGTTCCTTCTTCAAATGTTAGTTTCTGATTCTTGAATATGACATCGCACTCGTTTTGGTTTATGATGAATATTCCTTGTAATTTCTTTATTTCGTCCTTTTGTTTACACGATGTGTGGAGTTCTTCGATTTTTGGAAAAACTGCTAAGTATTGATTTATTTCTTCTACTTTTTCAACGTGGTTTTTCTTGATGTTTAATTTAATGTAGTCACAGTTTTTATTGTTGTTGTGTAATATGATATTCCTCTCACATGAGTCGGGAGTGACGTCGCTTATCTTGTTGGGACACTGATAGTTTGTTCCCTTTGTACAAATGCCATTCAGTGATTTGATTTGGTCATCGTCTGATATTAGGAAATACTCTTTGCTTGGTATGACCGTTACAAATTCAGAATTATGTAGGGTTGGAACTGGTAAGAGGTGAAAAAGCTGGAAGGTTGTTTCGTAATTGATAGGGATTTCTAAGAAATATATAATTTTGTTAGAATTTACTTTACAATTAACAGTTATTAAATTTTCGAACTCGGGAATATTTTCTAATGTGGGTTCTAAAGGAAATTTATTATTGTAGTGATTATAAATTTTGTTTAATTCTTCGTGAAGGTCTTTAATTTTGATTATACTCGGGTGTAAAGTGTGCAATTTGCAAAATGTTAATGAATTCTCAATGTCTTGTAATATGTTTAGTATTATAGTAAACAAATGTGCCAGCTGGTTATAAATGTCTATGATAGGTGCCTTATCGTAATTTTGAACTTTGCTGATAACAATATGCGAGAGCTGCTCAATTTTTGTCTTGAGTATTAACTCGTTATTTTTTATAGTTTCAATAGTTTTATTGAATTTTTCAATTAGTTGGTGATTAATGGAGTATTGTTGCTTTAATTGGCTGTTTAATTTGTTTTGATTTTCTTGTAAATGGTCTAATATTTTTGAATATCTTACTTCATCTTCGGCATCTAAATTGCCGGTAATTGTTTTGATGATTGAGCCTAGGCCATTTACTATACCACGTTTCAATCTAGGATTTTCGGGGTGGATATTAAAATAGTTAAATTTGTTGATTATTGAATTTTGAATAAATTTTATTATTTTATTAATATTTTCATGTTCTTTCAAGAGAGCTGGGTCATTGTTAAGTGTGTCTACTAGATGTTCGTGTTGCGCTAGCAGTGTCTTATACTGTGTAAGTACAGGTTGCAAATCATAATAATGAAGGAAGGTGTGTTTGGATTTTTGTAATTTGGCTTGTCCAAGATTTAGGGTCAGTAGTCCAGAGTTTTTTGTTATGTCTTTAATTTCTAGTCCGTGGGTTGTCGCGAACAAGACGGACCTGCAACATTTAAGTTTTTCTTGTTTAGTTTTCTTGGTCGTTTTATATTTGCGAGGTGGATTTTTGATTGTTTTTTGGGATTCGATTCCGTGTCAATGATGGCAGTTTTTAAATTTTGATTGATATTTTTGATTTTTTCTTTATTAAATTTTGCTTTTCTTGTTTTATTTACCTTTTGTTTATTTCCAACGTATATTGTTTCAGGTATATCAGGTAAATTTTCTCGGTTTTCGTTTAGTTTGTATATTGTTTTAGTTTTGTTAGTTTGTAGACGTTCATTAATATTTTTGTATGCTAATTTGGTTTTCTCACGATGGTTTTGAACGTAGTTTTGTGTTATTTGTTTCTCTAAGTCTAATTCAATAGGTGAATTCGAGTCAAAATGTCCGTTTATTATTTCTGTGGGTTTAAGTCCAGTTGATGAGTGATTTGTGTTATTATAAGCTAGTACTGCGTAGTGTACTTTGTTTTCTATTGTTTCGTCTTTAAAATTTTCTTGTAAGTTGAAAAGTCTGATATGTTCAATGAGAGTGGAATGATATCGCTCTACGAGCCCGTTTGAGTCTGGGTGTTGTGAACTCGTGAAGTGTAGGTCAACTTTATGCAAGCTCAGCATTTCTTGCATGACAGTGTTTTTGAACTCTAGGCCGTTATCACAAATTATCTGTTTTGGAATACCATGATGTGAAAAGAATTTTGTTAATTTATTTGTTACTTCGATAGCGTTTGTAGATTCTACCTTATATGCTTGTGCATATTTAGAAAAAGAATCTATTATGGTTAAAAATTTACAGTTTTCTAAGGTCAACGTATCAATGTGTAAGGTATCGAAAGGTTTACTTGGGGTCGGCGTAATATTGTATTTTAGTTTGAGGGGATTACGCTCGTATTTTGCTTTTAGACAGATTTCGCATTGATTTATATAATCATTAATTGTTTTTAATTGGTTTGGCCAATAATATTTTTTCTTAATTTGGTTGTGAGTTTCGAATACGCCTCTGTGGTTTGTTTTGCCCTCGTGGTAGTTTCTTATTGTGTTTTGTATTTCATCTTTTTCTATGTCAATAAGTTTATTGTTGCAATTTACAAAATTAATTTCAGAGTTTTTAAAATTTTTCTGCAAAGCTTGACTAAATTTTTCATAAACAGGGTTTTCAAAATACAAATGATATTTAATTTTTGGTACTATATATTCTTTTATAAAATCAATTACGTCGTTTTCAAAATTATTTTGGGTTAATTGAAGGGTAATTCTCATTTTGTCTTCATGCAATTTTCTCACTTTTGGTTTTGAGGCTGAGTGCATGACTTCGCTAATTACTATCTGATTTTTGCCTACATTCACGGGTGATTCGATAATTGATATACCAACTATGGGGTTTTCAGGGTTAGAGTGTATTGTGTCGCCTGAATCTGATTCATGTGGGTCATCATCGGGTTCTGCTATCATAGATTGTGTTTCATTGTTATTAGTAAAATTTTCATTAAAATTTAGTATGTACCATTCGAAAAGATTTTCTGTATCGGGGTTTACGGTGTTTACATTTATTTCAATTCGTGATAGGGCATCCGCATTTTTATTTAAAGATCCTTTTTTATAAATTACTTCGAAATCATACTCTTCCAATTTAAGTCTCCATCTAACTAATTTTGAATTTGGTTCCTTTAACGAAAATAACCATTGTAGTGGTTTATGATCGGTCACAATTTTGAATTTCCTGCCAAATAAATAGTGTCGAAAATATTTTGTTGCCCATACCATTGCCAAAAGTTCTTTTTCAGTAGTGGAATAATTTTGTTCCGATTGATTCAAAGTTCTACTCGCATATGCGATGGGTAGGTCTGAACCGATCGTTCCTTGTGATAAAACTGCACCTAGTGCAAAGTTGCTAGCTTCAGTAGTTAAAATAAAAGGTTTTGAGTAATCTGGGTGTTGTAAAATTGGTTCATTAATTAATAAATTTTTACAAGTGTTGACACAATCTCTATATTGAGGGTCGTGTATATTTATGGTTGCGCCCTTTTTAAGACATTTTGTTAGGGGTTTGGTAATGTGAGCGAAATCTTTTAGGAATTTGCGGTAATATCCAAGAAGGCCAAGGAATGCTTTAATTTCCGTAGTTGTTCGAGGAATAGGGTAATCTTTTACTGCTTTAATTTTATCTGGGTTTGGTTTCACGCCATCGGGTGTGACAACATGTCCCAAATAAGCAACTTCTCTTTGACAGAATTCCGATTTATCTAACTGCACCTTGAGGTTCGCCTTTTTTAAACGATCGAAAACAGCTCTTAAACTCTGAATGTGTTCTTGAAGGCTAGTGCTGAATATTAAAATATCATCCAAATATACTACGCAAATTTCATTTACTAAATTTTTAAGAACACTATCCATCACGCGCTGAAACGTAGCGGGTGCATTTTTTAATCCAAATGGCATTCGAAGAAACTCGAAATGGCCATTTTCAGTATTGAATGCTGTTTTTTCGATATCCGCTTTGTCCATTCCAATTTGGTGGTATCCGGATGCAAGGTCTAGCGTGGTGAAATATTGGCATCTGCCAAGTTTGTCTAGTAATGAGGATATGTTTGGTATCGGGTATTTGTCATTAATTGTTTTTTCATTAAGTTTTCTATAGTCTATTACTATCCTCCATTTTCTTTTGCCCGGCGCATCTAGTTTTTTGGGTACAATCCACACGGGTGATGACCATGGGGATTGTGATGGCCTAATTATTCTATCTTCTAACATTTTATTAATTTGTTCTTGGACTTCTTTCCTGTGAACTTCAGGATATCTGTATGTTTTTGAATAAATTGGAATTTCGTCGGTGGTTCTAATTTTGTGTTTAATTTCGTTTGTGAAGGTTAATTGTTTGTCTTCAGTATGAAATATACCTGCGTATTCTTTTGTTAATTTAATAATTGCGTCTTTTTCTTCCGAGTTCATGTGTTCAGTACGAATTTTGGAAGTATCAAATGAGTGGTTGAAATTTTGTTTTTCAAAATTATAATTGTTTAATTCGAAATGTTCTAATGGGTGTGTGATTATTTTATCTGTTAAATTAATATTACATTCTAAGTCGCTCAGGTTTGTGATTGGATAATACGTTGTGTGATTTTCAATTTTGGCAATTCCTTCCGGTATAATTAAATTTTCAATTTTTGTTTCCGGAATCAAAACTTCACCGTTCTCTATTTCATTTATTTCAAGTTTTGTTATATGTTCTGTCATGGCTGGGATAGTCACGTAGTGCTGTCTCGGCGTAATCTTATGATAATGAATTTTAATCTCATGTGACGGTGTTATAATTTTATCTCGTGTGAGGTCAATAACGGCTTCTAAATTTTTTAGATTATCTACTCCGAGTAGAATACCAAAATATTTATGGAAATCGAACATGTAATATTTTAATAATAAATTTGGATTTTTAAATAATTTAGATGAGGGTATGATTACACTACAATTTTCGGTAGATGTTCCGTGAGCTGTTGTGATAGTGAAGCTATCGTTTTGTATTTTGTTCGGGTAAAATTTCTTCGCGATGTTTGGTTTTATAAACGAGCGAGTACTGCCTGTGTCAATTAATACCTTCAAGTTGTTCTCTGGAAAGATAATAAAAGGAAGTTCGCTCTGATTATGGCTTAAATTTAATGATTCTATTGTTGGTCCGAGGCTTCTAACTCTAAAAAATTATTTTCATCAAGTTGGGGTTCATAATAATGTTCTATCTCACTGTCTGGTTCGCAAACTACAACGTTACTATCGTCTGTGGTCTGCTCGTCGTATGTTTCGGTATTGTATAGTTCCTCAACTGTAAATTTGGGTATTTGTTGTAGGAATTGTTGTGTTCTATACTGAGGTGGTATGTATTGTTGGGGTCTTTGTTGGTTATAAGATGTACTAGCTCTTGGGGTGAAAGATTGCTTTGTGCTAATACTCATAGGAGTTGGTTTTGGTAATGGTTTTTGTGGATTGGGTTTAAACACATTTGATCTGGGTTGATTATTATTATTATTATTGTATCTTTGTACAGCTAGTGCATTGTTGGGTGTTGGTCTATAAGAATACATGAGTGGTGATGGGGAATTATTTGTAAAATTTCTTTGTGGTGTTTGTTGTAAATGTCGTACATTGTTGTGTGCAATGTGTTTTGATTTTATGTGAATTTTTAACTGTGTATGTGAGTGAGTATCTAGTTGGAAGTCATTTGTCAGCATATTGAGCGCTGAACTCATGTCCTCGGGTTTCTTTGTACGCATTAGTGTTCCTAGTGGCTCTTTAAGTCCGCGTAAAAGAATTCTGACCGTGTATTTTTGGAAATATCCAATTAAAACTTTTTGTTCTTCTGCTTGAATTTGGGTCGTAATATATGATATTTGAAGATTTAAGAGTTCTTGAACTTTATTAAAATATTCGAATGCTGATTCGTTTGTTTGTTTTAACTCTGTTAATTCTATGTTTAGAGTGAAACAATCACGTTTGTCAGCATATGTGTTAATTAACGCTTGTTTTAAATCGTCCCAATTTGTAACATTGCAACTCGCTATATTGATAGCAGCATCGCCTTTAATTTTTGACAATATACTAGACATCAAATATTCATTTTGGAAGTCTGTTATATCTGTTTTATTATAAAATTTATTTACTAGTTTTTCACATATTTCTATAAATCGTGCTAATAATTTATTATCGCCTGTAAATTCAGGGATCATTTCAAGGTATTCTCTTTTTAGGACGGGGGTAGTCATTTCGTTTAAATTTAAAGAGTTAATTTCGTCAATAAGATTTTCTATGGAAATGTTATTGGTTTGACTGGGGATTGGTGAGTTACAGGGGGTGGTTTCTGAACTTGTATCAGTGTGATCTGAGTCTGATTCTTGTTTGCAATCTCTGAGTGACATACTCGTAAGTACTTACAGGATAACAACCAGCTTGTCCATCTGTCGCCTCGACGTATTCGCTGAAGAGGGATGGAACGTCTTCAAGTTCTGTGTGCAGCAGTACTTGGGGTCTTCTTCGGGTTGCGATGTGCACTCGCTGTGTAGGAGTCGATCTTGACGTTGCCTGGGACGTTTCCGTTTCTTGAGCTTGGTTACTTAATAAATCGTTGATACGAACCGATATTAGCGATTAATATCGTTTAAGTATCCTACCGTGACTGCGCCAGTTATGTAATCGATTTTTCGTTTACTCAAAAAAAATATTTATTTATTGAAACGGAAATACAGGTATCAGAAACACAATGAATATAATGTCAGAAATATAAGTTTATTCGTTAAGGACTTGTCGGTAACTAACTCTACATTACAGTATTTCAATATTTTATAACTTTACACAACATCTACATCGTCAGAAATTGGAGAATGCTAGGTTTACACTTTTGTGGGAAAACGGATGTGTAACTTATATATATATATATATATATATATATATATATATATATATATATATATATATATATATATATATATATATATATATCCATCCAGAAGTAAAAACTTTGACTCTAGTTGAAAGTAAACATTTAAAACTCTGATTAACTTAACTGCAATTAAATTATTATATCTACACATAGATCGACCTTAAAAGTTACACTTACAATGTCCCATCTGAAACATCACAAACAAAAGAAAAGAAGAGATGGAAATAGGTTTTAAAATATGATCCAAAATATATATATATATATATATATATATATATATATATATATATATATATATATATATATATATATATATATATGTCGGAGATTGTAATATCAAAGCATGTCGTAACGATCATTTAATGAATCAAGTATTACGTGAATCACTTATTATCTTTTAATTGTATTGTCGTAATCGAAACGTCAAGCATTCTTGGCTACAATGCTTGGATGGAATCAGTGTGTAGCGGTGCTCAGGGTGAGTGCATGTCCGCCTCGCTGAGATCATCACGTTTATATTATCGCTGTGGTTCTGAAATAGTGTTGGTCGACATAGAGTTTGCCAGTGATACTACTCTGCGACATCAGAAGTGGGATTCGCCTGCGATCCACAATATTGTATGTGGGTTTGTGTTCTGTTGGTGAATTATAAAGTGAAGTGCAGGGCCAAGCAAATTAAGATGGAAAGGCCGTCTAGCAATTTTTGCAGGTTTTCATCATAGGGCATTGACCAGTAACAAGGATTCAGTCTGTGTCCCACCCAGAGAGTGGTTACGCAATTACAAGAGCTCGTTAAGTAGAACCGTGAGTAATGTGTACTGAATTTATGTTAAGCGTTCTTCCAATACTGGTAAGAGATTTTATTACAAAGCTCAAGATATCGTTGTGAGCTATGTTGGTGGCAATTGGGTTGCTGTTATAATAAAAGCAATTCGGTCAGTTGCTTGCTGAGAAACGAGAGACGAAGTCGAGTTTGTTGTTTATGATATTGTGATGGCCGATGATCCGGATTACCGTTCCCCATATATGTTATTTAAGATATTATTTATTACAGTAGGTGTCCATGGCAGTTGTTATATTTTGATTGATGTTTTGTCATTGAACTTGTATGACGTAATAAGTATTTCATTTTTGGTAGCTTGATTCTACTCCTTTACATCGTCTGCGACGTGACAATATTATTAAAAGGAATATAGGTCAAGTAGTCGGGAGTATCAACCAGTTTGCGATTTAGTTAGTTATTTGTGAAATAACAAACGAACTAATACAAATTCCTTAAAGCCTTTCGATATGTCAAGAAAGTTGTAAAATGTTTTCATTGTACAAGTTTCGCAAACTAACAGACACGTTGAGTAGGTACACTGCAACCTTGAGGCACCTGATATATCGTTACTTACTTTTTATCCAGATATGACCGATGCGTGTGCAGAACCATGGTGTACCGAAATAGAAATTATAACATAAAAATTTCACTGGAGATCTTCAGGAAAGATAGTTAAAGGTGCAAATATGTTAGAAAACTATGCTAAAGATGAATATTTTATTAACTGCAGATATAGTTTACTGAGCTACAAATTCTAGATAGATGATATTGTTATTATCATTATTAGGTTAAGGGCTTTAAGCGCTGGTGACTTTAGTCACCGCGACCAGTAAGATCTGCTGTAGCGTGTTTTGACTGAATGTCTGGAAGCCACTCCAAAGTTTTGATGAACTGAAATTTGGTATTTTACTGAACAATGACTAGTAAAGATACTTGTCATAATTCAAAGTCCCTTTTGTTGAAAGCTAATAGCAGTTTAACGTTTATCGTCGAGGGTGAAATAAATATCTCCAGACTATGAATTATGGCTTTTCAAGTATCCACAGGAAGTGCCTAAGACTCACTTATACTACGGTACCCATTTTAGCTTTGATTCACAAGTGAAAGCAGCCTGGTTATCTGACGTTAAGTAGATTGCTTCTTCTTTTAGAGCTTGTTTAAGTTTATTGAGCACACAGATTTATTGCTTGAGATATAATGAAACCGTTGTGTATGGATTCCTTTATTTGGCAGCACGGACCAAATAAAATCGATCCAGTTTCTGCTGACTCTAGTTTAGAAATATCCGTAAACCAGGACAGATAGTCTATTTGGAAGAGTGGCCTTACTACTGTCCACCGAAGGCGATTACCAAAAACTCTCTTGTGTAGCTTTTTGTTTTAGAAATTATGAGTGGCCTACGAGATCTCCAAACTTGAAGTGTTTTGTCTTGCAGAGTACAAAGACGTTGGCCCCAGAATCAATTCCATTTCTGCACTTGGACAGGTATTCATAGCGTCTGTGGTATGTGATACAAAGAAAAACTATCGTTGCGCTTCCACAAAGACGCTTGTGCTGTGTTTTGTTACATTTTGGCCGCCGTACTAACGATGCATGAGTGATCATTGGTCCAAATACGGTGATGTATGGCTAGTGGTTCGTTTCTGCCTGCAATCTCTAGTTTTTGCTAGAAGGACAGCGGCTTGTGTCCGAGGCTGCTACGGGATTTGTTTTGATGATTTTGTTAATGTATTAATTGCATGTGGACTTTTGAGTATTCAGGTTTCAGGTATCTGCGTTGTCATTAAGGGTAATGTGATTGAAGTGAGAGATCGATGCATTCGATCAGTTACTGTACGATGATGCTATTTGGGAAAAAATATTGTTGACAGTGGCGAGAAAGCTGTAATTATGGACGAAGTCTGTACCAGTCTGTCTCGAAATAATAAGCCAGAATGGGCGAGCATCCTGCCCAAGATCTACGAATGAGGCGATGTGTAGCACTGATAGTGAGAGAATGTATTGGATGTACCGTGTTAGCGTGAATAATATAGCGCTGTGCAGACAGTTCAAATCTGAGTGAACTTTTATCAATTGTTCATGGTATAATTTGTATGGTTATTCAAGTTCCTGCACGTCCATGTTCCAAAACCCTGAGTCGTTACAGATGGAACTTTCATGAATATTGAAATTTAGGTACAAATATGGTAGTGGTTTGAAATAGTCCCTGAGTCTATTCCCAGAACATTCTATATGACTTTATTAAATTTCCGGTGAGCATGGTCGTAGCTATAAAACTTGGCGTTTTGGTTTTGATGGAGCTGTGGCCGATCAGGCTCCTCGTGACCGTTTTCGGGGTGACCATGCTAGTTTTGTCAAATTGTGAATTTGTTGAATGTTTAAATTGTGGCAAGCTAGATCATCCGCAGAGGAGTTGCACAGGACAGCTGGTGCCCGGACTGGAGCCTGCCACGGTTGCGAAGCAGACTGTTTTACCTGAAAAACAATTGAGCAACAGAAATCTGTCAGCCATTGGAAGGAGAGAAGTCTGACAAGACGGGACTTGCTTTTCAATTGTTTGTCTTAATGTTTGGGATGCCGAAGTGCAGCCAGATGGACGCTGGAACAAATTGCTTTAAAATATTTTGATCGTTATCCAAGGATAAATTTAATTGAAGAAAGTTCATCGGATGATGGATACAAAGGAAGATAAGATAAGATTTGTTTCTACATCTCCTCTTGCAAACGTTTCAGTATATTATTTTACCTTCATCAAGTGCTGCAATAAAAATATATGACACAAATCAAGAACAATCATTTTTCAGAGTATAATCAAGCAATAATAAACAACAAGTTTAAATAAACAACAATTTTTTTAATAAAATACCTGTGAGGATTTGTAGGCCAAACGAGAAACATTATAAAAGACAGCATCACCTGTGACAGTGTAAGATCAACTGACTAAAACTTACTAACCTCCAATAAGAGCAAAAACCAACTTGTCAAAAAATTAAACTAAAAAACATTAAGCCAAAATACAGTTAGGAAAAAGAAAAGAAGAACTATCTGTTTGAATTATTTAACAAATTTAGAACATTTTGATAGCTCTAAGCTTAAGCATGCCAGATTATTTCGATTTGGTGTTACGTATTATTTACATAACACATGAATCCATGTTCTAATTTTTAAGTAGAGCGGTTCATGCGTACAATAATGAACCTTCTGGAGGTTGAGAACACAATTTAGTTAGGCTAATCGAGTGGATCGTTGAAAATCCACAGGGGTGACTAAAACTTTGAAGAGCCGACAAACTTTTATAACAAAAGTGGCTAAGGAGCAAATGAGGCGTTGGTCTGGACATTGGACATTTTCGTTAAATTCTTTAGAATTATTAACCGTGATGGAAGATGACATGCTACTGGATGCCTCTGTCATGGTGTTTCGGTATGCTACTGTGATACCTCTGCCGAAGGTAACATGCTAACTAGGTGCCTCTGTCGTGTGGTTTTCCGAGCTGGTTAAGCGATGACGGAATAATGTTCCATTGCTGGGTAAGCAATGACGCTGTGGTTTTCCGAGCTGGTTAAGCGATGACGGAATAGTGTTCCATTGCTGGGTAAGCAATGACGCTGTGGTTTTCCGAGCTGGTTAAGCAATGACGGAATAGTGTTCCATTGCTGGGTAAGCAATGACGGTGTGGTTTTCCGAGCTGGTTAAGCGATGACGGAAGGGTGTTCCATTGCTGGGTAAGCAATGACGGTATGGTTTTCTTGCGCTGGTTAAGCGAAGATGGAATAGCGATCGAATGCTGGTTAAGCAATGATGGTCTGTCGCTGTTGGACAAGCTATAACAATGCTTGAATACTGATATTGGTAGTCATGTATTTACTGGTGAAATGTATTGTCACAGAAATATGTTTTGTTTTAATTTAGTGTACTATAGCTAAATTTTGAGCTTAATATAAATGTGAACAAAGTTGTAACTATTTGAGCACTTATTGGTCAGAGATAGCCGAGCGAAAATACTGTGGATAAATTCTTTGTTTTCAGATAGTTCACACGAGGACGTGTGAAACGTCAGAATGGCCGTGTCGGAGATTGTAATATCAAAGCATGTCGTAACGATCATTTAATGAATCAAGAATTACGTGAATCACTTATTATCTTTTAATTGTATTGTCGTAATCGAAACGTCAAGCATTCTTGGCTACAATGCTTGGATGGAATCAGTGTGTAGCGGTGCTCAGGGTGAGTGCATGTCCGCCTCGCTGAGATCATCACGTTTATATTATCGCTGTGGTTCTGAAATAGTGTTGGTCGACATAGAGTTTGCCAGTGATACTACTCTGCGACATATATATATTATAATTATAAAAATTAGTCATAATTAAACAAATTCTATACAAAAAATATCTGTTGTAATATTCAGAGAACAAACTATTTTTACCTGTTGAGAAAAAAATTATATTTTGAAGCAATGACCTAATTTTTAGGTACCTGTTATAAAAACTAATAAAACAAACTCACGTGTGCTCCCACTTTTCATCGAAAACACCACTTGTTATCATAAAATATGATGAGATCAATGGAATAAAAGGCGAAATTAGTTATAATAGTAATGTTTATTATAGCCCTTTCCCTCCCAGTACAAAATTATCATCGTTAGGAGACAAATGGACAGATTAGATAGAGTACAGATTACGCTTACAATTATGTTTTAGCTTAGTTAAAAATACTTGTCGTTTATTGTTTTTGACTATACAACTCATTAGAATATAGAATAGGATAGCTCAATTTTTCTTAGTTACGCTGTAAAACAGCAGTTATTTGCGTTGCGAAGTTGTGTTTCGCGAAAAACACAACACGTAGCATTTCAAATGAATCACATATCATATCATCCATGGATATAAATGAGCAAGTAATATTTTTGACATTTCGTAAAAATATAGTTGGTTGATTCGCTGTATAGTCTTAACATATACAACTCGAGCTTCTAAAATCATCTGAATATATAGTTTGCGGACTCGATGTATTACCTGAAAACACACCTCGTCCTCTCAACTATATATTCGATTATTTTCAAACCTCTTTTTGTATAACTATTGACAATTAAAAAAATTAACGTGTGGGACACCCTGTTGAATTAGTGCAGGTTGTAGCTTTGTAACAGTTGGCTGAGTTAGTACATGTAGTGGCTTTAAAACAGCCTGTTGAATTTGTACACGTCACCGCTTTATTACATTTTGAAGACCCAGTACACGTTAGTGCATTTAGACAATTTTGAGAACTCGTACACGCTTGTCCGTTTGGACAGTTTGCGCAATTAGTGCATCCTGCTGTACAATTAGTACAATCAGCAGGCCCAGTGCATTGGCAATAATACCCGGTACACAAACACATAACTATTACTGCTATTAGTAACCAGTTTGTTGTTAAAGCACACGTTTTGAATGCCATCGTTTTTTGTATTATCGTTATTTATCTTGCTGTTTACTTCGGTAGACTGCTGAATACTGGCCCGCGCCCTGCTATATATATACTATACACCGACGTCGTAATGACTTCGGTAACTTATTCATTATCTTGTTTACATAAAAGTTACAATAACATGTTGTTGTACAATAATAAAAATTTGATGTATTCTTTGAATTGTAAAAATATTGTTTCCAGATGATTGATTGTTTTGTAATTGTCAATGTCGGTTGAAATTTGTACAATAAACCTTTTCTAAAAAGAATTATTCTTTCATTACATGTATTATAGAGTTTTAATTCGGGAGCTCGCTCTGCAAGCAAGAAACTCGAGAGGTCAAGCGTCTTTTTCAGAGCATGACATCACACGAAAAATTTCCGAGCGGTTTGCGAGCATGTCAATCGAAAACGCTATTAGTTTATTTCCATTATTGCATAATATGCATAGTAAAAAACAAAATAACATTTATATCGTTGAAAAGAGAAAAAAATGGGAATATTTATAGGGTAAATATCAAATATGCATTCCATTCCAGCACATTACCCTCTGTCAGTTATATGATGTATTTACGAAAATTCTACTGGTGAACTGTAACCGGTAAACAGCTTTTTATCAGGTTATGGCTACCGGGATCTATATTTTAAGAACGCAAGTGGTAAACAGGGTAGATCCATAACCTATGAAAAAAATTGAAAATTTAAAACAGGTTAGAAATTTGACATAGTTAAGAAACTGAGCAGAGTCCTACTTTGAACACAGTTCTACTTTTAACGCGCGCGCTTCGCTTTGCATCACTACTTTTTCTTGAGATTAGATTCTTCATGAAACCGGTAGATGGACATGGTAGATATTGAACAATTTTCGAACACGGTAACTTTTTACCGCTCGTGTTTTCGAACACAGTCGGTAGATGCGGTATCTACCGGTAGAATTGTCGTAAATGCGTATGTATTTTCTATAAAATCCATACAGATAGTTTCTTGCAAAAGATTCTAAATTTCTTGTATGTACATTACCTTTCGACAGTTGAATGTATTTTATACAAATTCCATACAGAAATTTTGTACAATAAACCTTTTCTGAAAGGAATTATTGTTTCATTACATGTATTAAAGAGTTTTCGATTGGGTGCTCGCTCTGCAAGCAAGAAATTCTGCTCGAACTCGAGAGGTCGAGCGACTTTTTCAGAGCAATATATGGCTGATCGAGCACACGAGTGCCGTGCATATGACATCACACGGAAAATTTATGAGCGATTCGCGAGCATGTCAGTCGAAAACGCTATTAGTTTATTTCCATTATTGACTCATTTATATTTGCATCAGTTTTCCAAATTGCTTTTTTTGAAAACTAGGAATGCAAATGAAAAATATATATTTGTTTAACGAGGCACTAAGATACTAGATTTACAGCGGAGGCTGCCGTTTTATTGATGAGGCGATGCCGAGGCAGTGAATGCTGCCTAGCTGTAAATCTGTGTCTAGTGCCATTGGAACATATATCTATATATATATATATATATATATATATATATATATATATATATATATATATATATATATATATATATATATATATATATATATATATATATATATATATATATATATATATATATGTAGTCATTTCTTTGTAGAACCTTTAAACTACTTATTTTAATCTTTCACTCCAAACTAATGTGTTTCCCGAAGTCCTTAAATTCTCATTTATTTGTCCCATACATAAATCTGGTGATATAACTGATGTATCCAATTATCGACCAATTGCCATCCTCTCTAACATTTCTAAAAAATTTGAATCTATCCTCTACAACTATATTTACAATAGTGTCAAAAACCTTATATCTGTTCGTCAACATGGTTTCGTTAGGGGTAAATCTGCAACCACAAATTTAGCAAATTTTACTGAATATGTTCTCAATTCTCTGCATGATCATTCACAGGTTGATGTCATCTACACTGACTTCAAAAAAGCCTTTGATACCGTTGATCATAATGCTCTTCTTCAAAAATTGGGTGTCAATTTCAATTTTCTCCTAATCTTGTTTCTCTTCTCAAATCTTATTTGCATGCTCGCAAAATTACAGTTCGCGTTAACAGTTACAACTCCGATACTTTTATTGCCACTTCCGGTGTGCCACAAGGCTCTAATCTTGGGCCACTTTTATTTATACTATTTATTAATGACATCGTAGATGTTATTAAATATTCTGAAGTTTTACTGTATGCCGATGATCTAAAGATTTTTAAAACTATCAATTCTGTACATGACTGTTTTCTTTTACAAAAAGATGTTGAAAATCTTCTAACTTGGTCTCAAAATTCTAAATTATTTTTCAACTTCAGTAAGTGTAAGTTAATGAGTTACTTAGTGAAAAAAAATTGTTTATACTTATTCTTATATTATGGAAAATACTTATCTTGATCGTGTATTTATGTTCAAAGACCTTGGTGTTATTTTTGATTGTAAGTTAAGTTTTCACTTACATATTAATTACATCACTAAGTCATCCATTAAAACTCTGGGTTTTATTATACGCTCATGTAAATCTTTTAATAATATAACAACTTTAAAACGTTTATATTTTTCTCTTGTGAGATCTAAATTAGAGTACTGTCTACAAGTATGGAACCCAATTTACAACAAATACATATTACAACTTGAATCAGTACAAAAAAGATTTGCAAAATTCTGTTATTTCAAAACTTTTAAACAGTACCCTAATATCGATATTAACTATAACTTACTTTTGTCTGAAGTCAACTTAATTTCGTTACACACTCGGAGAAAAATACAGTCATGTTTATTTGTGTATAAATTGCTAAATAATATTATTTTTGATAATACACTGCTTGGTAATCTTCCTATAAAAGTACCCCGGTTAACAACTAGAAATAAGGTGACTTTTCAACTTAATATTGTACGAACTAATTATGAAATGAAATCCACAATTTATCAAATGTGTTCTATATTTAATAGCATTCCATTTAACATTGATGTATTTTTTTCTTCATTTAGGGTGTTCAAACGTAATGTTTCAAATTTTTTTCGTCATGAATAATGTTTTATATTTTCGAATATATTATTTCTTATTTGTTATTATTAGCTGTTGAATGTTTATATCTTAATATTATGTTCTAAAAAAGCATATTATTTAATTAGTTTATTGACATGTATTTTTTTATTGTTTTTGTGTACCGTTACTATGCAAGGTTTATTATTGTATCTTTCTTTTTTGGTGTAAAATCCTCCTGTAACTGGAACTTTAAGTTCTGTAGGACTGGTTAAATAAATAAATAAATAAATAAATATATATATATATATATATATATATATATATATATATATATATATATATATATATATACAGAATGTTTTTTTATCAGGGCCACCATTGGTATCTCGGAAACTGTAAGTGCTACGACTTCGTTGTATGGTACAAAAGTTTTCATATCAGGGGGCCATTTTAGTGATGTTTTTTTTTTGAAAAAATATGTATAGGTCACTAGATAATGGCGAAAAACTGATTTTTGTTATTTTTTCTTTTTAAAATAACTCGTAAACTATCAGTTATCGAGAAAAATGTTTCAAATGAAAATGTTACAATATTATATTGTCAATCCAGTGGCGTACAAAAATATTTTTCTATTGGTACATTTTTAAGATATAGTACAAACTACAATTTTTACCTTCCGTCACCTTTAGGTAAGGAAGGTATTGTCTTTGGTCAAAAAATTCGGTGGTGAGTTTTTAATAAATAAGCACGTGTTAAGGTCCCTAGAATACGATTTTACGATTTTTACGATGATGTCTGTATATATACTACAATTCCAAAAATTATAATTCTTTCGTATTCCTCTTCGTTGCATCCGTATGAAGAGCTGATTAGATTTTGGTTATAATTGATCAACCGGAAGTACCCTCATTTGAAGATTTAACAGTTTTTCTTAAAAAAACGATGTTAAATATCATTTTTTCACATTTAATGTTATTATAAATATTAAAGAACATTGTCTTCTCTATACGATTTCACTGCATTTTATACTTCATATTGAATGGATATAGAGGTATAAAATTATAAAAAAATTAAATTTCATAAATT
This sequence comes from Harpalus rubripes, assembly GCA_963082715.1. Lineage (NCBI taxonomy): Eukaryota > Metazoa > Arthropoda > Insecta > Coleoptera > Carabidae > Harpalus > Harpalus rubripes. Next base: position 11,187,473 of record OY720461.1, read on the forward strand.
AGCCAGCTATGCTAGAAACAGCGACTATATTAAGAAAATCCTGATTGAAAGATGTTAGTGTCAAGTGCAATTGACATATTCGTAGAATATTTATGTTATAATTTTTACTCGAATTATAGGATAAAAAAAACATTCTGTATATATATATATATATATATATATATATATATATATATATATATATATATATATATATATATATATATATATGTTCCAATGGCACTAAACACAGATTTACAGCTAGGCAGCATTCACTGCCTCGGCTTCGCCTCATCAATAAAACGGCAGCCTCCGCTGTAAATCTGGTATCGTAGTGCCTCGTTAAACAAATATATATTTTTCATTCGCATTCCTAGTTTTCAAAAAAGCAATTTAGAAAACTGATGCAAATGTAAATGAGTCAATAATGGAAATAAACTAATAGCGTTTTCGACTGACATGCTCGAAAATCGCTCATAAATTTTCCGTGTGATGTCATGCACGGCACTCGTGTGCTCGATCAGCCATATATTGCTCTGAAAAAGTCGCTCCACCTCTCGAGTTCGAGCAGAATTTCTTGCTTGCAGAGCGAGCACCCAATCGAAAACTCTTTAATACATGTAATGAAACAATAATTCCTTTCAGAAAAGGTTTATTGTACAAAATTGACAATTACAAAACAATCAATCATCTGGAAACAATATTTTTACAATTCAAAGAATACATCATATTTTTATTATAGTACAACAACATGTTATTGTAACTATTACGTAAACAAGATAATGAATAAGTTACCGAAGTCATTACGACGTCGGTGTATAGTACATATATAGTAGGGCGCGGGCCAGTATTCAGCAGTCTACCGAAGTAAACAGCAAGATAAATAACGATAATACAAAAAACGATGGCATTCAAAACGTGTGCTTTAACAACAAACTGGTTACTAATAGCTGTAATAGTTATGTGTTTGTGTACCGGGTATTATTGCCAATGCACTGGGCCTGCTGATTGTACTAATTGTACAGCAGGATGTACTAATTGCGCAAACTGTCCAAACGGACAAGCGTGTACGAGTTCTCAAAATTGTCTAAATGCACTAACGTGTACTGGGTCTTCAAAATGTAATAAAGCGGTGACGTGTACAAATTCAACAGGCTGTTTTAAAGCCACTACATGTACTAACTCAACCAACTGTTACAAAGCTACAACCTGCACTAATTCAACAGGATGTCCCACACGTTAATTTTTTTAATTGTCAATAGTTATACAAAAAGAGGTTTGAGAATAATCGAATATACAGTTGAGAGGACGAGGTGTGTTTTCAGGTAATACATCGAGTCCGCAAACTATATATTCAGATGATTTTAGAAGCTCGAGTTGTATATGTTAAGACTATACAGCGAATCAACCAACTATATTTTTACGAAATGTCAAAAATATTACTTGCTCATTTATATCCATGGATGATATGATATGTGATTCATTTGAAATGCTACGTGTTGTGTTTTTCGCGAAACACAACTTCCCAACGCAAATAACTGCTGTTTTACAGCGTAACTAAGAAAAATTGAGCTATCTGATTGGTCTATTTTGTAATGAGTTGTATAGTCAAAAACAATAAACCACAAGTATTTTTAACTAAGCTAAAACATAATTGTAAGCGTAATCTGTATTCTATCTAATCTGTCCATTTGTCTCCTAACGATAATAATTTTGTACTGAGAGAGAAAGGGCTATAATAAACATTACTATTATAACTAATTTCGCCTTTTATTCCATTGATCTCATCATATTTTATGATAACAAGTGGTGTTTCCGATGAAAAGTGGGAGCACACGTGAGTTTGTTCTATTAGTTTTTATAACAGGTACCTAAAAATTAGGTCATTGCTTCAAAATATCATTTTTTTCTCAACAGATAAAAATAGTTTGTTCTCTGAATATTAAAACGGATATTTTTTGTATAGAATTTGTTTAATTATGACTAATTTTTATAATTATAAAAACTATTGATTTTGGATCATATTTTGAGACCTATTTCCATCTCTTCTTTTCTTTTGTTTTTGTTTGTGATGTTTCAGATGGGACATTGTAAGTGTAACTTTTAAGGTCGATCTATGTGTAGGTATAATAATTTAATTGCAGTTAAGTTAATCAGAGTTTTAAATGTTTAATTTCAACTAGAGTCAAAGTTTTTACTTCTGGATGGATATATGTATATGTCTAAATAAGCTTGCACACTATTAGTAACTTTTTATTTGAAGAGATGAGTTTAGTTAAATGAGCAAAATCTTGCCATTTGAAATTACAAAATTGGGGATATCAGAAAAAATAAATTTATATCAACGGTTCCCAAGATATGTGAATTAACTTTTTAAATTTAAATGTAAACATATATTTTTTATTTGCGTTTTTCCTAGAGAATTTAATTCTGAATTCAACGATATTATCGTTTCATACATGATACCATAATAAATTTCATATTAATTTGATATAAATATGACTATAAGTGTGCCACGAATGGAAAAAATTGAATATATGTAACTTTTTACGTAGAATTAGAATGCCATTAATGAAATTAGTGAATATTTTGTTTTGTTACTTGATCATACTTTTTTATTACATGTCAACACATACTCATTTCTTTCATTCATAAAATTCTAATTTTACCTAAAAATAACATGAATTGATTTTTTCTATACTTGGCACCCTTTTTATACACATATTTGAGTAAAATTAATATAAAATTTAATGTGGATATGCGAGGGTATCAAACGATTATATCCTTAAATTTAGAATTATATTGTCAGTAATAATAAAACAAGAGAGTGAGAATAAATGGAAAATAATTTGAAAAAATCTGGAATATTATTTTCTAATTTATCGAACTTTCGAATTATATTTAATTTAGATTATTTTTTGATCCGCAAATTTGTTTCAATCAACAGAATCAGACTTTTATGCTATTGTAATGCCATCTACTGTCGTAATTTACTAGCTTCATTTATTTACATAGCGCATTTGGCAAGTCTGTTTTGACAACTAGAACACAACTTTGGCAAAATAAATATAAATAATCATAATTACTAATTATGGTACTTTTAGAATTGGTTTCTATAATTTTTTGGTTTATTTCATGATAACAAACGGCACTCGCTCATTTTACTTGTATATTGATAGCTATCTGACATGTCAACAAAAATAAAAGCTACAGAGATTATTCCCGGGAATAATCACTAGAGCTTTATTCTTAGTATAATAATGACAGGATTGGTTAAAACGCAGACACGTGGCATACCATGAAGCATTTCATTGGTTTTATGAAATGTCAAAAAATAATCTAGCGAATAAAAAATATATGATGTTATTTAAAATAAATAAGTTAGGTCTTAAGTTTTGGAGACCGCTGCTATAAATTTATATTAGCTGATATCACCAATTTTGTAACTTAAAATGGTACAATTTTTCTTATTTAACTAAACTCGTATCTCTTCAAATAAAAAAGTTACCAATAGTGAGCAAGCTTATTGAGATATATATCCATCTAGAAGTAAAAATTTTGACCCGTTTTTAAAGTAAAACGATAAGCTATTGAAATTAGGCGAAGTATCAATTAAAATGCCACCGGTTCCCGTTAGAACCACTTTAAGGTCTGGTTTACAGAAGCTCAATTGAATTTTCTAGTTGAGATTAAATATTTAAAACTCTAATTAACTTAACTGCAATTAATTATTATATCTACACATAGATCGACCTTAAAAGTTACTCTTACAATGACCCATCTGAAACATCACAAACAAGAACAAAAGAGAAGAAGAGGTGGAAAGAGGTCTCAAAAAAATGATCAAAATCTATAGTTTTTATAATTATTAAAATTAGTCATAATTAAACAAATTCTAGACAAAAAATATGTTATAATATTCACAAAACGAAATCATTTACCTGTTCAAAAAAAATTGATATTTTGAAGCAAAGACCTAATTTTTAGGTAGCTATCATAAAAACTAATAGAACAAACTCACATGTGCTCCCACTTTTCATCGACAGTACTATTTTTTATAATAAAATATGATGAAATCAATGGAATAAAAGGCGAAATCAGTGATAATAGTAATGTTTATTATAGCCCTTTCTCTCCCAGTACAAGATTATCCTCCTTAGGAGACAAAGGGACAGATTAGATAGAATACAGATTATGCTTACAATTATGTTTTAGGTTAGATAAAAATACTTGTGGTTTATTATTTTTGACTATACAAGTCATTAGAAAATAGAATCAGATCGCTCAATTTTTTTTAGTTGCGCTGTAAAACATTCGTAAAAATATAGTTGGTTGATTCGTTGTATAGCTTTAACATATACAACTCGAGCTTCTAAAATCATCTGGATATATAGTTTGCGGACTCGATGTATTACCTGAAAACACAACTCGTCCTCTCAACTGTATATTCGATTATTTCCAAACCTCTTTTTGTATAACTATTGAGAACAAAAAAAACTTAACATCTGGATCATCCTGTTGAATTAGTGCAGGCTATAGTAGCTTTGGAACAGTTGGTTGACTCAGTACATGTAGTGGCTTCAAAACAGTCTGTTGAATTTGTACACGTCACGGCTTTATTGCATTTTGAAGACCCTGTACATGTTTGTGCATTTAGACAATTTTGAGAACTCGTACACGTTTGTGCGTTTGGACAGTTTCCGCAATTAGTGCATGCTGCCGTACAACTAGTACAATCAGCAGGCCCAGTGCATTGGCAATAATACTCAGTACACAAACACATAACTATTACTGCTATTAGTGACCAGTTTGTTGTTAAAGCAAACGTTTTGAAGCCATCGTTTTTTGTATTATCGTTATTTATCTTGCTGTTTACTACAGTAGACTGCTGTTAGTTTGTTAGTTATTGAACTGTTTTAGCGTTTTTTAAAAAACCGGTTGTGTTCGCTGTTTTATTAATATTCCATACTTTAATTCTATAATATATATATGTCGGAGATTGTAATATCAAAGCATGTCGTAACGATCATTTAATGAATCAAGTATTACATGAATCACTTATAATCTTTTAATTGTTTTGTCGTAATCGAAACGTCAAGCATTCTACAATGCTTGGATGAAATCAGTGTGTGGCGGTGCTCAGGAGTGAGTGCATGTCTGCCTCCCTGAGATCATCACGTTTATATTATCGCTGTGGTTCTGAAATAGCGTTGGTCGACATAGAGTTTGCCAGTGATACTACCCCGCAACATCAGAAGTGGGATTCGCCTGCGATCCACAATATTGTATGTGGGTTTGTGTTCTGTTGGTGAATTATAAAGTGAAGTGTAGGGCCAAGCAGATTAAGATGGAAAGGCCGTCTAGCAATTTTTGCAGGTTTTCATCCTAGGGAATTGACCAATAACAAGGATTCCGTCTGTGTCCCACCCGGAGAGTGGTGACGCAATTACAAGGACTGGTTAAGTAGAACCGTGAATAATGAGTACTGAATTTATGTTAAGCGGTCTTCCAATACTGGTAAGAGATTTTATTACAAAGTTCAAGATATCGTTGTGAGCTATGTTGGTGACAATTGGGTTGCTGTTGTAATAAAAGCAATTCGGTCAGTTGCTTGTTGAGAAACGAGAAACGAAGTCGAGTTTGTTGTTTATGATATTGTGATGGCCGATGATCCGGATTACCGATCTCCATATGTGTTATTTAAGATATTATTTATTACAGTAGGTGTTCATGGCAGTTGTTATATTTTGATTGATGTTTTGTCATTGAACTTGTATGACGTAATAAGTATTTCATTTTTGGTAGCTTGATTCTACTCCCTTACATCGTCTGCGACGTGACAATATTATTAAACTGAATGTAGGTCAAGTAGTCACAGGTCGGCAGTATCATCAACCAATTTGCAATTTAGTTAGTTATTTGTGAAATAACAAACGAACTAATACAAATTCTTTTAAGCGTTTCGGTATGTCAAGAAAGATTGTAAAATGTTTTCATTGTACAAGTTTCGCAAACTAACAGACACGTTGAGTAGGTACACTGCAACCTTGAGGCACCTGATATATCGTTACTTACTTTTTATCCAGATATGACCGATGCGGGTGCAGAACCATGGTGTACCGAAATAGAAATTATAACATTAAAATTTCACTGGAGATCTTCAGGGAAGATAGTTAAAGGTGGAAATATGTTAGAAAACTATGCTAAAGATTAATATTTTATTAACTGCAGATAAAGTTTACTGAGCTACAAATTGTAGATAGGTGATATTAAATACAGCGAAGTCCGATTTCCCTCTAGTTTCTGAGGATCGATATCATCCATCTTTATTAATTCAATGTGAACTTGTTTCTAATGTTAAAACAATAAATTTTCCTTCAGCAAATAACTACCGTCATAATTTTCGCAAAGCTGACTTTAGACAACTATATGATTACATACATGATATTGACTGGACCTATTTGAACAATTTCAATGATGTTGACGCTGCCTTAAATGAATTCTACTCTACACTGTATGAAGCATTGGACAAATTTGTGCCTAAATATAAATGTAGTTCATCTCATTATCCCCCGTGGTTCACGTCTGACATCAAATTTAACCTAAAAACTAAGGAATATTACAGAAAGAAATGGTCTAAAACGGGACAACAATCATATTTTATTGAATTTAAAAGACTACGAATTATTATTAAAACACAAATAAAAGATGCGTACAATGAGTATATCCATAATGTAGAAAACAATGAGAAGAAAATATATTTCTGGATTTCAGTCAACTTTTATAATATAAAATCAAAAATTAACAACAAAATGAAGTCTAATGTTATATACAAAATTCCTTGTCGCGATTGCCCCTCCCAATATACAGGTAAGACAAAAAGGTATCTCCACACAAGACTGGAAGAACACAGGAAAAACTGTTTAAAACAGACAAATAACCAAAATAAATGTGCCCTTGTCACACATGCGCAAACACAAAATCACAATTTTGAATTTGAAAACGCTATGATACTTGATACGGAAAAAAATCTACATAAAAGACTAACACTAGAAATGCTTCATATAAACAACGATAAAAACAATATCAATTTGAAAACAGACACAATGGGTATAAGTAAGATATATAATAACATTTTAAAATACAAACAACACAAATAAAATAAAACAATATCATATTTACATAAATAAAATAGACTCATCATTACAATAAAATCAGACTTACATCTTCCATATAAATTAAAAATATTTTATCTTTTATAACTTTACATTTTAAATATTGGCGGTTTAAAACTACTCATTAAAACACATGACTTAACTTTTTTAAATAAATGAAGATAAGTCACAAGACAGGTCAAAACTTTACTTAGTTGAAGGCTAGCCGTTAAGGGTGTTCGACATATTTTTTATATATTTTTATCACATTTAATATTATACTTGTTTTTTATGACAGTACAATTTGTATAAATGTACAATTTCTATGTTTCATTTATTTATTTATTTTTCGACTGTTAAATTTATTTAACTATAAGTTATTTTTTTTATATATATACAAATAATAATTTTCCATGCTTTCTAATCATACTGCATTCAACATTTTTATAATATGCAACATTTTTCATAAACTTTTACTAAAAATCATGTAAGTAATTAAGTATTTAAATTAAGTTACAATGTATTTTAATGTATTTTTGTTTAAATCTGTAATTGTAGCCTCTGAGGAAGACACATGCGGTGTCGAAACTAGTCGGGTTGATAAATAAAAGTTGACTGAAATCCAGAAATATATTTTCTTCTCATCATCCATTCCCAGTCAAGAAATTTTACCTATCTCCGTAGAAAACAATATTAAATCAAAACCCAGTGAATTTTGGAAGTACGTGCATAGTAAACAAGGCTGCTCTCGTATTCCTGGGAGTATTACTGACAACAACGATGTTTACAATAATCCACAAGATATAGTCAATGCTTTTGCCACATCTTTCTCTAATTAATTCAATATCAGTTCTCCCTTTACCATTAATAGTGACAAATTTTATAATAACAATTCATCTTTCTCACTAGGTAATGTCACTGAAAACGAATTAATAATTCTAATGGTTAAATTACCTAATAAATCAACTTGTGGTTAAGACAAAATACCTGCATTTTTGGTTAAAGATTGTCGATTCTGTTTTGCTGCTCCTCTATCCGTTGTTATAAATTTAGCCATTACAACTTCTACATTTCCAGAACGATGGAAACAAACACGTATTACTCCAGTTCACAAAAAGGATGACAAAACTAATATTTAAAACTATAGGCCCATTTCAATATTAAATAATTTTGCTAATTTTTTTGAAAAAGTTATCTATAATGCCCTTTTTACAAATATAAGATCTCTAATATCGAATGATCAACATGGCTTTATGCGTGGACGATCAACTGTAACCAATTTAGCATGTTTTTCACAATATGTTTCTGAAGTTATTGATGACCGAGGACAAGTTGATGTAATGTATAGTGACTTCTCTCGTGCTTCCGATTCCATAGATCATGGCTTACTCTTAACCAAAATTAGTTCTTTTGATGCCTCTCCTACTCTTGTAACACTTTTAGCATCATATCTCACGCGTCGAAGCTGTTATGTTTACTACAATGGGTTTTCCTCTTTTAATTTCATTTCCACTTCCGGCGTACCCCAGGGGTCCAATTTGGGTCCATTATTATTTGTCGCATTCATCAATGAGTTGCTATTTTCTTTTAACTGCCCGGTTTTGGCTTACGCAGATGATATTAAACTGTTTCTAAGAATAACCTCAGCATCTGATGTACTTCTTCTACAAAATAATATAGATAAACTGGTATCCGGGTGTAGCGAGAATACATTACCTATAAATATCAACAAATGCTTCATTGTTACGTACACACGCAAAAAGAATAACTTTACTCATCATTATGCAGTAAATGATACCATTCTTACACGTAAATGTTCCATTAAAGATTTAGGTGTTACATTCACTTCAAATCTCAACTTTAATGAGCATATTGTTAATATATTTTCATCTGCCAGTAAAACTTTAGGCTTCATTATTCGTATATGCAGAATGTTCCATGATGTTACAACTTTAAAATCATTATATTTTGCGTTTGTTGTAAGTAAATTAGAGTACGCCAGCCTAATCTGGTATCCTTCGTATGCCAGTCAAAATATGCAACTAGATCGCATCCATAGAAGATTCCTGAAATATCTTTCATTTAAAGAAGACAATATTTATCCAGACAGAGATGTTGATTTAAATTCTCTTCTAGAGCGTCATTCCTTGCCTTCTTTAGTTTTCAGACGAGAAGCCTGTAGTTCCAGATTTCTTTGGATGCTTATCCACAACTATATAGATGCACCATATCTGCTGTCATGTGTGCCATTCCATGTCCCAAGGTTGGCTTCAAGACAAGGCGGATCGTTTCGCCTACCCGTTACACGTACATTTATTTTGCAGCGCTCACCTGTTCACTTAATGTGCCTCAATGCTGACAAAATGTACGAAAATATATTCACCTAACTTTGTATCAATATTTCTGATTTTTGTTTTGTTATGTTGTAATATTTATATTTAATATTGTTTCTATTAATTTTACCCTGTAATTGGCCTGCTGTTGGGTAAATAAAGCGTATTATTATTATATTGTTATAATCATTATTATTTAAATGTTGTATGAGGGAACCATGTTGATAATGTGCAATAAATAAAAGGCCTTCAAGTTCCAATATTCCTTATTTAATAATATTGAGGACGTTTCGAGCTAAATCCGCTCATCATCAGCAACTAACAAATTTTAAGTTGAGTATTATAAATAAATACATAAATGTTTATAATATTGAAGCAGAATTACATTGTTGTACATTATCCAAAATTGTGAAATTACATGTAAATTATAGTCAGTTGCTGCAGTTGTTAATGGGCCGTGTCAGCGGCATGTTGAATTGTTGAGTTGGGGGCCCATGCTCCACCTGACTATAATTTACATGTAATTTCACAATTTTGGATAATGTACAACAATGTAATTCTGCTTCAATATTATAAACATTTATGTATTTATTTATAATACTCAACTTAAAATTTGTTAGTTGCTGATGATGAGCGGATTTAGCTCGAAACGTCCTCAATATTATTAAATAAGGAATATTGGAACTTGAAGGCCTTTTATTTATTGCATATTATCATTATTAGGTTGAGGGCTTTAAGCGCTGGTGACTTTTGTCACCGCGACCAGTAATATCTGCTGTAGTATGTTTTGACTGAATGTCTGGAAGCCACTCCAAAGTTTTGATGAACTGAAATTTGGTATTTTATAGAACAATGACTAGTAAAGATACTTGTGATAATTCAAAGTCCCTTTTGTTAAGAGCTGATAACTCTTTAACGTTTATCGTCGAGGGTGAAATGAATATGTTCGTTTGACTGAGGCCCAGAGTGTTTCCCCAGGCTATGACGTTATGGCTTTTCAGGTGTCCACAAGAAGTGTTTGAGACTCACTTATACTACGGTACTCACTATAGTGTAATGTGGTTCAGTTTGACCATCTGTTAAAGGGTATTTTAACAATTCCATTACAGCACTTGGACAGGTATTCATGGCGCCTGTGGTCTGTGGTACTAAGACGGGCTATCGTTGTGCTTCCGCAACGACACTTGTGCCGTGTTTTGTTAACTTTTGGCCACCATACTAACGATGCATGAGTGATCATTGGTTTAATTACGGTGATGTATGGCCAGTGGGTCGGTTCTGCCTGCAGTTTCCAGTTCCCTTAAAGGACGGCGGCATATGTTCGAGGCTGCTGCGGGATTTATTTTGATGATTTTGTTAAGTTCTAAGTGGGCTTTTGAGTATTCAGGTATCTGGGTTGGCATTAAGGGTAATGTTATTGAAGTGAGAGATCGATGCATTCGATCAGTTACCGTACGATGATGCTATTTGGGAAAAATATTGTTGAAAGTGGCGGGAGAGCTGTAATTATGGACTAAGTCTGTACCAATCTGTCTCGAAATAATAAGCCAGAATGGGCGAGCATCCTGCCCAAGATCTACGAATGTGGCGATATGTAGCACTGATAGTGAGAGAATGTATTGAAAGTACTGTGTTAGCGTGAATAATATAGCGCTGTGCAGACAGTTCAAATCTGAGTGAACTTTTATCAATCGTTCATGGTATAACTTGTATGAAATTATTCAAGTTCCTGCACGTCCATGTTCCAAAACCCTGAGTCGTTACGGATGGAACTTTCATGAATATTGAAATTTAGGTACAAATATGGTAGCGGTTTGAAATAGTCCCTGAGTTTATTCCCATAACATACTACATGACTTTATTGAATTTCCGGTGAGCATGGTCGTAGCTACAAAACTTGGCGTTTTGGTTCTGATGGGGCTGTGGCCGATCAGGCTCCTCGTGACCGTTTTCTGGGTGACCATGCCAGTTTTGTCAAATTGTGAATTTGTTGAATGTTTAAATTGTGGCAAGCTAGATTATCCGCAGAGGAGTTGCACAGGACAGCTGGTGCCCGGACTGGAGCCTGCCGCGGTTGCGAAGCCGACTGTTTTACCTGAAAAACAATTGAGCAAAAGAAGTCTGTCAGCCATTGGAAGCAGAGAAGTCTGACAAGACGGGACTTGCTTTTCAAATGTTTGTTTTAATGTTTGGGACGCCAAAGTGCAGCGTGATGGACGCTGGAACAAATTGCTTTAAGTTTAAGCATTCCGGATTATTTCGATTTGGTATTACGTATTATTTACATAACGCTTGAATCCATGTTCTAATTTTTATATAGAGCGGTCCATGCGTACAATAATAAACCTTCTGGAGGTTGAGACCACAATTTAGTTAGGCTAATCGAGTGGATCGTTGAAAATCCACTGGGGTGACTAAAACTTTGAAGAGCCGACAAACTTTTATAACAAAAGTGGCTAAGGAGCAATTGAGGCGTTGGTCTGGAGATTGGACATTTTCGTTAAATTCTTTAGAATTATTAACCGTGGTGGAAGATGGCATGCTACTGGATGCCTCTGTCATGGTGTTTCGGTATGCTACTGTGATACCTCTGCCGAAGGTAACATGCTAACTAGTTGCCTCTGTCGTGTGGTATTCCTGAGCTGCATAAGCGATGACGGAATAGTGTTCCATTGCTGGGTAAGCAATGACGGTGTGGTTTTCCGAGCTGGTTAAGCGATGACGGTGTGGTTTTCCGAGCTGGTTAAGCGATGACGGAATAGTGTTCCATTGCTGGATAAGCAATGACGGTGTGGTTTTCCGAGCTGGTTAAGCGATGACGGCAGGGTGTTCCATTGCTGGGTAAGCAATGACGGTATGGTTTTCTTGCGCTGGTTAAGGGAAGATGGAATAGCGATCGATTGCTGGTTAAGCAATGATGGTCTGTCGCTGTTGGACAAGCTATAACAATGCTAGAATACTGATATTGGTAGTCATGTATTTACTGGTGAAATGTATTGTCACAGAATTATGTTTTGTTTGACGTCTTGTAAAAAAGGCGTCCATTAAATAATTTAGTGTACTATAGCTAAATTTTTGAGCTTAATATAAATGTGACCAAAGTTGTAACTATTTGAGCACTTAGGTCAGAGATAGCCGAGCGAAAATACTGTGAATAAATTCTTTTCAGATAGTTCACACGAGGACGTGTGAAACGTCAGAATGGCCGTGTCAGAGATTGTAATATCAAAGCATGTCGTAACGATCATTTAATGAATCAAGTATTACATGAATCACTTATAATCTTTTAATTGTTTTGTCGTAATCGAAACGTCAAGCATTCTTGGCTACAATTCTTGGATGGAATCAGTGTGTGGCGGTGCTCAGGAGTGAGTGCATGTCTGCCTCGCTGAGACCATCACGTTTATATTATCGCTGTGGTTCTGAAATAGTGTTGGTCGACATAGTTTGCCAGTGATACTACCCCGCAACATATATATATATATATATATATATATATATATATATATATATATATATATATATATATATATATATACATATATATATATATATATATATATATATATATATATATATATATATATACGCATGCTCTAGTTAAGTCCGTCGAGAAATTCCACAACATATCCACCATCTAGTATCGAAAACCAAAAATTTATGTAGACGCTTTAATGATGTCGATATGAAATTTTTTGTATATTTTTAGTTCCCTAGACCCGCCACTAGGTTCTCTAGTGTCGCCAGTCCGTATATCTCTCGTATATCCGTTTCACACTGCGTACATAAGAGCGTCCAATCGTCCACTGATTCGGAGCCTCCGAGATATACATTTTTTTCAAATTATTGCGAAAACTGTGACAGATATAAAAAATCTGATGTGGCCAGCAGTTCTATGTATTTTGTATAAATGTCATACAGAAAGTTCCTTGCAAAAGATTCTATTTCTTGTACTTTACCTTAAGGCAGTTGCATGTATTTTATACAAATTCCATATAGAAAGTGTCTAGCAAAAGATCCTATATTTCCAGTAAAATTATAACATATACTGTCAACTGCACTTGACACTGACACCTATCAATCAGAAATTTTTAACAGAGCAGCTGTTTCCAGAGTTATAGCATAGCTGGCTAATATATGATATTTTATTTCTTTATAATTTTTTAACTCTATATCCATTTAATATGAAGTATAAAATGCATTCAAATGATATATTTCAAAAAGGCAAACTATGTAAAACTTTATGAACTTATTGAAGAATTTGACTGGCATTGTTTACAACAATTTACTGATGTCAATCTCGCTTGCGAGTTTTTTTATCGTACTCTTTTTTCTTTTTTTGATATTTGTGTTCCTCTTAAGTCAAATTCTTTAAGTTACCCTCCTTGGTTCAACAAACGCTTTATTAAATTAATCAAGAAAAAAGATCGTTTACGGAAGTTATCGGTAAAATTTCTCCATAATCAGGCCTATCTAAGGGACTTTCACAAGTTGCGTTCAGATATTTTAATCAGAAGTTCCTATACTGAATATGTAAAATCTTGCGAAACTTCCATCAAAACCGATCCTAAAAAGTTTTGGAATTTTGTAAACTCTAAAAAGGAAATATCATCCACTCCTACTTCTATGACATACAATGATACCGTAGCTTTAACACCTAGAGATATTTCCAATACTTTTGCCTCTTTCTTCAATTCTGTTTACACCCCCTCATCTGGACTTCAATCCACTAGTTCCATTCCTCCCCTTCACGAACATGTTTCGGTCAACAATGTTTCCTCTGACGACATTAAACGACATATCAAAACACTCAAACCTACATTGTCATGTGGTCCTGACCTCATTCCAAGTTTGTTGGTTAGGGATTGTGCTGAAACTCTTTCAATTGCCTTACATCACATTTTTAATCTTAGTATTAAAACTTGTATTTTTCCCAGTCTTTGGAAGGTCACACGCATCACACCCATTTTAAAATCTGGAGATTCATCATTTATTAACAATTATCGTCCTATTGCCATGCTGTCAAACTTTAGTAAAGTTTTTGAAAAAATTATATACGCTGGCATTTTTCACAAAATAAAACATGTGACGCCACCCCCGGGGGCGGTTGCGTCATATTGACGTCGTCTTCTTTGTTTCGGCGGTTTGGTTGCTCGGGCGCCAATATTGCGGCGGCGGTGTCTGAAAAGAAGACGGCTGGGTGCTGGGATTGCTCGAAGTGGAGAAAGGACTAGGGGGTTGCACAGAAACACGTGGGGAATATAAATTGTTTAATGTTCTTAAATAATAAATGTTATATACAACACCATATAATAAAGAAATAGAAAAAACCTGTTACCCTATGACCATCTATATTATCGTGACAGTGACTACGGGCCGTGAAGCGACCCAAACTTGACAGAGGTAACAAAAGTGAAATAAAACTCTAACTTCAAAATTGACTTTACGTTTTCTCTTAGAACGGACGGCTGGTGAGACTAAGTGTCGTTCTCGGACGACTACATTCACCAAAACTTTTCTATCACTCGACAGCGGCGAAATACTTCAGAGACAAAATTCTCTATTTCTCGGCGGCGGCGGATTAGCTCAGAGACGGGACCCTTGAAAAGAAGTCGGTTCGAGTAGTACTCCAGAAACTAGAGAAGTCATGAACTGATACGTTTTTAACAAATAACTTCAACTAATGAAAGTACGGCATGTTCTACCATGAACATTTTTAAACTTTTACCCAGACTTAAACTGGCGCGGCGGTTTATGCACTGCATATATAATGAAAACAACAGAACATTCAACTTTGAATGTTAAATTTTAAACTTAAAAGTATTAAATAATTTTCACACTGATTTACACTATTACAAAAATAGTTTTAACTTTAAACGGCAACTCAAAACAGAGTTTTCAGGTAAACTTTATGGCACAACAAAGAATGTTTATCAGATAATGAAATTTAAATCCAATAAGAAAATTTAAAACAAAAATATTTAAATCCAATAAGACAATTCTTAACCAAGAATAACTTTAACAATAATAAAACCCAGAATAATGAAAATTAAACATGGAAATAAGAAAGTTTTACCCAATAATAATTCCAACAATAATAACGAGATTTTGAATAATAAAAAAAAACTCGGAATAAAGAAAGTTAAACAGGGAAATACTTAAATTCACTAAAACAAATTTGAGATGTTTTAGGGACGGCCTTGTGCTGAATCGCTGCCTCATCGTCTCGACTGCTCCCTGCGCTCTCGACGCTCTCGGCGGGTTCGGCGCCTACGGGGTGGTGCGTTCGGCTGCTTCACCCACGTCCACATGACCCCACCTTCTGGGCGGTTTCCCAGGACCTTCACCCAGCGGTCTCTGAGTGTCGGCTGCGGCGGCGGACATGAGGACGTTGGTTCTGGCAGCGGAACAATCCCGTACATCACTCCCACGGTGGAAGTACCAGGGACAGCAGCTGGGTGGACAGTCTGTGCCCGTCGTGGGGATGTCGTCTTGGCCCGCAAGGCCCTACGGCTGGGTGCCAAAAACGGTGTCGACGACGGGCCGAACAGGGTGTCCAGCAGCTCCTGGGGGACCCACTTCGGCGTCCGTGGAGTGACAGGCCTCTCTGGAGTCGTCGGCAACGGCGAGGTATCTAGCAGCAACCAGTCTGCTAATGATCGCGGAGATACGGGCAGCGAGGTAGGTGAAGCTGGAGGAGTTGACGACCTGTAAAAGTTTGGACTTGCTTCCGGCGGGTTGTGGCCGTATCGCTGCAGCAGGGCATTCTGCAACTCGGCCGCTTCGGCGGACGGCAAGGTCGTCAGCTCCTCGGCTGGGTTCTGATGTTCTGTTTTTAGGGGACGCCTGCGGCTTCGACTGGTGGTGGAGGGACGTCCGTGGATGCAGCTGCGTTGCGGGTGGCAGCTGCGAACGTACCTCCGGTCGGCGGGCTCTCAACAGAGGCGACCCCAGTTGGTGGATGCGTGGACGATGGCGGCGGGATGGCGACCTATGAACATACGATGATGTGGCCAGGGAATGTAGGGCAGGTAAGGGCTTGCAGCTAAGTTGGGCGATCTTGGCGGGCGATGCTAGCAGTACGACCGCACGTCGTACAGTGCATATGGTTGCCCCGAAGGTCGTCAGCGCGTCCATCCCTAATATCATCGTATGTGCCAGGTTGGGAACACATTGGAAGGTTAGCTGTCTTCCGATGCTGTCTATGAGACAGCTAAGCTTCAGTGCCCCTTGTGTGGGCGTCGTCGTCCCGTCGGCCAACTGGACCTGCTGGTGTTGGGCGCGCCGTATTTGGGCACGCCGGCTTGTCAACCCCTCGGCCGTGAGGGTATTCAGATAGGAGAGCATGGCACCGGTGTCCACCAGCGCCTGAAATTCCTTACCCTTTATTTGGATCTTGAGGAAGAGGCGGTTGTCGCTAGAGCTCTTCTCTCGTATTCCAGGGAGAGGGACTGGCTGGCAGGCTCGTCGGAAATGGCCGTGCTGGCCACACCTCCAACACTGTACGGACGCCTCGGCTTTCGGCGGCGGCGGCGTCCGGTTCACGGCGGGTGAAGGTGCGGTGATGGCGTGGAGTTGAGTCACTGGGGGTGTTGCCTGTATGTCCACCTGCAGGCGCTCGTACACGTTCATCTCGCGGACAAGGTCGCGTATGCAGGTGACGTCGCGGCGGCGGATGTACTCGCGGTACGCAGGCAAAATATTATTGTATGCTCGGAGGAGCTCCTGCTCCGTGGACAAGCGACCATACCGGCGGATGAAGGTTCTGATGTCTATAAGGTAATCTTTACCTTTTTCGCCCTGCTTTTGTTTCCGTCAAATGATGTCCTCCTCCATCCGCAGGGAATAGTCCTCGCCCACATAATACGATTGGAAGTCGACCAGAAAGTCGTTCCACGTCTTCCAGTCGTCTCGGCTGTTGCGCAGCCACTGCAGCGGACTGCCCTGAAGAAGTTCAGGTAGCGCGGTGAGGAGCTGTTCGCCATCGAGGCGGTAACAATTCTGGAGCTCCGTCACCCGGTCGAGGAATGACATCGGATCGGTCTTCCCGTCGAAGACCGTATTCCATCTCCTGACGGTTTCACCGATTGGAACGGCGGCTACGGTCGAAATGGTCGACAGGGGGGTGGTTTCGTTCTTGCCTGTCTGTGCCAGTCCCTGCTCGGGCGCCATTTGTGACGCCACCCCCGGGGGCGGTTGCGTCATATTGACGTCGTCTTCTTTGTTTCGGCGGTTTGGTTGCTCGGGCGCCAGTATTGCGGCGGCGGTGTCTGAAAAGAAGACGGCTGGGTGCTGGGATTGCTCGAAGTGGAGAAAGGACCAGGGGGTTGCACAGAAACACGTGGAGAATATAAATTGTTTAATGTTCTTGAATAATAAATGTTATATACAACACCATATAATAAAGAAATAGAAAAAACCTAACCCTATGACCATCTATATTATCGTGACAGTGACTACGGGCCGTGAAGCGACCCAAACTTGACAGAGGTAACAAAAGTGAAATAAAACTCTAACTTGAAAATTGACTTTACGTTTACTCTTAGAACGGACGGCTGGTGAGACTAAGTAAATACTTCAGAGACAAAATTCTCCATCTCTCGGCGGCGGCGGTTTAGCTCAGAGACGGGACCCTTGAAAAGAAGTCGGCTCGAGTAGTACTCTAGAAACCAGAGAAGTCAGGAACTGAACTGTCTCTGGGAGACTGACTTGTCTGTGTGATTTGCTGACTTTTATATCGTATTTTGGTGGAGGTGGAAATGCCAAAATTCAAATGGTGGGGCACTAGTGGGGATGTCTTTTGTAAAACTTTGAGGTCGCTGTGATCGTTTTACAATAAAAAGAAAATATTTAATTTATTAAAATGTGCAAAAATAATAGATAGTCATATTTTCCCTGCAGTTACAATATTTACATAACCATACAATTTACATTTCAATAAATTACAATTTACAATATTTTACAAAGTTACTAGTGCTGCCGATCGTGATGACATTTGCAAGTACAATTGTCAAATGTCAAATCTACAAGTCGTAGTACAAAACAAACGTATTGTTGTTACATTGTTATAACCAAGTGTCTACAAAAACAATTACAATACCAGGAAACATTGTGCCAAACGTGTGGGCTGACGGCCCATCGTTTTCATTACACTATCGGTAAGTTACACAAAACTGTTCGTTGTACTTTGCTAATGAGATTAACTTTGCAGGTTAAACTATTACAACAATTGTTTCCTTATCCCTTGAATGACTAAAACACAGGTAAGTACCTTGTTCTTATTTGACGATAGTACTAATGTTATACTTTATAGGTTTTACCAGCGAAATGTGTGACTGAACCACTAAAATCATTCGCACCAGCTTTAACAACTGGATGAAACATTCAACACTGGATTTGGGTTTTCAAGTGTGAACTGTGGCTTGATGGTTTATAAATAGTTCACCCAAGTATTCCTACTAGAAAAAGGGCCACTTCGTCACAAACATCACATATCAGTATGTCAGTATGGTTTTATGGAAAAAAAGATCTACGGCAACAAACCTTACTTACTTCAGCCATGTTGTTTCTTCAGTTCTAGATATGAAAGGTCAAGTTGACTGCGTCTATACCGATTTCGCAAAAGCTTTTGATAGAATTGATCACAATGTTCTGATTAGCAAACTTGAGTCCCTTTCTCTCTCTATTCCCTTATGCTCACTCCTTATTTCCTATCATCATCAACGGCAGATATACGTTCACTTCAAAGGACATAACTCATTCTCTTTTGTCACTACATCCGGAATACCCCAGGGCTCTAATTTAGGCCCTTTACTGTTTTTATTTTTATTGATGATGTAAGTAATATATTGCAGTGTGAAAAACTATTATTTGCCGACGATCTCAAAATCTTCCATCCCATTTCTACTGCACAGGACTGTAACCTTCTTCAGAATGACCTAAACTTACTCTCTGACTGGTGCAAAACCAATAGTTTAAATCTTAATTTAAATAAATGCACGGTTGTTTCATTTTCATGTAAGCTTTTGCCATTAACATTTAATTACACTATTCACGATGTTTATTTATCACGATCTTTTAAAGTCAAAGATCTCGGTGTAATATTTGATTCCAAATTTATTTTTACATATCATATACAGGACACTTATAATGGGGCTATGAGAATGCTAGGATTTGTCATTAGAAATACCCGCAATTTTCACGATTTAACAGCTATACGTTCCCTTTATTATTCATTGGTACGGATCAAATTAGAGTACTGCAACATTATTTGGAACCCCATTTATGAGGTAAATCAGGACCTCATTGAGACAGTTCAAAAAAAAATTCCTAAGTTCATGTACTTTAAATATTATCACATTTAGCCCGATTACTCTGTATCGTACAATGAACTTCTCTCTATGTTCAACTTAAAAAGCCTTTTTGAACGTAGGGAAAATGGTCTAGTTTTGCACTTATCAAAATTGATCAATGGCTGTATTGATGATTCCCTTTCTCCTGTCTTCATTTCCATGCTCTCTGTTCTCGAACTAGAAATGCCTTCACCTTTTATTTACCTGCAGCTAGAACTAATTGCCTTATGATGTCACCTATCATGTGCCATGTTTACATGATTGAGTTTTCAAAAGTGGACATTTTCCAATTAGAGTTTAAAAATTTTTCAAATGCTATCAGTAAATTTTATTAGTAATTTGTTAGATTTCTTGTTTTTACTACCCTTTATTTAGGCTTAGTCTGTTGGGTGGTTATATCTAAATAAATAAATAAATAAATAAATAAATAAATAAATAAATATAGAGAATAAAATATTCTTTCATATTTATAATGAGAAAAAATTATATTTAACATCGTTTTTTCTAGAAAAATTGTTAAAATCTTTGAATGAGGGTACTTCCGGTTGACAAATTATAAGCACAATCTAATCAGCTCTTCACATGGATGTAAGGAAGAGGAATCCGAAAGAATTATAATTTTTGGAACTGTAGTATTAGAGTTATCGCATTAGAAAATTTTGTCACACGCATACACACACTCACACACACACACACGTACATACATACATACATAATACATACATACATACACATACATACATACATACATAAACACACACACACACACACACACATACATACGCACGCACGCACGCACACACACACACACATACATACGCACGCACGCACGCACACACACACACATACATACGCACGCACGCACGCACGCACACACACACACACACACATACATACATACATACATACATACATACATACATACATACATACATACATACATACATACATACATACATACACACACACACACACACACATACATACATACATACATACATACATACATACATACACACACACACACACACACACACACACACATACATACATACATACATACATACATACATACATACATACATACATACATACATACATACATACATACATACATACATACATACATACATACATACATACATACATACATACATACATACATACATACATACATACATACATACATACATACATACATACATACATACATACATACATACATACATACATACATACATACATACATACATACATACATACATACATACATACATACATACATACATACATACATACATACATACATACATACATACATACATACATACATACATACATACATACATACATACATACATACATACATACATACATACATACATACATACATACATACATACATACATACATACATACATACATACATACATACATACATACATACATACATACATACATACATACATACATACATACATACATACATACATACATACATACATACATACATACATACATACATACATACATACATACATACATACATACATACATACATACATACATACATACATACATACATACATACATACATACATACATACATACATACATACATACATACATACATACATACATACATACATACATACATACATACATACATACATACATACATACATACATACATACATACATACATACATACATACATACATACATACATACATACATACATACATACATACATACATACATACATACATACATACATACATACATACATACATACATACATACATACATACATACATACATACATACATACATACATACATACATACATACATACATACATACATACATACATACATACATACATACATACATACATACATACATACATACATACATACATACATACATACATACATACATACATACATACATACATACATACATACATACATACATACATACATACATACATACATACATACATACATACATACATACATACATACATACATACATACATACATACATACATACATACATACATACATACATACATACATACATACATACATACATACATACATACATACATACATACATACATACATACATACATACATACATACATACATACATACATACATACATACATACATACATACATACATACATACATACATACATACATACATACATACATACATACATACATACATACATACATACATACATACATACATACATACATACATACATACATACATACATACATACATACATACATACATACATACATACATACATACATACATACATACATACATACATACATACATACATACATACATACATACATACATACATACATACATACATACATACATACATACATACATACATACATACATACATACATACATACATACATACATACATACATACATACATACATACATACATACATACATACATACATACATACATACATACATACATACATACATACATACATACATACATACATACATACATACATACATACATACATACATACATACATACATACATACATACATACATACATACATACATACATACATACATACATACATACATACATACATACATACATACATACATACATACATACATACATACATACATACATACATACATACATACATACATACATACATACATACATACATACATACATACATACATACATACATACATACATACATACATACATACATACATACATACATACATACATACATACATACATACATACATACATACATACATACATACATACATACATACATACATACATACATACATACATACATACATACATACATACATACATACATACATACATACATACATACATACATACATACATACATACATACATACATACATACATACATACATACATACATACATACATACATACATACATACATACATACATACATACATACATACATACATACATACATACATACATACATACATACATACATACATACATACATACATACATACATACATACATACATACATACATACATACATACATACATACATACATACATACATACATACATACATACATACATACATACATACATACATACATACATACATACATACATACATACATACATACATACATACATACATACATACATACATACATACATACATACATACATACATACATACATACATACATACATACATACATACATACATACATACATACATACATACATACATACATACATACATACATACATACATACATACATACATACATACATACATACATACATACATACATACATACATACATACATACATACATACATACATACATACATACATACATACATACATACATACATACATACATACATACATACATACAT
Organism: Harpalus rubripes; assembly: GCA_963082715.1. NCBI lineage: Eukaryota > Metazoa > Arthropoda > Insecta > Coleoptera > Carabidae > Harpalus > Harpalus rubripes. The sequence goes on from OY720461.1 coordinate 11,210,752, forward strand.
ACATACATACATACATACATACATACATACATACATACATACATACATACATACATACATACATACATACATACATACATACATACATACATACATACATACATACATACATACATACATACATACATACATACATACATACATACATACATACATACATACATACATACATACATACATACATACATACATACATACATACATACATACATACATACATACATACATACATACATACATACATACATACATACATACATACATACATACATACATACATACATACATACATACATACATACATACATACATACATACATACATACATACATACATACATACATACATACATACATACATACATACATACATACATACATACATACATACATACATACATACATACATACATACATACATACATACATACATACATACATACATACATACATACATACATACATACATACATACATACATACATACATACATACATACATACATACATACATACATACATACATACATACATACATACATACATACATACATACATACATACATACATACATACATACATACATACATACATACATACATACATACATACATACATACATACATACATACATACATACATACATACATACATACATACATACATACATACATACATACATACATACATACATACATACATACATACATACATACATACATACATACATACATACATACATACATACATACATACATACATACATACATACATACATACATACATACATACATACATACATACATACATACATACATACATACATACATACATACATACATACATACATACATACATACATACATACATACATACATACATACATACATACATACATACATACATACATACATACATACATACATACATACATACATACATACATACATACATACATACATACATACATACATACATACATACATACATACATACATACATACATACATACATACATACATACATACATACATACATACATACATACATACATACATACATACATACATACATACATACATACATACATACATACATACATACATACATACATACATACATACATACATACATACATACATACATACATACATACATACATACATACATACATACATACATACATACATACATACATACATACATACATACATACATACATACATACATACATACATACATACATACATACATACATACATACATACATACATACATACATACATACATACATACATACATACATACATACATACATACATACATACATACATACATACATACATACATACATACATACATACATACATACATACATACATACATACATACATACATACATACATACATACATACATACATACATACATACATACATACATACATACATACATACATACATACATACATACATACATACATACATACATACATACATACATACATACATACATACATACATACATACATACATACATACATACATACATACATACATACATACATACATACATACATACATACATACATACATACATACATACATACATACATACATACATACATACATACATACATACATACATACATACATACATACATACATACATACATACATACATACATACATACATACATACATACATACATACATACATACATACATACATACATACATACATACATACATACATACATACATACATACATACATACATACATACATACATACATACATACATACATACATACATACATACATACATACATACATACATACATACATACATACATACATACATACATACATACATACATACATACATACATACATACATACATACATACATACATACATACATACATACATACATACATACATACATACATACATACATACATACATACATACATACATACATACATACATACATACATACATACATACATACATACATACATACATACATACATACATACATACATACATACATACATACATACATACATACATACATACATACATACATACATACATACATACATACATACATACATACATACATACATACATACATACATACATACATACATACATACATACATACATACATACATACATACATACATACATACATACATACATACATACATACATACATACATACATACATACATACATACATACATACATACATACATACATACATACATACATACATACATACATACATACATACATACATACATACATACATACATACATACATACATACATACATACATACATACATACATACATACATACATACATACATACATACATACATACATACATACATACATACATACATACATACATACATACATACATACATACATACATACATACATACATACATACATACATACATACATACATACATACATACATACATACATACATACATACATACATACATACATACATACATACATACATACATACATACATACATACATACATACATACATACATACATACATACATACATACATACATACATACATACATACATACATACATACATACATACATACATACATACATACATACATACATACATACATACATACATACATACATACATACATACATACATACATACATACATACATACATACATACATACATACATACATACATACATACATACATACATACATACATACATACATACATACATACATACATACATACATACATACATACATACATACATACATACATACATACATACATACATACATACATACATACATACATACATACATACATACATACATACATACATACATACATACATACATACATACATACATACATACATACATACATACATACATACATACATACATACATACATACATACATACATACATACATACATACATACATACATACATACATACATACATACATACATACATACATACATACATACATACATACATACATACATACATACATACATACATACATACATACATACATACATACATACATACATACATACATACATACATACATACATACATACATACATACATACATACATACATACATACATACATACATACATACATACATACATACATACATACATACATACATACATACCGTAACGCTATTTGGCAGATAACACATTCACACTCGCAGTCACATACACACACTCACACTTACTCTTACACACACACTGACACTCACAATCACTCACACTGACACTCACTTACACTGACACTCACTCACACTTACACACACACGTATACACTCACACACGCACTATTACAATCACACCCACACTTACACACTCTTTTACACTCACACTCACACTTACAATCAGACACACAATCACACTCACATTTAAACTCACACTCACTCACACTAACACACACTCACACACACACTGACACTCGCATTCACTCACACTCACATTCACACTAACACTCACACTTACACCTACTCACACTTCCACACACCACTTACACTCACACTAAACTCACACAGTCACACTTACATACACTCACACTTACTCACACTTACACACACACTTACACTCGCACTCACAGTTACACTCTCACACTCACTCAAACTCACACACACTCACGCTCACTAACACTCACTCACACACTTACACTCTCACACTCTCACTCTCACAACTCACACACACGCTCGCACACTTGCATTCACACTCACTTACTCAAACTCATACTCACACACACACACACACTTACACTCACACACACACTCGCACCCTTACACACTCACCCTCTCACTCACACACTCACATTCACACTCCAGTCACAAACTCACACACACACACTTACACTCACATGCACGCACACTCACACCCACATTTACACTCACACTCACTCACACTCTTATACACTCACAATCACTCACACACACTGACGCTCATACTCGTGCTCACACTCACTTACACACACACTTACACTCACTCACACACTTGCATACTCGTACTCACACTCACACTCACTTGAACGCACACTCACACACACAATAAAACTAAAACTCACACACTCACATGCACTTACACACACTCACTCTCATACTGAGACTCACACACAAACTCATACTCACACGTACACTTACACTTTCGCTCTCATACACTCACACACACTCGCACTCACACGCTGACACACTTACACTCACAATCGCGCTTACACTCACTCACACTCACTCACACACATACTCACACTTACATACACACTCGTACACTTACACACTCACCCTCTCACTCACACACTTACACTCTCACACACACACTCACACTTCACTCACAAACTCACACATACACACACTTACACTCACACACACTTACACTCACACACACTTACACTCACACTCATTCGCACTCACGCACACACACACTCAAACACACACACGCACAGTCTCACCCACATTTATACTCACACTCACACTGACTCACACACTTATACACTCGCACTCACTCACACACACTTACGCTCACACTCGCGCTCACACACACACACTCACACTCAAACTCACTATTACACTCACTCACACACTTGCATACTCGCAATCACACTCACTTGAACGCACACTCACACACACAATGAAACTAAAACTCACACTCACACTTACTCACACACACTTACGCTCACACTTGCGCTCACACGCACTCACAGTCACACACTCACACTTACACACACTCGCACATTTATACACTCACACTCTCACACTCATACTTACACTTACACCCTCACACTGACACTCACACCCACACTCCACTCACAAACTCACACTTACACATATACACTCACTCACACACACTTACACTCACACTCCAAATCACACACATTCACATTTACACACTTATACTTACACACACACTTACACTCACTCACACACACACGCATGCACACTCACACCCACATTTGCACTCACACTCACTTACACTCACACACGCTAACATACACATTCACTCACACTCGCACACACTCACATTCACACTCACACACACTTATATTTACACTCACTGACACACACTTACATACACTTACACTCATACTCACACACACACTTACACTCACATTCACTCTCACACACACACGCACACTCACACACACACTCACACATGTTGAAGAAAGCAATATTTAATTAATCTTATTTTGTATAAATTATAGGAGGTGGCTTAGTATGTTTGAATAATAAATGTAATTGTTGTTGTCAATGTCATTGTGAATGAAATAAAATAAATACATATTTTTCAAAGAATTGATTATTATTTATTAACAGTGGTAGCAGAGCGTAGTTCGGGTTAGCTAACTGATTTGTAAGAGGTACAAGATAGAGGTGCAAGAGAAGAAAACAATTATTCAACATTTTGGGGTTTGCTCGCGTGTTGAAGTAAAAATGGAGAAATTGATGAATAATGTTCCACCGTTAAAAGGAAGGAAGGACTATTTAATATGGAAAAGGAAAATGATGACAATATTTGAAGTAAATAATATTGAACTTGAAAATGTCAAAGAAGGAACGGAAAATGACAAGTTGGCAAAAGCGTTTCTTATTAATAGCTTAAGTGACGAATTGATTACTGAATTTGATTCTAAGCTAAATGATAATTTTTTAGCAATATGGAAAATGCTTGAAGCCAATTTCACAAGTGTTTCAGCTACTGAACGACTATATATTAGAAAAAAGTTAGATGCTCTTAAATGTAATGAAAAGGAAAAGTTAGATGAATATTTTAGACGGTTTGATCAAATTAATATTGTATGTAAACAAGTAAATATGGGTTTGAGCGAAGAAGACAAGGTCGTGTATCTATTAAAGGGACTTCCATCCAAATATTAGAGTGCAATTGAGGTACTAGAATCTCTCCAAAATAATACAGTAGAAAAAGTGAAGCTAAAATTGATGCAAAAAGAATTAAAGTTAAATGACCAAGATAGATACAAAGTGAGACCATATGCACTCAATGTTAATGGTAGAGAATGTTTTAACTGTGGTAAACATGGGCACTTAAAGAAGGATTGCAGAATAAAGAGATGCTTCAACTGTAACAAACTTGGACACATTAGTGGTGATTGTAAATTACTACAGAAGAATAAGGAAAAAAAAATATAAGTATTGGAATAACAAAAACAGAAAAATCTGGAAGTAAAACGACAGGAAATAAACAGTCTGTGTTTACTTTGGATGACAAAGATTGTTCTGAAATTAGTAATATTAAAATTAATAATGATTCAGAAATGAATAATATTATAAATGATAATTTAAAAGAAATTAGCTTCATTGTAGATTCTGGAGCAACTCACCATGTTATCAATACAATAGAATTTTTCTATGATTATAACAATTTTAATGAGAACTTGAAAGTAGGAGTGGCCAAGAGAGACTGTGCTCTAGAAGGTGTAGGCATTGGTACAGTAAAGGGAATATCTGAAGATGGAGAATTCTGCACAATTAAAAATGTCATATTTTGTCCTGAATTGAGAAAAAAACATTTTGTCAGTATCAAAAATGGAGCAAGCTGGAATTACAGTAATTTTTAATAATAATGCTGTTGAACTAAGAAACGAAGACAGAATAATAGGACGAGGTAAATTATTAGATAACTTGTACATAATTAGTTTCAAGGGATACACCAACACCAAAGTAACAGTAAATCATATAGAACTGTGGCACAGAAGACTTGGTCATATATGTGAAAGTGATCTGAAGAAGTTAAAAGAAATAAGTATTGGACTTGATTTTAAACGAAATGAAGAAATTGGGGTTTGTGAGCCATGTATTATTGGAAAAATGAATAAGTTAAAATAAGAGAAATCAAAGTCTAGATCAAAAGAGAAATTAGATTTGATACATACTGATGTTTGTGGTCCAATCAGACCAAGCACACTTGCTGGGAATAAGTACTTTATTACATTGTGACGAAGTGATCCCGTTTCCACTAGAAATACTTGGGTGAACTATTTATAACCCATCAAGCCACAATCGACACTTGAAAATCCGAACCCCGTAGTAAATGTTTCCTCCAGTTGTTGAAGCTGTTGCGAATGATTTTTGTGATTCAGTCACACATTGTTATCATAAATCCTGTAAAGTAGAACATTAGTACTATCGTCAATTAAGAACAAGGTACTTACCTGTGTTTTAGTCATTCAGGGGATAAGGAAACAATTGTTGTAATAGTTTAACCTGCAAAGTAAATCGCATTAGCAAAGTACAATAAAATGTTTTGTGTAACTTACCGATATTGTAATGAAACGATGTAAACGTTTGGCACAATGTTTCTTAGCATTGTAATTGTTGTTGTAGACATTTGGTTATAACAATGTAATAACAATATGTTTGTTTTGTATTACGACTTGTACATTTGACATTTGACAATTGTACTTGCAAATGTCATCACGATTGGCAGCACTAGTAATGTTGTAAAATATTGTAAATGGTAATTTATTAAAATGTAAATTGTATGGTTGTGTAAATATTGTAACTGTAGGGAAAATATGGCCATATATTATTTTTGCACATTTTATTAAATTAAATATTTTCTTTTATTGTAAAACGATCACAGCGCCATCAAAGTTTTACAAAAAGATACCCCCACTAGTGGCCCCACCATTTGAATTTTGGGCTTTCCACCTCCACCAAAATAGGATATAAAAATCGCCGAATCACACAGACAAATCAGTCTCCCAGAGGCTAGTCAGCTGCTGACTTCTCTGGTCTTAGAGTACTACTCGAGCCGACTTCTGCACAAGGGTCCCGTCTCTGAGCTAATCCGCCGCCGCCGCCGAGAGAATAGAGAATTTGGTCTCTGCCGTATTTCGTCGCTATCGAGTGATAGAAAGATTTTTGGTGAGTGTAGTCGTCCGAGAACGACACTTAGTCTCACCAGCCGTCCGCTCTGAGAATAAACGTAGAGTTAGCTTTCAAGTTAGAATTTATTTCATTTTGGTTACCTTTGTTAAGTTTGGGTCGCTTCACGGCCCGTGGTCGTTGTCACGATCGTCTATATGGTCTTAGGGTCAGGTTTTCTTTTCACTTTATTTTATGGTGTTGTAATTAACAATTTTATTTTAAACATTAAACAATTTATATTCTCCACGTGTTTCTATTGTGAATACCCTAACCTCACTCCACTGCCGCTATCCGAGGCACCCTACCCTCTCTCTTTCAGATAACCGAACGGCGCCCGAGCATAAAAATCCCGAGAGTAAGGAAGAGAGAGATTGTGATGTCGACTCCCGACACTCCCGTAGCAGGGTCGTCGTCACAACATATACTGATGATTTTACAAATTTATCAAAAGTCAATTTAATAGAATCCAAAAGTGATGTAACTGAGAGCGTTAAGAAGTATATAAATTCAGTAGAAAATAAACTGGAGAAGAAAATGAAGAAAATCAGATGCGACAATGTTCGTGAATATGATAATAAATGTTTGAAAGAATACTTAGAAGAAAAAGGAATTGATTTGCAATTTACCATTCCATATAATCCACAATCTAATGGCAAAGCAGAGAGATTAAACCAAACTCTTGTTAAGAAAACAAAGGCGATGCTGACTGATTCGGGGGTACCTTTGATATTCTGGGGAGAAGCTCTACTAACAGCTCTATATCTGAAAAACAGAAGTCCATCTGCAGGTTTAGGAGTTAGACGGACACCATATAAACTATGGGAAGGAAAAATGCCAGATCTATCGAAATGCAGAATTTTTGGTTGCTTAGTTTATGCACATGTACCAAAAGAAAAGCGATATAAATTAGCAGATAAAGCAGAAAGAGGAATATTTCTAGGGTATGGGAAAACTGGATATAGAGTATGGAACTTAGAAAAGATAGAAACTATTTTAGCTGTATTTCCATTCAAAACAAAAATCTACAAAAATGATCTAAATTTTGAAAATGAAGACAATAATAGCGACAACGAGGATGAAATAATCGAATTTAAATCACAGAGTAATTCTGAATTAAGGAACAAAGAGGACACTGAGGAAGAAAATTCTCAAACTGAAAAAGAAAGATCTCGAAAAGTTTCAAAAAGACCAGCCTACCTCGAAGACTTTGACCTGAATAATTTGGAACTAACTTATGAAGAAGCTGTCAATAGTGAACAAGCTGCAGAATGGAAACAAGCAATGAACAAAGAAATAGAGTCATTAAAGAATCGTAAAGTATGGGAACTTGTTGAATTGCCAATTAATAGGAAAATATTATCAAGTAAGTGGGTATTTGATATAAAATACAAAGCAAATAAAGAAATTGATCGTTATAAAGCTAGATTAGTCGTAAAAGGATTTGGACAAAGGGAAGGAATAGATTATAATGAAACATTCAGTCCTACATTGAACCATACATCTATTAGAATAATTCTTTCAATGACAGTTTATATGAAGTTGGATCAATTTGATGTGGAAACAGCATTTTTATATGCAAGTATAAAAGAAGATATATTTATGCACCAACCAGAAGGATATGAAGAAGAAACAGGCAGAGTTTGTAAATTGAAACAAAATTTATATGGACCGAAACAAGCACCACGCGAATGGAACATACATTTCAGCAATTTTTTAAAAGAACACAAATAACTCCATTAAAATCAGATCCTTGCATAATTGTTAAAGAAGACAGAAGTATTATTATTGCTGTTTACGTTGATGACGGACTTATTGCAGCCTACAAACAAGAAGATATTGACACAATACTGGAAACTTTAAAAACAAAATTCAATATAAAGATATGCGATTTAACTAAGTATGTAGGACTAGAGATAACACAAGAAGAAAATACCTTGAAGATACACCAAAGAAGTTTTATTGAAAAGCTACTTAAGAAATTTGGGATGTCAGAAAGCAATCCAGTTGCTACTCCATGTGAAATCAAAATGACAATAATCAATGAAGAAATAAGTAATGTACCGTATAGAGAAGCAATAGGTAATTTGATGTACTTCGCCAATGGTACACGACCAGACATAGCTTTCATCATTAACAAATTTAGTCAACATATAGAAAATCCAACAAAAGAACACTGGAAAGCCGTAAAAAGGGTCTTTAAATATCTAAAAGGAACAATTAATCAAGGAATTATCTATTTAACTGAAAAAGATAATTTAATTGTATATAGTGATGCCGACTAAGCCAATGGAGAAGACAGAAAATCAGTAAAAGGATATGTTTTCTTAAATGCTGGCGGAGCAATCACTTGGGAGTCAAGAAAACAAAGATGCGTGACACTCTTAACTACGGAGGCGGAGTATGTAGCAGCCTGCGGGGCTAGTAAAGAAGCAGTTTGGTTGAAAAGACTAAGAGAAGAAATTCAAGGTAATAAGATGGTTGTGCCTATTTACGTAGTTTATCAAAGTGCTATAAGAATTGCAACTAGTACAGAGACACATAGAAGAACAAAGCACATTGATGTAAGATAACATTATATTAAATAACAGATTGAAGTTGGAAATATTATGGTTACTCATGTATCTGGAAATGAACAACTGGCAGATATTTTTACAAAGGGTTTATCAAAAGATAAATTTGAGAAAATAAAATATGCACTGGGAGTAAAATAAGAATAATTAAATATTGAGGGAAGGTGTTGAAGAAAGCAATATTTAATTAATCTTATTTTGTATAAATTATAGGAGGTGGCTTAGTATGTTTGAATAATAAATGTAATTGTTGTTGTCAATGTCATTGTGAATGAAATAAAATAAATACATATTTTTCAAAGAATTCATTATTATTTATTAACAACACATACGCACACTCACTCACGCTCACACACACACACTCACACACACTCACTTGCACACACACTCACACATACTCACACACCCACACTCCACACACACTTACACTCTCACTCTAATACAGTCACACACACACTCGCACTCACTCACACTCTCTTACACACTCACCTACACACACACACACTTACGCTCACACTTGCGCTCACACTCACTCACACACACACTCACAGTCATACTCAAAGTCACACTCACTCACCCACTCGCATACTCGCACTCAGTCACTCAAACTCACACTTACACTCAAAAACTAAAACTTACACATACACTAAGTCACTCACACACAGACTCACACTTACTCTGACACTCACACACACACACAAACTCACATGACACTCTTACTCTCTCACTCTTATATTCACACTCACACACACTTGCACTAACTCACACACTCACACATACTTACTCTCACTGACACTTACACACTCACTTACACACACTTACGCTCACACTCACTCACACTCATACACACACACTCAAACTCACATTCTCACTCACTCACACACTCGCACTTACATTGACACTCATGCACTCACACTCAAACTAAAACTCACAATCACACATACACACACTCACACTCACGCTCACTCACACGCACACTCGCACACACACACACACATTCGCACTCACACTCACTCAATCTCACGGCCACACATACACACACTCGCACACACTTACTCAAACTCATACTCACACACACACTTACACACACACTTACACTCACACTCTACTCACAAACTCACACATACACACTCACTCATACTCACTTATACTCATACTCACTCACACACACGCACACTCATACACATTTACGCTCACACCCACTCACACTCAGACTCACACACAAACTCATATTCACACTTACACACTCACTTATACTCACACGCACACACACTCACTTACACGCAAACTAAAACTTACTCACACACACTCACACACTCTCACTCATACACACACACACCCACTTATACTCACACATATTCACACTTACACTTACTCACACACACACTTACACTCATTCTCACACCCACACTCACACTCCACTCACAAACTCACACTCACATACACACACTCACTCACACTCACTTACACTCATACTCACTCGCATTCACTCACACACACGCACACTCACACACTTACGCTCACACTCGCGCTCACTCACACACTCAAACTCACAGTTACACTTACACTCACTCTCATACTCGCATTTACACGCACACTTACTTAAACGCACACTCACACACAATCAAACTAAAACTCACACCCACACACACACACTCACAGTTACTCTCACACTCAGACACACAAACTCATACTCACACTTACACTCACACACATACTCACACACACACTCACACACACACACATAAACTTACACACATACTCACACTCACTCACACACACACTTACACCCACACTGAAACACACACTCACACTTACACACACTCAAACTAAAACACCCACACACACATTCACACTCATACACATACTCACACTGACACACTCACATTCTCCCACACTTACTCACACACACATCCACTTATACTCACACACACACGCAAACTCACACCCACACTCACTCACACACACACACTCACACACCCACACTCACACACACACTTACACTTATACTACACTCTCACTCACACAGTCACACTTACATTCTCACACTCACTGTCACTCACACTCACACACACTCGTACTCACACACACACTCTCACTTACACTCTCATACTGACAGTGCCACACACACTTGTACTCACTCATACATACACTCACTCATACATTTACAAACTCACTCACACTCACACTTACTCACACTTATGCTCACACTTGCGCTTACATGCACTCACAATCACACACACACTCACACACACTTACACTCACACAGTCTCACTCACATTCTCACTCACACACACACACACACTCGCTCTCATACTGACACACACTCTCACTCACACTCTTACACACTCACTCTCATACTCACAGTCACACACACACACTCGTACTCACTCACTTACACACTCACGTACACTTTTACACACTCACACTTGCGTTCACACGCACTCACAATCACACACACACACTCACACACACTTACAATCACACTCGCACATTTACACACACACTTACACTCACACCCATACTTCACTCACAAACTCACATTCACACATACACACTCACACACACTTACACACACTCACTCACACACACATTCACACACACACTTACACACACACTCGCACATTTACACACTCACACTCACACCCACACTTCACTCACAAACTCACATTCACACATACACACACTCACACACACATTCACACACTCATAATCACAGACACACTTACACTCACACACACGCATGCACACTCACTTACTTACACTCACACATACACACTCACATTCACACTCACTCACACTCGCACTCATACTCGCACACACTCACTTACACACACACTCACCTACACTTACACTCGCACTCAGACACACACTTACACTCGCAATCACTCTGACACACACACACGCACACTTACACACACTGACACACACACTCACGTTCACATACACACACTCACACACACTTACACTCTCACTCTAATACTCACAGTCACACACACACTAGCACTCACTCACACTCTTTTACACACTTACACACACACTTACGCTCACATTTGCGCTCACACTCACTCACACACAGTCACTCTCACACTCAAACACTTACACTCTCACACACACACACACTCACACGCAAACTAAAACTCACACACACAATCACACACTCTCACTCTCATACACACACACACTCGCACTCACTTACATACTTTCACACTCATGCTCACTCACACGCACTCACACACACTTACGCTCATACTCGCTCTCACACACAAACACTTACACTCTCACTCTCCTACTCGCACGAAAATTAAACTCACACTCACACTCTCATACTCACACACACACGCACTCACTTGCACACTTTCACAATTAAGCTCACTCACACACACTTACGCTCACACTTACTCACACACACACACTCACTCTCAAACTCACACACACTCGCACTCACTCACACACTCAAACTCACACTCACTCACATACACACAGTCACACTCACACATACACACTCACTCAAACTTAATCTCACACACACACTCACTCACACACTCTCACTCACACTCACTCAAACTCACTCACACGCACACAAACAAGAACTCACACACACATTCACTAACACACACACACTCACTCTCACACACACTTACACTCTTTCACTCCTACTCATACTCACACACACTCACATTCACACTTACACTCTCACACTCACACATATTCGCACTCACTCACACACACTCACTGACTCACACACACTTACACTCTTACAATCTTACTCTCATACTTACACATACACACTCGCACTCACTCACACATTCACACTCACTTACACACGCTTGCGCGCATACTCGCGCTCACACTCACTCACACTCAAACTCGCACTCATACACCCACTCAAACTAAAACATACTCACTCATACTCACGCTCACACTCACTCACACACGCACACTTGCATTACACACACACTCGCGCACTCACACTCACTCAATCTAAAACTCACACACACACTCACTCTCACAGTCACTTTCACACTCAAACACTTACACTCTCACTCTCATACTTACACACACACACTCAAACTGAAACACACACACACTCAAAAACTCACACTGACACATTCTCACTCTCATACTCACACACACACTCGCACTCACTTACACACTCACACTAACTCACACAGACTTACGCTCACACTCGCGATCACACACACACACTCACTCTCAAACTCGCAAGCACTCGCACTCACACACACTTAAACACTCACACTTACTCACACACTCACTCGCACACTTGCACTCACTCACACACACACTCACTTACATACTCACATTCACTAACACTCACACACACTCACTCTCACACTCACATTCACTAACACTCACACACACTCACTCTCACACTCACATTCACACTTACACTGTTACACTCTCACTCATACTCACACACACTCACTTACACTCTTACACTCACACACATATTTGCACTCACTCACACACACACACACACTCACTGACACACATTCACACTCAAACTAAAACTCATACTCACACTTACTCACACACATTCACGTTCACTCGCACTTACACCCGCACACTCTCACACACACTCAAATTTAAACTCACACACTGACATTTACACTCGCTCTCACACTCGCACTCACTCTCACACATACAGACACACTCGCACACACACTCACTCACACACACACACACACTCATACCCACATTCACACTCACACACACACTCATACCCACATTCACACTTACACTTTTGTACTCTCACTCATACTCAATCACACACACACAGACTCACTCTCACACTCACATTTACACTTACACTCTCACACTCACACACATATTCGCACTCGCTCACATACAAACTCACACTAAAACTCACTCACACACACACTCACACTTATTCACACTCACGCTCACTTACACTGACACACTCACTCATACTTACTCACACATTCGCACTCACTTAAACTCACTCACACACACACTCACACTAACTTAAACTCACACACACACTCGCTCGTACACTCGCACTTACTCACACTCAATCTAAAATTTACACTCACTTACAATCACACACGCTCACACTCACTCACACACTCGCGCACTCACATTTACATAAAATCACACTCACACACTCGCACTTAAACTAAAACTCACACTCACTCTCACACTTACACACACTCACACTTCAACTCTTACACTCATACTCACAATCACACACACTCGCACTTACACTCACACTCGCACGTTTACACACTCACACTTACACTCTCACACCCACACTTACACACACATTCCTTTTACAAACTCACACTCACATACACACACTCACACTTACACACACTTACACTCACAATCACACACACACACTCACACTCATACTCACACACACATACACTCACACTCACACACACGCTTACACACACACACACTCACACTGGTACACACACTCACCCCCACTTACACTCACACACACACTTATACACACACACACACTAACACCCACATTCACACACACACTCACGCTTACTCTCACACTCATATACACACTTACACATTTACACTCTTACTCTCATACTCACAGTCACACACACACACTCGCACTCACTCACACTCATTTACACACTCACACACACTTACACTCACATTCGCGTTCACATTCACACACACTCAAACTCACACTCACTCACACACTTACACACTCACGCTTACTTACACTCACTCACACACACTTACGCTTACACGCGTGCTCACACTTACTCACTCACACACACACTTATACTCTAATACTCACTAAAACTAAAACTCACACACACACTCACACTCACTCACACACACTCACACTTACACTCTGACTCTCATATTTACACACACTCATACTCAAACTAAAACACACACACACTTACACACACTCATACTCACACACTCTCATACTCACACCCACATTCGCAATCACACACACAATCGCACTCACTTACACACTTACGCTCTCACTCGCGCTCACACTCACTTACGCTTACACTTACACAGGCACACTCGCACTCACACCCACTCACACACTCGCATTCACACTGACTCAAACTCACATTCACACACACACACTTAAACTAAAACTTACACTTACACACACACACACATTCACCTACTCACTCACACACACTCACACTAATTTTCACACTCACACTTTTACTCTCTTACTCACACTCACACACACATTCGCACTCATACACACACTTACACACTCACACTCGCTCACACTTACACTCACTCACACACACTTACGCTCACATTCGCGCTCACACCCACTCACACACACTCACTCACACACTCAATCTAAAACACACTCATATACACATTCACACTCACTTACACTCACACACTCGCAATCCCAGTCACACTCACTCAAACACTCGCACTCACTCACACTAACACTTACACCCATACTCAAACTCACACTAACACACACACTTCCACACTCACACACTTACGCTCACACTCACTTACACTCTCATACTAACACACACACACACATTCACACTCAGACTCACACACACACTTACACTCACACACTTACACACACACTGACACCCACACTCACACACACACTTACGCTTACTCTCACACTCACAAACACACTTAAATATTTACACCCTTACTCTCATACTCACAGTCACACACACTCGCACTCACTCACACACACACTCATTTACACAAACACACACTTACGCTTACACTCGTGCTCACACTCACTCACACACACTCACATTCACACACACTTACGCTTACACTCGTGCTCACACTCACTCACACACACTCACATTCACACACACACACACTCATATTCGCACACTCACATTCACTCAGACTCACACACACACACACTTACACTCATACACACTCACACTGGCACACACACTCACACTCACCCACACTTACACTCACTCACACATACTTACACTCACACACACACTGACACCAACACTCACACACACACTCACGCTCACTTACACACACTCACGCTTGCTCTTACACTCACAAACACACTTACACATTTACACCCTTACTCCCATATTCACAGTCACACACACACTCGCACTCACTCACACTCATTTACACACACACTCACACACACTTACGCTCACACTCACTCACACAGACTTATACTCTCATACTCACTAAAACTAAAACTCACACTCACTCACACTTACACTCTGACACTCATACCCACACACACTTACACTCACACTAACGCACACACTCTTACTCACACACTCTCATACACACACACACACATTTGCACTCACTCACACGCTTACGCTCACATTCGCGCTCACACTCACACTCACTTACACTCTCATACACACACACACACAGTCGCACTCAGTCACACACTTGCACACTCACTCACAGACACTTACGCTCACACTTGCGCTCACACTCACACGCACACTCACACTTACGCTTACACTCACACACGCGCACTCGCACTCACACCCGCTCACACACTCGCATTCACACTGACTCAAACTCACATTCACACACACACACCCAAACTAAAACTTACACTCACACACACACTCACATTCACCCACACCCACACACACTCACACTCATACACACGGACGCTCACACTTACACTCTCATACTCACACATACATTCGCACTCACTCACGCACTCACACACAAACTTACACACTCACACTCGCTCATACTTACACTCACTCACACACACTTACGCTCACACTCGCGCTCACACCCACTCACACACACTCACTCACACACATACTCTCACTCACACAATTAACCTAAAACACACTCACACACACATTCACACTCACTCACACTTACGCTCACACTCACTTACAGTCACACGCTCGCCCTCCCACTCACTCACACACTCGCACTCACACTCATACTCACTCACACTAACACACACACTCATACTCAAACTCACACACACTAACACACACACTCACACACACAGGCGCACACTCACACACTCACTCTCGCTCTCACACTCACACTTGCACACTTATACTCACACACTCGCACACACGCACACTCACACACACACACACTTTCACAAACTCATACACTCACACATACACACTCACAAACTCATAAACTCATACACTCACACACTCGCACACACACACACATCATCGTAAAAATAGTAAAAACGTGTTGTGGGGACTTTAATTCGTGCTTATTTACTGAAAACTCACTATCGAATTTTTGGATCGATAACATTACCTCCCTTACCTACGGTATGACGGGAGGTAATTAACCGTCAATGTCAAATCAAGAAAACAAATCACTTAGTAACGAATATAAATAAAGTGTTACATAATTTCTTTGTTTTTTATCATCGCTGTGATAGACATGTAACTAGGGAGATTCTAAATGTTGATTTGCGGAAAACATGTCACGTGACTAATGAATTATATTCTCTTTCAGATATATATTTTTCTTTGTTTCATTCAATTAGATATCCAATAATATGTATTTTTCAGTCAAACTTTACAGACTTATGTCAAAATTTAACTTTACATACCCATCTGTCAAACTTGAATTAACCTAAATAAAGTAAAATTTTTGAAAGATGTTCCATCAAGGTCGTTTGTAACATGAACGAATTAAGAAATTGGCATATATTTATCCCTCTCACAAGAAGCGTGTGCGATAAGGGTGGATATGCTTGTTTTTCAGAAATTCATATTGTTTCGAACAAGTTATAACATTCCATTTTTAAACAATGCACGTTGCTGACAAAACTTTTTCTGTAACGTAAGTTTATTTATTAATTCAGATATATTACCTTGATTCATAGCCGTACGAATAACGTTATTTTCTTTCCGTGTCACTGACACTGACATCGTGTCAGTATTTTATTTTTTACATATTTGCTTTTATATTTGCTAATAAACTTACCAATTGACTTACTTTTGAATTTTGAATGCTTTTACTGTAACAGGTGACCTTGATCGGACATCTTTCATAAATTTTACTCTGCATGTACTTCTTAGGAGAAACCAATAAGAGTAAGCCGGTAATGTAATTTTTTCTCACAACGACACAACTTTTTATCATAAATACAGTGTGTTCAATAAAATTCCTAACTCGGAGTAGGCTATGGACAGAGAAACGTATGTCTAATCATTATTTTGTTCAAAAGTCAAGATGTCAAAATTGATATTGAAATGTAATTTTAAGGAGAAAATACAATAAAGAAGGATACAATATATTGAAATTCGTCGTTTTCTAATTTGTTTCCATTTCTAAAATAAGATTCAAGAAGAAAAGCTTTGATTTCTTTAGATAACATTTTTGACAATATCTTATTTCAAATTAACATATAATTAAATATTTTTAAATTGACATACGTTTTTTTGTTCGTAGCCTACTCCGAGTTAGGAATTTTTTTGAACACACTGTATATCTGTATTGTTCAACTCACTGTATTAATTGGACATCTTCTTCAATAACACCAGAGACAACTATCTAAAGAGAGATTGGACAGACTTATGGGTGGCCTTGTAACAAAGTGCTTGGTGATGAGAGGTTAACGGAGCATGGGGAAAATAGTCCTTGCATATTTCTTCAGAGGGCAGCAAAATCACAAAAATGACGAATACTCAAAATAGAAGGCAATGCAACCAAAATAAATGGAAAATACGGGATCAAAAATTTTGTATGTTTAAAACATACAGAGAAACCGTAAGTTATCTTATGAACATTAATTACTTTCTATACAAATAATAATATTTATAAACTCTTCTTATATATGTTTCTGTAGAATTTCATGGAGAGCACATTCTTAATGGTTGTATTACGAATAACAATAATTCAAGTGATACAGAACTTCCCGAAACTTACAAATTAGGAGGTAAATATCCTGTTCAATATTCGTCAAATGAACTTCATCATTTGCAATTCTTCAGAAGACTTCTATATGAGAAAAGAAGAGAACCAATGCAAAAAACTAAAAATTCACAGTATTATGTAAAAGCTGACAATATCGTTTATAGAGTTACGACTAAATGGGTTATGCGAAGAACTATGAAGATGGAGGTTGATATTCCTTAGCTCCCAATTTTATTTTTTCACCTACGTGTGTCTCTTTTCAACACATCTTTAAATAAGATTTAAAAATTCTTTCAAAAAAATAATACTAATACAACGACGTACATATCCAATTGTGTTGCTTACAAGTTTTAGTTTACATCACATACATATACATTAGAAATTGAATTTCGGGAAGATGTGAGGAAATTGTAAAAAACAATATACAAACTTGTATGTACATATACATTTATATTTTTCACTATTCCTCAACATCATCTTAAAAAACAATTGCGAAATCAATAAAAATGGAAAATAAAAGAATGTTGATATTAAATTTAGCATGCTAAAATTCATGGATGGATACCCAAGTATATATATATAATATTTTATAACTCTGTACAATTTTGCGATTTGCTCCTCCTTAGTTTAACAGTACTAAAATTTAAAATACTGCACTCTAAATTGTACAATTTAAAGAAATATTATATAGACACAAATATTCAAAAATGTAAATTAAATATTGTCTATATTATTTATATATCTACTCATTGTTCTTTTGCAATTTCAAATTTGTACACTATATATTTTAAATAAATATTCATAAAACATATCAGTATGAGTTTTTCTTTTTCTTTTAAATATTAAAATAAATAATTTTAAAAACACACACGAATAACATTTTAAAGATCTAGTTACCGTGGTTTAGTTAGTTGCATATGTTGTTAGATGGCTAACGATATAAAAGCGTTGAGTTTCCAATCTCTCTTTAGATAGTTGTCTCTGAATAACACTTACTTTTACTCAAGATAATGTGACAGAATTTTTCAAAAATAACAAATAATTTCAAAAGTGAAATTGACAGTCGCGAAAATTGCTGGAATGAAGCTATCGGCACTAACATATACTATTCTAATTGGTCGGCATTAGCATTATAACTCAAAAATTTAAAAATCTGATGTGGCCAGCACATTACTTTTCGTCAGTTGCGTCAGATTCATTTATTATGTACAAATTTCGTACAGAAAGTTCCTTGCAATAGATTCTGTTTCTTGTACATTGCCTGCCGGCAGTTGTGTTTTATACAAATTATATACAGAAAGTTCCTGTATTTCCAGTACAATTATAACACAAACATACTCTGTCAATTGCACTTGACACTGACATCTTTCAATCAGAATTTTCTTAATATAGTAGCTGTTTCCATAGTTGGTTATAGCATAGCTGGCTAATTTATGAATTTTTATTTCTTTATAATTTTTAACTCTATATCCATTTAATATGAAGTATAAAATGCAGTCAAATTGTATAAAGAATAAAATATTCTTTAATATTTATAATAACATTAAATGTGAAAAAATGTTATTTATCATTGTTTTTTCAAGAAAAACTGTTAAAATCTTCAAATGTGGGTACACCTAGTGAACAAGTCATAATTTACTCAAGGCCCTACCAGACCAAATGGTACCAAACGCAGTGGTAGCTTGGCAGCTCCACATCTAATCATGTGACGATTAATAATATCCTCAGCAGTTATACGACTTTAAAAGTGAAAGATTGTTCAGCCATCGAGAGGAGAGCAGCCAATAGCTTAGTTGGTAGAGCACTGTCCCAGCAAGGTAGGTGTCTCGGGTTCGAATCCCGATGGCTGACATTTTTTCACAATTTATTTCATACATACAGACAGTAGCACGCATTTGTCTATACCAGGCACCGGACAGCTAAATGAATGTGCCAAAACACTATCATAGTTCCAGGAAGCAAACTGTAGAGGCGCGACAGTGCTTAAATTTTAAGAAAATGGATTGTCACCTTTGAGTTCAAAACATTTTGCTATATTTTGAATTATAAAGTCACATAAGTCATCACACATGTCATTGCACGTACGCTTTAACATCTTTAATTATTTGGTAATTCAATTTGTAATAGTTTATAGCTTTAGTTACAGTGCCAGTAGTGACTTATTTCGTAATTTCTCCAGTTTTAAAGTCTATTAACTGTGTTTATTTTTTGACGTAATATGATATTGAAATTCAATAAGCTGATGAACATTCGTTGTGCTGTTTGATATAAAGTGCAGTGCAAAGAAGCAAATAGACGTTTACTTTAATATTTAATGATCTTACATACTCGTATAAACAAATATTAAAATAGAAGTGTATGTCTATCTGACAAGTAATTTTAAATTTATTTAGAAATGAATTTATAGTTATTGTATTGTGATTATTTAAAATATATGTATTTACTTATATTCAATTTTCTTCTTATGTCTTTTAATTTAAAAATTCAAAATTTCATTTTATCTGTACATGACATGTCTCCTATGTTGCAAACTACTAAGCCGACCAAGCCATCACAGTGTGCATTAGTTTATGGAAGCAATCTGTAGATGTCACTATTTTGTATTTCGAAAAATACATTAACTGTCCTATATGTAGTTGAGGTGATCCGTGGTCTATACTCGAATTATTAATGCAAAGTTATAATGCTAATGCTAAGGAAGACTATTAAGTTTACAGTTTACATAAACCAGCTTTAGGCTTTCCAATTCGCCATCCATTTTCTTTATGTCACAGATAAAATAGCGTGTACGGTAGGTGAAAACATATTTTGATGTGTAGAAAAACATTCACGTAACTTGGAATTTTATCGTTCACGCTATCTATTCTGACATTATATGAAGACTCTCTATTACCCCGACGTTCGGCTCATTATTCCGGTACTCTGTATACTTAAACCGCATTAAATATCGAAACTTGTAACAGTCTCTTCTTGACATTGATAAACATCTTACCCATAATTTTTATTTTTTTAATCAGTATGCAAACGGTCTTCTCATAAACATAAGCGTGCGCACGGTGGGTGCCATGGGTGCCACGGCACCCCCTAATATATTAATACGAGGACTTTTCTCTTTCCACTGAGCCTATATATCAGGCTATGATATTTTGAAACAAATTTTGTTTGACATTAGTAGATATATCATGAGAGTTCTAAATAATTCCTGGGCCAGGGGATGAAGGGGAGGGCGGGAGAGGCAGGGTTGAGGGGCGGCGGTAGGGGCAGGGTTGAGGATGGACGGCGGGGGAATGACGTCAAGATGGCGGCGGCGGGTGGTCTAATTAATATAGGGTCATGGTTAATTATTATTCAAGATGGTGTGGGGGCAAGATGGCGGCTACAAGATGGCGTCGGGGCAAGATGCCGGCTACAAGATGGCGTCGGTTTTTAAGACATTGCTTGGATTCTTAAGACGTTGCTGGAAGACATTGCTTGGATTCTTAAGACGTTGCTGGAAGACATTGGAGGAGTCTTCAAGACATTGCTTGGGCCCTTAAGACATTGCTTGGATTCTTAAGACGTTGCTGGAAGACATTGGAGGTGTCCTTAAGACATTGCTTGAGTCCTTAAGACATTGCTGGTCTCCTCAAGACCTATTGGCAAGCGTTGCGTGATGACTATGCATGTTTGATCTTGTTGGTTAGACCCGCATCTGACCATATGGTGTCCTCCCAAGCACGTGCACCCCGGCATTTTGCAAGTTTGAACTTGTCGGTTGGACTCGCATCTGACCACATGGTTGCAAGTGTTTCGCACACAGATTTAAAGATAAATCCCACATGCTCGGCACGTGGCATTTTGAACTTGTGTGTGGACCCACATCTGACCATATGGTTGCAGGTGTTCGGCAAATGCCCCGGCACGATGACTCATCATCCACTTACCAGTATCCAAGCGTACGGTACTTGCTCATTAGTACTTAAAAACGCAGATTTAAAGATAAATTCCACATTTTTACACATGTTTTAATTTTTGCACCCCGGAATTTTGCAAGTTTGAACTTGCGTGTGAACATGCATCTGACCATATGGTTGCACGTGCACCCACATGTGACCTGCATCCCGATGACTCATCATTCAGGTGTAACACTCTCAATAAACATGTCTGTACTTGTTGATATGTGTTTGAAAATTCGCGACTCTTATGATTTTCGCTCGTTAAGGTGTTTTACATAATTTGTAAGTATTAAACAATATAATGAACTTATGAGAAATAAAAAGAACAATAGCATTCAGCAAGGAACTTTGAATCCACCTATTGAGGATATAGAGCTGTGCCAATCAAACAGGAAATCGGCTTCGAATCCACCCATTGATGATATAGAGCTGTGTCAATCAAACAGGAAAGCGGCCAATGATACTGAATGTCAGTTAGAGACTTATAATCATATGGAATATTAAAAATATTAAGCAAAATGATGAATTATTACAATTATATAATAAATGAGTTAAAAATAATATATGGGTTTTATTTAATTTTCAGGTTCCTTTCCCAAATTAAAAATTTAATTAAAATACATGCAATTTATACACAAGCAATGTTATTATTAATTTTACAAGTGCTGTTGTGTGTCACCCCCAACGTACGTCACAATTTTTATAGCAGATGCCCGCAGGGACGTTCCAGCCTTTCACCCATCTACATATTATTTAACATTATACAAACAATAAACATACATATAATATACATAACATTACAATAAATATTTCACACTTTAAATTTATTTGTTTTTTAATGCAGCGAACCTTTCTCGTTCTGCCTTATAAAATTTCTTTTTTTCATTTTTGCTTAACGATGGAGAAGGCTGCCTTAGAATCCTTCTCGTTTTAATAATCGTTGGCGCCTCCTTCTTCGTTCCAGGTTAAAGGTTGTGTCAGGTGAGGCAGCGACTCTTCAGCATCCCAGCACTCTGAGGAAGTGGCGTTATATACTTGAATGGGGTGGAGTGGTGTTAGGGGTGTATCTTCCGCACCCCCATTTTTAGCTGTCTCTTTCATCACCGCGGAATTCATTTTTAGTATTAACTTTATTTTTGATAAAACAAATACTATAAGTATTTTGTGCACAGATAAATATTAATTCAGCAGTTGTTCAAATAAACTAACTTATCTTACTTAACTTTACTGTATTTTTAAACAACCCCTTCTTATAGACATACATGAAGCTATTTATTATTAGTTTTTGGCATTGAACTTGATCGCTTGCAAATTCTACAGATTTGCTACATTGTATCAATACTAAATTAGGTGTACAGCGGTTTATGTGTTTTGGTATTGAACTTGCAAATTTTCTACACGTGGTGCCAGCGGCGTATCTTCAAATATTTTAAAATTATATTTTAGCTATTTAATTAAGTTATTAATTTGTCAAATTACTTAAAAATACTCAAATTGTAGTTTAATATTATGAACATATGCAAAAATGTACATAGATAATTCATTAAAGATGTTAAATTAATACGGCACAATCATATTGAGCTGCTACGCCTATGTCGTTATTACTTGTTACATTGTATCAATACTAAATTGGGAGTACAGCGGTTTATGTGTTTTGGCATTGAACTTGCAAATTTTGTACACGTGGCGCCAGCGGCGTATTTTCAAATATTTTAAAATTATATTTTAACTTTTTAATTAAGTTATTAATTTTTCAGATTACTTTTATGAATATATGCAAAAATGTACATAGATAATTCATTAAAGATGCTAAACTAATACGACACAATCATATGGAGCTGCTACGCCTCTGACGTTATTACTTGTTACATTGTATCAATACCAAATTAGCAGCATCACAGAGAAATTTAAATTTTACGATAGCCTCATAATTACGCAAATCGTACAGTATATATAGTTGTTAGATATTTTCAAATTATTATACTTCAGTTTAACTCTGTAGCATTGTGTTCAACTACCTAACATTTAAAATGTTTTGTGGAGTTTTAAAATATTTAGATTTTCTGCTGATTTTAAAAAATTGTTGTGAGTGCCTGATTAGTGATAATGATGATGAAGAATATGATATATCTGATTTTATTGATTATTTAAAACATTTTGGATATTTGAAGTCAGATGCAAACGAGTTTTTATTTCTTGATGAATCATCGGAGCCGTATGTAGAGGCCGTATCAGCATTTCAACAAAGCTTTGGATTAAATGAAACACGTCAAGTTGATGCTGAAACTATACAACTAATAAAATCAGTAGGATGTGGAGTGACCGATAATTATAATAATGAAATTGAACCAGGCTGCAATACCGGTGGTGCTATAAGATGGGATTTTGTGGGTGGAAATGAAGTACAGATTCAAATAGCATATGAGGCATTTAATATCTGGGAGAGGGTTGCAAATATTAAATTTGAACATACCCATAATAATGAACAACAATATAGATATAGAAATTTAGAAAGTAAAAACTTCCCAAACATCTTAATTTCGATAGGTAATAGAAAACATCCATCATATTATACGGGTAAACAATGTAATAGTGATTTTAAACCGCACATATTGGGTCATGCAATTTTACCCTCGAGATATTTGAAGACCGTCGACATTCACATGAATAATCATAAGTAGTGGAACTATAATCTATCTCAAACTGCAGAAGATCGTGGGTTTAATTTCTTTGAGGTTCTCGTACATGAAATTGGGCATTCACTGGGGCTAGAACATTCTAATGTGAAATTATCGGTTATGTATCCATTCAGCAGGAATTCATATTTTAAAGACTTATCAGCATTTAAGTTACATCAGGATGATATTAATTCCGTTCAAAATATATATGGAAGAAAAACAAACAATATAACCAGCAACAATGATAAGAAGACCGTGGTCGTAACTACATCAAAAATTAACAATGATAAATACATAACTGAAATTAATTTGTGCAGCTTTAGAAATTTATCCAAATTTTTAGTAGTTGATGACAAATTATTAATTTTTCATAAAAATCTGGCTTGGGGGAAAAAATTATTAGAACGAAATTACATTTCAGACCCTTATTTTTTAAATGCTACAATACCACTTTTACCTGATTTGAAACAAATATCTGGGGCATACATTCGTAAAAACGGAAATATTATTTTAAGAATTAATATATTTTTTGAAATTGCGTGGCCTTCATTAACACTTGTTACACGTTATCATTCTTTTAATAAAGAAACAATCATTTTCAGTGCTTTAATAACTAATTTAGATAAAACCTACATTTTTTACAACCATCATCGTTTTATAGAATTAAATGATTTTAATAATAATGTTATTAGGGATGGTGAGATAATAGATGAATTTCCCGGTATACCTTTAGGTTTTGAGGGCGCCTTTCAATACACAAATGGCTATTTATATATTTTTTTAAATAACATTACGTACGAATATTCGGAATATGTAAAATTACTTAGAAATACGGAACCTTTTAATTTATGCAAATTTAATTTTTATTGTCTACAATTATGTAGTTCTTCATACATCACTCAAGTCCTTAACATGCTTCAATACCATCGAAAAATTCAGGAAATAACTGTAATAGCTGTTAAATATAATTTTAAGTGTCTCATAATAATTTTTACAGGAAAACGATGGACTCGGCCAACACCCAGGTGTTCTCAGATCTTGTCTACAATCGGCGTTTACATAATTTGTGTGTTAATTAAGGATTGTTATATAATAAACATTGACGTTTGAAATTGTCTTTTCCCGAGAATATTTTCGAACATCTTCCACACCGAAGTTTTAGATTTCCATGGACAAAAGCTTGATGTCTACTGAGACCATTGAATCAATCAGAACATGTGAACATATTGATAGTTAATTATATAGTACTTAAGAGTATACAGGTTTCTGAATATTTATATCCTCAACCATCTGGCTCCATGCTAAACTGTAGAAGGCACATTATTCAGTCAACGACCTCTGGTGAGACGTCATACGACGTTTACCTGACCTATATCCGAAGATAGCCCCCGACAGTTTCTATAAACCAGCTTGGTTGACGAATCAAATACTTAAAACTGCTTATAAGTGCAACAGGACTGTTTATATCGGTTCTAAAGCTGTTTATATTGGTTCTAAAGCTTTTTATATCAGTTCTAAAGCTGCTTATATCGGTTCTAAAGCTGTTTATATCAGTTCTAAAAGCTGTTTATATAGGTTCTAAAGCTGTTTCTAAGCTGTTATATCAGGCCGTTTTTTTAGTTTTATCAGGAACAGGGGCTGTTTTAGCTGTTATATCGGGGGACAGAGCTGTTTTAATTTTATTAAATAGGTGTTAGAGGGAAGTGTACACTGGCACCGCCAAGAACGCTATAAATATATGCCAGTCAGTTTATCTCTTTCTAAAGAAACAAGTTTGAGTGTGGTCAGTTATACCAGACGTCATTATCGTCTATCTGGCATGTGTTGACGATACGGGTGCTTACCAGGCATCACGGGCACCCACGAAGCATCATCTGTTATAAAAATTGCAATATGTATGAATATGTATGTTATAAAAATTGCAATATGTTGCAGAATAAACAGTATAAATAGGGTTGAAAAATGAATTTTTAAATAGTATTAAAGTATTTGTCACAATGTCGCGAGTGTTCTCTGCGAATATTGTTATCCCGAAAGAGCTCATCGGGCATTGTCAATGTTGTATATATAACTGGGTACAGCTTCATATTCATAAAGAATATTGCGCGATCCTCGAAAATTATATTGAGGATCATGCGAACCACATAGATGCTGCTCAGTTATCTTTCGGAGTCTAGGAAAATTATATACGAAGGGAGGCGATGCAAGAGGCTGTGGACGAGGCTATGGAAGAGGAGATGCAAGAAGACATGGACCAGAATTTTCAAGAGACGATAGAAGACGACAACGACGAAGAAGAAGACGACAACGAAGAAACCGGCGATGAAGAAGAAGACGACGACGACAACAAAGAAAAAGATTTGTGGGTGCTGGAGACTATGCAAGAGGTTGTAGACGAGACTATGGACGAGGCTATGAAAGAGGAGATGCAAGAGGCTGTGGACGAGTCTATGGATGTGGCTATGGAAGAGGCCATGGACCAGAATTTGCAAGAGACGATAGAAGACGAAAACGACGAAGAAGAAGAAGACGACAAGGGAGAAAAAGACGACGAAGAAGAAGAAGCCGGCGATGATGAAGAAAATGAGGAAAAAGATTCGTGGGTGATGCAGTATACCCCTACCATAGACTCACTAAGAAACGGTATAGTATGTATATGCAATATGTGTATAGAAGTAAATAAATATTTTTAATTTGTAGATATATGTTTTAAATGTAGTAATTAGTGTAATATGTTTTAAATATGATGTAGTAATTTGAATATATAACAGTTCACGCATGTGCGTGTAAGTTCAAACTTTCAAATCACACGGGTAAAATACGCTGCTCTGATTGGTTGTATGTGACTCATGTATTCTAAATGTGTCTCAAAGCTGTTCACATGTGACGTAAATGTGTCTCATAAGCCATAAAGGTACCTCACGTGTGACGTAAATGTGTCTCAAAGCTGTTCACGTGTGACGTAAATGTGTCTCATAAGCCATAAAGGTACCTCACGTGTGACGTAAATGTGTCTCAAAGCTGTTCACGTGTTACGTAAATGTGTCTTATAAGCCATAAAGGTATCTCATGTGTGACGTAAATGTGTCTCAAAGCTGTTCACGTGTGACATAAATCAAAGCTGTTTAGAACCTGTTCTGTTTCAAGATTATTTACAGTTCAATCAATTAACGAATATTGTTAGTAATATGTAAAAGTATTTTGAATGTAAAATAAATGTTTTATAATAATTCAGCGACTTTCATTTAAAAACCTATATTGTTTTCCTTTTCGCTCGTGTTCTCTTTCTAACTGAACGGAATAAGTTTGAGTATGGTCAGTTATATCAGAGGTCATTGCCATCGATTTAAACATCTGGAGTGTGTTGACGATACGGATGCTTACCAAGCGTCACTCAATATATGAAGTAATTAATTATTTTACAAGTTCAAACATGGGTGAATAAATTAAAAAGTGGGTCGCCCCAGAATGCAACAGCGCATGCGCATGCAAGTTCAAACTTTCAAATCATACAGGTAAAATACGCTATTCTGAGTGGCTATGTGGTGACGCCTGCATCACGCGGGCAAAATACGCTGTTCTGATTGGTCAATATTCTTATCTGATTGGTCAATACGCTGTTCTGATTGGTCAATACTCTTATCTGATTGGTCAATACTGTGTTCTGATTGGTCAATGGATTCAGTCATGCATAAAGAAGCCCTGAAATACTGAGACATCATTGCAAGTCCGTCATTTGAGCTCGGTTAAGCATAGAGAACGGTTCGCGATGTCTAGCGTTGCTAAGGTAAGTTGCAAAGCATTAAAGGCGCTTGTCGACGGGGTAAAATTTTTTAAAACACGCGATGAGTGTATTCGCTGGTTGAAACTAGTTAATAAATTTATATTGTTAACAAGCAGAGCTATAAAATAAAACGGTGATAATACTGGTAATTTGTTTCAATTGATATCCACTTGGAATTATTTAAATTTAACGCGAAAAATTGAAACAACTAAAACGTGGTGTTCATGGTGCAGGATTACAAAAGCAATCCAAAAATTAATTTGGCAAGATTTAGAGTCGTGTTTTGATTCCCGAATACGTACTGGTATTATAGTAAATCTTGGCTATGAAGATCCATTATTATTTTTAAATAAATGTTTCCGAATTTTCTCTAATAAAATTAAAAATGCATTAAAACTTTCAATTTTGAAAGTTAATCTTGTATTCAATGCTAATTATGTAATACCTAAAACTGGTGCAGTGGAAGCAAAACATTTCAATACAGCAAATAGTATTATAACTAAATCGACTTGTGTCAAACAGTGGTTCAGTGATAATGTTTATAAAATATTAAAAAAGTTATCTGAATTTCAAGAGCATGACTCGGGCTGGAGTTTATTTTAAATTCTGCATTTGAAAATTAATATTAATAATTACACACCGATTTACGGGGGTTCGTATTTTGAATTACCGCTTAATATTAAACGGAAACGTGCGATAACTAATATAAAAAACAAGGACGATTACTGTTTTTTGTGGGCGATTGTTTCGGCATTATAACCTGCTGATAGAAATGTGAATCATGTGTCATCTTATCCTCATTTTTCAAAAGTTTTAAAGTACGATGGTTTAAATTTTCCGATGCAATTAAAAGATGTTCCAAAATTTGAAAAACTGAATGATTTGTCTATTAACATTTATACTTTAGATAAAATGGGTAAAGATAAAGATGAAATCGTACCTGTATATTTATCAAAATTTGAAAGTAATAAATTTATTCATTTATTAATGATAAACTCTAGTAACGATTGCGAGTCTGAAGAAGAAATGGAAGTAGACATTGATATAGTTGAAAGTATAAAGATAAATGCGAATTATCACTTTATGTGGATTAAACATTTATCCAGACTTTTAAGTAAACAAATTTCGGATCATAATGGAAACGCTTTATTTGCGACAGATGTTTAAATCATTTTTACTCGAAAATTGCATTTGAAAAGCATACAGCTGATTGCAAGCTAATAAATAAATGTCGTGTTAATATGCCAAATGAGGCAAACAAATACTTAAAATTCAAAAACTTTCGTTATCAAGACACAGTACCTTTCGTGATTTATGCTGATATAGAATCTATATTAAGGAAAACTTACGATGCTACAAAAATTCATGAGCACATCCCCTGTAGCGTTGGTTATTATTTAAAGTGTTCGTATGATTATTCTATGTCATATTTTAAATTAAATAGAGGGGAGCACTGTACAAACTGGTTTATGACTGAACTTTACCTAATTGCTCAATTTATTGATGAAAAATTTCAAAATACTGCGCCAATAAACATGACTAAAGAGCAAGAAATTAAATTTTCAAACGCGAAAATTTGCTATATTTGCAATAAATAATTTTTACCATTGGAAATGAAAGTTCGTGACCATGATCATTTCACTGGGGCATATCGCGGGGCAGCGCATCAGGTGTGTAATTTAAATTTTAAAAGAACACATTGTATTCCGGTTGTATTTCACAATTTAAGCAATTATGATGCACATTTTATTATTAAAAACATACATACATACATGCATACATAAAATCACCCACTTAGTGGGTTAGCACAAACCCGAAAGAATAAAAAAAAACATCATCCAAAAAATCAGTCTCTCTTTCAACAACATTCTTACTAACCTGACATCATAGGTACAACATATATTCCACACTCTCGACATATTAGAGTGACCGAATTACGGTCGCGAAATACCGCAACCGGACCACAATAATAGTTACGAAACAATCATCCTTCGCCACACATTCCTGTCTAAGCACACTTCTTTCGCCTCGGCCACATTCATAATCGCATTCATACACGCTCTTCTTCTCTTCCCACTCGGAAACTTTCTCTCTTTTAGTACCTTATCAATCACATCCATCCACTTACACACTGGATGGCCACGCAATCGAACACCCTCCATTTCACCAAGATATATACGCTTTACAAGTCGTTCACTCTTCATTCTCTCCACATGACCAAACCATCTCAACTGGCTCATTCCTACTCTCTTAACAACATTCTTCCTAACCATACATTCTTCATACACAAATTTATTCCTCACGCGATCCCGTCTTACATATCCACATACTCCACGTAAATACCTCATTTCCACGGCAGTCATTCTTTTTTTATGCTTTCCCGTCCATGTCCAACATTCGCTTCCATACATCAAAGCAGGCACTAGCACTCCGTTATACACACTTAAACGAGCTTCTCTAGATACGTTTACGTTTCGAGCAAACGTACCCAGAGCACCCATTATCTTATACCCCGCACTCACTCTCCTTTCAATTTCTCTATCAATTCGACTATCCCTTGACAACATGCTACCCAAATATGCAAACTCGTTCACTTGCTCCAGTTTCACTCCATTCACCAACACATTGCACACAGTCACCAATTTACTCCTTTCAAATACTAACACCTTGGATTTATCAACATTCAACTCCAGATTCATACTTCTTCCAACTACATGTATTCTCTCTATCATTCTTCTGAGTTGCTCTTCATTTTCACCTAAAACAACTACATCATCCGCATACGCTAACGTAGGCACAATATTTTCACCAATTTGTACACCATCCATTTCACTCAATGCTCTCCGCAACAACACATCCATATACAAATTAAACAACCACGGAGACATACCACAGCCTTGTTTCACACCAACATTTATACGAAACCAATCACTCAACCTACCATCTATTCTTACAGCAGCCTCACTACCCTCATACAATGCACGAATCGCTCCCAGCAAGTTACCATTCACGCCGTACTCCCTGAGTACATCCCACAAAGTATCTCGAAGAACACTATCATACGCCTTTTTTAAATCAAGAAATCCACAGAACACCTTCTTGTTCTTGTCAAGTGACTTCTCAACAATCGTACGAAGAGCAAACAATTGATCGACACATCCCCTCTCAGGCAAAAAACCACCCTGAACGTCACTAATTTTTGAAATTGTTAAGTTTCTCACCTTATGAATTAAAACCTTACCAAAAAGTTTCCCGACTACACTCAATAAACTTATCGCGCGAAAATTCGTACATTCACTCGAACTGCCTTTGCTTTTGAATAATGGACAAATAACAGCTTTTTTCCAATCATCAGGAACCACACTACGTTTCAAACAAAATCTAAATAAATAAATTAACCATTCAAATACTCTCTCTCCTCCATATTTCAACATCTCATTTGTAATCCCATCCAGACTCGCAGCCTTACCATTCCTTACACGCCCCAATGCATCACATACATCACTTTCATCTATATCATAAACATCTTCATTATCATTTTCACTACCAGTTTCACTACAATCGTCCCTCTCAATCTCACCTCCATACAAACCTTTAAAATACTCGCACCATCTATTCCTCACATCTGATTCATCCCACAATATCTCTCCATTCGCACTTCTCACAGCTTTCACAACTCGACCACTTCCACTCCGCAGTCTCTTCACACTCAACCAAAACAGTCGCTTATTCGTACTAAAATCATTTGTCAATTTTTCACTCAATAAGTCATCAAAACGCTTTTTACTTTCTCTCACCACTTGGTTCACCCATTTATTCTTCCTTCTATAACTTCAAATATGCTCTCTTTTTCTCAGCAATCGCTTCTTTCACCTGATCATTCCACCATGCATTTTTCGGACAAGAGCCTAATCTGCTTTCATCATAAACTTCTTTTGCACATTTGAGGAGTGAATCCTTAAATTTCAACCAAACTTCATTTATATTACAATCATATTTAGACTCACATTCGGGCAAGGATTCATTCAATCTTTCAACATACTGCATTCTAACATCTTCATTCAAAAGAGCAAAGGATTTTACGCGAAACATTTTCCCAGAACATTTCACCTTCTTTCGCCAAAATTTATTCAACCGTATTCGCGATACAACCAAATAATGATCATTCGTACCCAGTTCAGCGCCTCGTTTCACACGCGTATCTACTACCATACTCCTCAATCGTTCATCGTAGACAACGAAGTCAAGCACACTACGTTTATTCTGAACCACATTCTCGTAGGTGTATATGTGAGCTAGCTTATGTTTAAAAGTGGAATTCGAAATGAAGAGATTTCTCTCCAAACAAAATGAAACAATTTTCTCACTATTGTCATTCACTCGACAATCACCAAAACGTCCCAATACATTCTCAGATTCACTTCGTTTAACACCCACCCACCCATTCAGATCACCACACACTATCACTCTCTCACCCGGATCACACAAATTAATTACACTATTTACCGAATTCCAAAACTGATCTTTTTCAAGGTCATTTTCGAAGTCTTTTGGACCGTAAGCGGACACAACAAAGATTCGTATATAGCCTACCTTGAATCTTATCCAAGAAACTCGCGAAGACGTACAGCCATAACTTCGTACAAACGGCTTCATTCTTTCACTCACAAGTATACCTACACCATGCTTTGCACGCTCATTCTCACGAACGCCCGACCAC
This sequence comes from Harpalus rubripes, assembly GCA_963082715.1. Classification (NCBI taxonomy): domain Eukaryota; kingdom Metazoa; phylum Arthropoda; class Insecta; order Coleoptera; family Carabidae; genus Harpalus; species Harpalus rubripes. The sequence goes on from OY720461.1 coordinate 11,246,267, forward strand.
AAACAAAATATACCTTCTACTTCTTCCTCATAACATCCTTTCCTCATTGTCTCACACACAAAATATCTATACTGTACATTCGCATTGCATTCATCAACTCATTCTCTTTCCCATTCACTCTTCTGACATTCCACGTCCCCAACTTACACTCATCATACATTCTCCATTTATTCTTCATCTTTATTTAAATAGATAATATAGAAAAGAAAGGTAATACGGGTTTTTTCGGTAAAGGAAGAAGTCAAAGCAGCTTACCAGACTCGTCCTTGACTGAAGAATAACAGATTAGAATAGGAAGCCAAATTTAGAATCTTTTATGAAATTGTATAAGTATAAAATTTGTATCTGTCAAACTGTCAAAAATAAAATAAAATATCACGTTACCACGTAACTAATAAATAAATTAATTTTTGTAAAATACAAAATTAAAATATATAAAAATTAAACATAATATCTAACGCAAATAAAATATAATACTTATCTGAATAACTCTGCCGAAACTGATAATGGGATAGCCAATATAAGTCTAATATAAGGCTTCGTTTAATCAAAAACGTTGCTAAAATAATCCCAGGTCGAGTTTCACTACTTCCTATTAATAAAGAACGGTATATTTCATTTACAAAATATATAGAAGATACAAAAATTAATTTCAGATTTATTGATTCATTTAGATTTATGGCTAGAAGCATTGATAAATTATCATCTTACTTGGAAGATTATGAAAAGGTAATAACGCAAAATTTTTGTAGGAATATGAATCAGTTTAAATTATTAACCAGGAAAGGTGTGTTCCCTTACGAGTACGTTGATAGTTAGGATAAATTTGAAGAACCAAGCTTACCTGAACACCGCCATTTCTATAGCTCTTTAAAAAATGAAAATATTAGCGACGAAGATTACACTCGCGCAAAAAACGTTTGGGAATCTTTCAACCTAAAAACTCTTGGCGAATATTCAGACTTATATTTGGCAACAGATGTTCATTTATTAGCAAATGCATTTGAAAATTTCCGCCATTTGAACATGTTGGAAGCTATATGCAAGAAAAACAAAAAGATAATTTGTTAAATTTTGACCACTGGATAATCGATTCTGAAAATTAGTTAAATAGACAAAGATGCTCGAATTTGTAATCTTTCCCGTCATTAGCTCGGATTATAGAATTGCAAGTAAATACCGTAACTTGAGGTCATCATAGTTCAACTATAAATCACACCCACTCTTTTAGGGTAACGGGGATTGGTCAATATCTTTAGGATGTAATAATTTGTTAGCTATATAAGGTTACTTATTTGTAATTTTTAATATTGTACTCCGATGTTGAGTACAGTTGCAATCAGGTGAAGATTTGTGTTATAAGATTTCTTATGATATTTAAATCATTCCTGTCAAAAAATCGTGTTGCATTTGTTCATTTTGGTTATCCGTTAATTAAACAAAGCGTTGATGAACGTTTCTGCGACCGGTCATAATTGTTTGATTTTATATTTGTGTTCTCATGTTTTCAATAATAAAATAATTTTGTAAACTTACTTTTTTATATTTATTTAAAAAGCAAAAAATAAATACAAATTACTCCGAGACTTTTCATATATTCTTTAAATAACCATAATAACATGTATGAGTCGGTGTTGCATAAAGTTTATTGTTCAATATTTACGTACATAATTATATGTCGCTGAGCGACATCACCCTCCGTCTTGCCGATGTCTACTAAGGCCAACACATTCAATGACATCGGCAAATGTAAAATTTTAAGAGTGGGGAACATTTAGCCCCACCCATTAGCCTCTTCAGAGCTTCTTCCCCCTGCTCGCTTGCAAAACCTTAGATGGTATCGGACTGTTTGAAAGGAGCCTTAAGGTAACGGATCTTTAATGGTTTCGGAGATATAAGGTAATGAAAAATACTTTTTGTTTACCTTTCGGAAATTTCTTAGACATTTGTTTTTTTTATTTAAAAAATCGAATAATTGTACTAATTTAAATGTTGTGGCGACCTTGGACAATATTTAATTTTCAAATTACTTTGTAAGTATTATAAATTAACAAAAATGTTTCATGTAAAATTTCTAAAAAAAAATCTATTTACTGACAGACAAAATTTCTTCGATCAATCACCCCTATTCTGTAACTCAATCGATAACTTTTATCGATCGATAATAAATTGTAGCCAATAATTATAGTAGACACTGAATAAAAATGATGCTGACAGATGATACATTTGTTTCTATTTGTCAAAAATTGTTATCGATCGATAACTATTATCGATTAAGTTACAGAATAGGGGCGATTATCTTTTTCAGTTTTTCTTCGATTTTTCGTTTTTCTCAAAAAGTTACAGATCAGACCTGCATTGACTAAGCTTTTTTTCTTATTTTGGTCATTCCTATATACACTCAAAAAAAAATGCCCTTTTTTAACATCCTATACCGAGTGTCTTAGGCCAACCGACACATGTGGGATTAACATGGAAAATCAGTGAATTAGGAATAGTATCTCCCCAGAGCTGGATATTAAGTCGAAATTTTGTATGCTTATGCGGGGATATTAATTTTATGAATTACGTTTCAAGTCAGTCAATTTACATGTGTAATAATAGAAGAAATTAAAAAAAATTGAATCTCCAGGATTGTTGTTCATATCCCGGAAAAAAATAGTTCCTAAGCAACGGTTCAGATAACATAAATGGTAGCGTGTGCGCTTGGTAAAAAACAAAACTCGGAGTGTCGGGTTCGTAACCAGCCGACAGCAAAAATTTTATTTTAATTTTTACTTTTCCAAATAATTTTTATCATTAATGTGTTTCTAATCTTTTATTGATATTTAATAAACTATAAACATTATTTCAATCATAAATTATATTTTGGAAAATCTGAATCACACTGATTGCAACAAATACTCTTGGATTGGTTTAAATGGACCAATTAACTGGTCGGTAAGATCTCCTGCCCCTTGGATTTTTTCTTTGGCGTCATTTAAAATCATAAAATAAAAAACTTTAGATCTTAGTGCGGCAATGAGGAAAGATTGCAGTCTAATTTCAAATCGAAAGCTAAGCAAAGTGAGACAACAATGTTATGATCGTCTCGGATTTTGCTTAGTACAAGATTGCGGTCATTTTGAATATTTGTTGTATTTTTTTTATTCTTACTGTTGTAATTAGTGCAATTTATATTTTATAAAATAAATAAGTTGTGTTACTTATAATATATCCAGTTTATTAAATATTAATGAAAAATTAAAAACAATAAAAATTCTTTTGAAAAGGTAAAATTAAAAAAATAAGTTTTGCTACCGACTGGTTCCGAACCCGTTTGTTATCTAGTGCACACGCTACCACGATACTATTAGGATCGTTGCTTGGAAACTATTTTTTCGGGATATGAAGGACAATCCTGGATATTCTACAATTTTTTCTATTTTTTTCTAATATTACACATGTAAATTGACTGATTTGAAATGTATTCTATAGAATTTGTATCCCCGGATAAGTATATAGAATTTCAACTTAATATCTTGCACTGGGGAGATACTATTCACAATTAACTGATTTTCCATGTTAATTCCCCATCTGTCGTTGTCATAAGACATCCGGTATATTAGTTTTACATTAAAATCATAAAATACATAAATCGTTTAGATAATAGAATAAATTGTTTTGTTCCACAACTTATCGTTCAAGGACTTTCTTAACCATGCAGGTATATACTTTTCTTTGTTGAATATAAAATTAATTCCGTATAATTACATTTTTTATGCACGGGGTTTTCCAAATATATTACTGACCTATTTTTTGTTCTATTTTTAAACTACAATACAAAATAGTCTTATCTTTATATCTACGTAAACACCTTCAGTATGACGTAATACAATTTTACAGAAAATTTTCCTATAGTAGTGAAGTTATGTAATAGTATAGTAATAATATTAAACTAAAAAGTATCTATATCATAACATTGGTTTTAATATACCCAAGGGTGTAACACTTTTTTCTTTAAGGGTTACTGCGGGGATCCTCTTTCAAAAAAAAAAACATCCCTTTAAATAAATGTCCTTCGACTCAAGCTAATCTGAACTCCCCCCTGCTTGAAACTTACCAAAGAAGGTATGTATAAATTTTATTGTATTTTTATACTTTTTAATGGTGCACTATACCATAATCAAATTTTAACTATCTTAGGAATGGGAAACTATACGTAAATTAATTAGTATTAGTAAAATTTAGTTTAAATATTAATCAAGGTAGTTCGCAAACTACAAGTTATTGAATTCGATTAATAATTAGGGTGACGTATCATATCATTGCAATTTAATTGGTTGACTGATTTTAAATACATAATGGACAAACACTAGCGCCATCCGCCGCCATATTTGGTATCACAATATTGTCAAACAATCGTCAAACTGTTAATATGTAAAAAAATATTTCAGTTAGGCGAACATGAAAAATTTGTACCCTCTAGAACTAACAGTTTGTCGAACACTGGTGAGGTCCAGCTTCGTCATACACCAAATTCTGAACTTTATAAATTAATATCTCGCTTAATATGTAAAATTTTTAAACCGCATTTGCAAATTTTTAGTATTTTCAGAAAAAAAAATGGCACAGATAAATGGTATATTTTAATTTTACACATTAATTAGTAAATAGGCTATTCCACAATTTTTATAGTTTCATCTGAAAGTATAAGTAAAACTAAGATTATTGGTGAAAATCCGGTAAAAAATTCTATTACCAAACGAGTTATGGTCACACAAAGTTTAAAGAAATAAATGTGATCAAACGAATATGAGCCTTCACCTATCTGTCTTTATGGACCTAAGTGTTATTGAAATATATGCTATTTCTAAATTATATTTGAATAAAAAAATTAATATTACAACACGGATTCGAATTTCAGGTAAGGTATGGAAGTACAAGAATCATAACGAATTAGAATTATTGTCATATTGTCTTCCAATATCAATAAACTATAAACTTCACTTTGATGTTGCTTGCTGCACTGCTGCATTTCCAAATTACAAATAAATCAAAAATTTCCTACATTCGAGTAGAGGTTATTATAGTTACGCATGTTTAATATCAGTCGATACATGCAGAGAAATTACGCTGCGCGCATCCCCCGGGGATTCCCTCACTTCTTGGTTCTAAATAGTTAGTATTTGAAAAAATAATTACTTTTTCATTTTTTACCTCCCGCTGCTCTTGGTAAGGGAGGTATAGGGATCGTGCTAAAAATCGTATATCGAGATTTTGGTAAATGAGCACGTTTTAAGTTTCCTAGAATCCAATTTTAACATTTTCACGATGATGTCTGTGTGTATGTATGTGTGAATGTGTGTGTAGATCCTTTACACTAACTCAAACACTATCAATCAGAAAATTTTGAAACCTTGTATTTCGAACTTTTTCTGTTCTGGAAAGAGCCCATTAGATTTTGGTGTAAATCGGATAACCGGAAATGGCACTTTACTAGAAGCTCAAAATAGTTTTTCTTCGAAAAATACCTTCAAATGATATTTTTTCGAAATTAATATTATTATAAAAATTAAAGATTATTAAATTTTCTACAGTTTTGCATTAATACATTTTCTACATATTTTATGGATAAATTTATAAAATTATCTATAATTTAAATCCCGGAGCCTACGCTTTAAACAAATAAAACTCCTTGGTTGCGCATTTATTCAAATATAAGTAACTGACAGATAAAAAAACTGTCAAAGAACTAATAATTTCAAATTAATAACAGTAACGTATTTAAAAGAAAAAAAGTAAATAGAACAATAGAAAAGGAAATCAATACAGTTTCCATCATATGTAAATATGTAGGTATGTATTTAGATTAATAAAAATTAACGATTCGCAAAAAAATTAAGCTAATTCTCATCTTTATCTCCCGCTACCCTTGGTAAGGGAGGTATAGGGATCGTGCTAAAAATCACTTATCGAGATTTAGGTAAATGACCACGTTTTAAGGTCCCTAGAATCCAATTTTAACATTTTCACGATGATGTCTGCGTGTGTGTGTGTGTGTGTGTGTGTGTGTGTGTGTGTGTGTGTGTGTGTGTATGTCTGTGTTCGTGCGTGCGCGCGCGCCTGTGTGTGTGTGTGTGGTCATTTATTATTTTAAAATAATAGTTAATATAAATAATTATACATATAAGTATATTATTATACCAGCTAACATCAGGTTTATTGCGATTACAAGTACGTATTTTTATAATTCATTGAAGATTGTTTCATTATGTTATTATACTCATTAATTATAGAAACACGATGAAAAATAAAAGAAAATCTTTAAATCAGACAAACAAATTCAATAAAAGAAAATATAATGATGATGAATATAAAGAAAGTAAGAAGGAGACAAATAACATATATAAAAGACAAATGAGACAACAAGAAGAATATAGAGAAAACGAAAGTAAAAAGAATAAGGGACATATGAAAATATTAAGACAAAATATAGATTACAAAAAAAAGAAAAGAGGCAAATAGAGAAAATATGATAGCGTTAAGGCAAGATCTACTATATAAAAAAAGAAAACGAGGCAAATAGAGAAAGAGTGACAGCGTTAAGACAAAATATAGATTACAAAGAAAAAGAAAAACTGGCAAATAGAGAAAATATGACAGTGTTAAGGCAAGGTATACTATATAAAGAAAAAGAAAGCGAGACAATTAGAGAAAGAGTAAAAGCGTTAAGGCAAGATATAGGTTACAAAGAAAAAGAAAAACTGGCAAATAGAGAAAGAGTGACAGCGTTAAAACAAGATTTAGGTTACAAAGAAAAGGAAAAGCTGGCAAATAGAGAAAATATGACAGTGTTAAGGCAAGATATACTATATAAAGAAAAAGAAAACAAGACAAATAAAGAAAGGGTAATAGCGTTAAGGCAAGATATTGGTTACAAACAGTGGCGGATTTACGCACAGGCACACTAGGCACGTGCCTGGGGCGGCAAATTTTCGGGGGCGGCATTTTTTCGGGTGGCAAATTTTTCAATCATTGATATAAAAATTGATTTTTTTAATGAATTTTAAATTTAAATACGGAACAGAAAGGGACCATTTTTGAGTTCAAATATATTCACAGCAGTTTTATATAAAGTCCCTAGATTGCTAAATCCATAGGAAACAACGACGACATCTATTAAGGTTAATTATAAGCATTTAACTAATGTGTTTAAAGAGCGGCGGCGCCACATGTAAGGCTGTATAACTTATTGTTTATGTAAAATTTCCTGTGAAAACTAATTGTAAAAATGAGTGACGGACTGAAAAGACTTAGCGGACATCAGTATGCAAAACTAAGAAAAGAAAAAGAAGAAAAGTTTAAAGTCGGTATTGGTAAAACCAAGAAAATTAATGAGTTTTTCAAATCAGTAACCGAAGATTCTGAATCTACATCATCTATAAGTAAAAACTCTTCTGATTTGCAAATTTCAGTTACAGAGTAAGTTGATTTATTGAAATTTATCGTAGAAAATACTAATTCATTATTAGTAAATTAAATTTTAAGCTTATAGGACGCGAGCAATCATGTGATTCTGTTGACCTTGGCAGGCAGATATGGAGGCGTATGTCAAATCGTTATTATAGTAAACTTATAAATGTTATAAATATGACACCAGGCATCAGGCGTGCGGAGTTGTAACTGGCGAAAATACACTTCAAGAAATTGGAAAATCATAATATAGAGTGATCCACAATGATTTATAGTGACGTGATATGATAAAATTAATGTAATTTTGACGGCAATGTCAAATAGTCTAATTATGTTACCTATATTACCGACATTTGGAAATGAATGAAAAATTATAAACAAATTTGTAGCTGTCATTCTGATAAGGGCTCTCCAAATGTTTCCCAAGGACAACAAGTTACATAGCTGCTCGCGTCTCATTTTAAATTAAAATCATGAGAAATATTTTTTGTTATTTTATATTTTTAAGGATTTCTGTTGAAGCTTCAACAGAACCAAATGTAGAGATACAAAATGAAACGATCCCTAAAATCAGTGAAGAAAGCATCGCTCCATCAAATTGTGAATATTTTTGCCTAAATAATGACCCAGCTTTGTGGCAAATTAACGAAACTACACGTGATTACATTTGCAAGCACGGTTTTGAACAAAATAAGAACGCAAAATTGTCCAAATCAAAAAGAGAATATAATGACGGTAAAAACAGATTCCTCACAGCAAACATGTTCGATTATACACTTGCTAACGGAGAAAAAATATGTCGTATTTGGTTAGTTTACTCAGAAAGTAAAGGACGTGTTTTTTGTGCCGCATGTCTTCTTTTCTCAAATGAATCCGAAATAAAAACAAAACTATCTTTAGAAGGATTTAACGATTGGAAAAATGCTCACCTTCAATTCAAGGAACATGAAAACTCTACTTGTCATAGAAATTGTATGACCGCCTTTAAAAGCAGAGGACGTGATGCAGGCCAAGTAAACAAGCAACTTACTGAACAATTAGAAACTGAAGCTAGTTACTGGCGAAAAGTTCTTGAGCGCGTTATAGTAGCGGTTAAATTCCTTGCTTCAAGAGGACTACCTTTGCGAGGACACATTGAAAAGTTTGGGAACCCTCATAATGGAAATTATATGATGCTACTTGAAGTAATCTCCGAATTTGATAGCTTTCTAGCAACTCATATAGCAAAATTTGGAAATTGTGGGAAAGGGAACACATCGTACGTATCATCAACTACAGCTGAAGAATTAGTTAAAATTTTAGCAAAAGCAATTGAAAAAGAAATTATTGCCAATATTAAAGCTGGAAAATATTTTTCGTTGATAATTGATTCAACGCCTGATATAGCTCATATTGATCAACTGTCTATAGTTATCAGATACGTAGAAGAAAATGGTGTGCCTGCAGAAGTATTTTTAAAATTCCTCCCCAATACTGGTCATAAAGCGAATGAGTTGTTTGACGCAATAACAAATTTTTTAGAATCTCATGATTTAAACATTCAGGATTGTCGTGGGCAGTCTTACGACAATGCAAGAAATATGTCTGGATCTTACACAGGCCTTCAAGCGCGTATTAAAGAGTTGAATGCTCAGGCTGATTTCATTCCTTGTTCAGCGCATTCTCTCAATCTTGTAGGAACAAATGCAGCTGAATGTTGTACTGAAGCTTGTAATTTCTTTTTACTTCTTCAAAATCTTTATAACTTTTTTAGTTCATCCACCGCAAGATGGGAAATACTACAAAAATCAGTTGATCAAGGATCCAATCAAACCACATTAAAGAGCCTGTCTGATACTCGATGGTCTGCACGAGATGACGCATGTCGAGCTTTGAAATATCGATGGAACAATGTTTTAGATGCACTTAATTTTATAGAAGATGATTTAACACAGAAGCCATTAACTCGTGCTGAAGCTAAAGGTCTTCTAATAAATTTAAATCGTTTGGAAACATCTTTTATGGTAGAACTATGGGGATTTATTTTGGATCGCTTAAATGCAACAAACAAAAACCTGCAAAAAATTGACATCGATCTAAGCTCCGTAATTGGTTTATATGACTCAGTTATTGAACTTTTAAAATCAAATCGAGACAATTTCGACTATTATGAAGAAAAGGCAAAACAACTGTCTACTATTGAAACGTATGAATGTACTCAAAAAAGAAAAAAGAAAAGAAAATTACACTATGACGAATCTAGAGATAATGAAGTAGAACTGAATGAAAGAGAAAATTTCCGAATTAATACTTTTCTGATCATTATAGACACATTAGTTGCTGAACTGTACAAAAGAAAGAAAGCATATATAGAAATAAATGAAAAATTTCAAGCTGTAATAAAAATTGAAAAATTATCATTGCTCGATTTGGAGAAAGCAGGAGAGCATTTGCGATTGCAATATCCTGAAGATCTTGATGAAACATTTATTTTTGAGTTAAGACATTTCAAATCGCATTTGGAAAATTTAGATCCAAAGATTAAGCCAAGAAACCCCATTACATTATGTCAGTGGTTGCGAGAAGAAGATTTGCAGTGCATTTATCCAAACATCGATATTGCTCTTAGAATGTTTATATGTACTGCAGCATCGAACTGTACAGCAGAGCGTTCTTTTTCCTGTTTGGGACGGATAAAAAATTATTTACGTTCTACGATGTCGGAAGATCGACTTAACTGCCTGGCGTTACTTTGCATCGAAGAAAAATTTCTTCAAAAAATTGATGTAGCTAAAATCATTGACGAATTTGCTCGTCAAAAGGCGCGACGAAAACATTTTGGACAGTCGCTCAAGACCTAGAGCGTAATTCTAATTTAAATGAAAGAAAATTCCTTTGAGTCTTAGAGCTGTACATAGCTTCGAAATATAGAGATTATATGTATTCAAATAATTAATATAATGTTTAATCCGCTTTGTTATTATGCAATGCAGTATTATGTAAAATAATTGTAAAATGTTACAAGAGTATTAGGTGCACTTTTCTCCTTGTTTTTGCATTACATATTATATCTTCATTTTTTTAATTGTTTATTGTAATAATTTGCTTTATAATATAATTTTGATTTATTTGTGTTACTTTACGAACTGTGGTATTATTTTGAAACTTCAAAAAATAAATGTAACCTATACTCCATTGTATATAAGAAAATAGTAGATGACATTTGAGAGCTGATCGTTTTTACATGCATCTATTTCTGTAAATTTTATTTGATAAATGATAGATGTTATTTTTTTCGTTTTTGTGAACTAGGTTTGCATTCTGATCAATCAAAGGGCAGAATTTATAGCCTTATCTAAAATCATCGCTATTTTCTTAAGATCTTACGTGAAATGAAGTATATTACCCGTTATAAATGTAATTTTATGGATAAATACATTTAGGCTCGGTTTTTTCACCTCTTGATTTTCTTATTTGCCAAATAAAAGAAAAATATCGCATCATACAATTGACTTATTAACATTATTCATACGAAAAAGTGGAAAATATTATTATACATACATATACACTAACATATTTGTATATCGGTTTTTACGTTATTACTGTTAGAGAAAAGCTCAATACGCATTTTTTCAAAAAAGGGGCGGCAATTTTCTGTGTGCCTGCGGGCGGCATTAGTGTTAATCCGCCCCTGGTTACAAAGAAAAAGAGACAAATAGAGAAAAGTGACAGCGTTAAGACAACTAGCAGAATATAAAGAACATAAAAATGTAGCGAAAAATAAATAAATGAAAAAGAAGAGAGAAAACTTTTGTTACAAGAAACAAGAAAAGGAGATGAATAAAAAGGCCAAACAACTTCAGAGATCAAATTATATTCTCATTTATAGACAAAATTTATATAATAATTTATTACGAAATAATTCGGATTATTCCAAATTATACCTTATTTACATTAAAGTGAGAAACTTGCTCCCGGATTCATCAGTGCGACTCTGTGGATGAAAATAATAAACGTCTGCCTCATGTACTGTCATTTGGATGGTAACCGTTGTGTCTATAATATTATTAGCCAAACTCTGCGAATGAAAATCTTATACGTTTGCTTACTATACTGTGTTTGTGGATGGTAACCGTTATATCTATCATAATCTACTTCATCAGTCAAACTCTGTGGATGAATATCATAAACGTCTGCTTCATGTACTGTCATTCTGGATGGTAACCGTTATATCTATCATATTATCAAAATCACCGTCATCAGCCAAACTCTGTGGATGAAAATCATGTAGCTACGTTTGCTTCTGTGTTGTTATTATGGATGGTAACCGTTACATATATCATATTATTAAAATCTCCTTCCAAACTTTGCGTATGGGAATCATGTTCCTGCCATTAATTTTAATTTTACGACTGCCGCATGTACTTTCTTAATGGATGGTAACCGTTATTGCTTTCATATTATCAACTTATACTTCATCTGCCAAACTCTGCGGATAAAATCATTTTTGTGCCATTAATTTAAATTTTACGCCTGCCTCATATACTCTTTTTATGGATGGTAAACATTATATCTTTCATATTCACAGTTTCACTGTCTTCAATTCGATGTGCGTACAGTAGGTACGTACGTTCGTGCGTACCTATTATTACCATTTACATGATTACATGTATATGTATAGTGAAAGTAAATTTCTTTTTAAGGCCCTTTTCATAATCAATTATATGTCTATTTTATAATTAAATTTAAAATTATTTCTGCGTTATGAATTAAGCGTTGTAATCAATTAATATATTAACTATTGTAATCAATTAATGTATTAATTGTTGTAATCAATTGTATTTCATTAAATTTCATAAATTTATACTGTATTTCAGATAAGAATAGACTCAGGAGTAAGATAGAGCTTATGATTCCAGCTTTCCGAATGGTCTAAATGCAAACCAAGTTTACAATAGTAATTTGTAAGCAGGTAAATTCAGGGCCACTCCGTGGGTATAGGCGCCTTTGTATTAAGTTATATTTTAGCCAACAACAACCCCCCCCTCTCCATGATGTAAAATTTGCAAAATAATATTTAGACTATACTTATACTATACTTATTCTTCAAAAATGCTAGATTTAATATATTTATGAAATTTTCTTAGATTTATTCTTGTAATCAATAGGTTATAATAAAAATTGTATGTTGTAATCAACAATTTTATAGTTATAGTTTGCAATACAACAATGAGACAAAATTATCCGTTTTGCAGGATATTTCTATTACTTTTTATTAGTAAATAAGACATATTCAAAATCGGTAGAAAATAAAAATTAAACTATTTCACTAAGGCTTGCAAAATGCTAGTAGGTATTTAAATATTGGATTCTGTGTGAGATCCATTCTTGTAATCAATATTTTTGAGTTATAATCAATATATTCTTTGTTGTAATCAACATTTTCACAGTTATTTCAATATAATAATGCTAGAAATAGAAAAATAACGAACCAATTGGTACGATAATTATTTTACTTACTACTCTCTAATGCAAACAAATTAAAAAATATATTTTTCACTTCTGTCACGTACATTTGTAAGTACACTAATTTTGTCTTTACGAATAAGAGCATTTTATAAAAATGTGCTACTATTATTTAATTCATTTTGACTTTATTCTATTGAACAACTTTAAGTAACTGTTTACTTTCTAAAAAATTAAAAATGATCAAATTTTGACGTTCCGAGCTGTCAAGTACGTCATACACGAAACAAAACTAATTCATAAGTTTTATAAGTGTAAACAGGTTGGCTCCTCAGCGCCACCAAGTCTATTCTTATCTGAAATACAGTATAGTAAAATCCTTGTTCGTGAATCCACAATTTTGACTATAGATGTCAGCTCCATCGATTTGATTAGAGTGCCTTCAATGAGAGTGATGACATACGATTGTGGCCGCCATATTTGTTCCAATTTAACATGCATAGAATACAAGCATAACACGAAAATATTTTATTACAAACATATTACTTGAAATTAATATATATTTTATTTAAAAATTTATAGTATACACATATTTCAAAATTTTAAAAATATATAGACCCATGAAATGCATGTAAAATCATTATATTTAAATAAAAAGAAAACTTACCGTCAGAAGAGACTTCATGCGTAAGATGAAATATTTCATTTCAAATCATTTGCATACAAAATTAGTATTTAATTTAAAAGGAAGAGCATTAATAAACAAAATAAACCAATAAATTTTACATGAACAAAAAAAAAATAATTTATTGTGGGTATCAAAAATGAGTTCATCAAGATAATATAAGTATATTGAAATATAGGAAAAATGGTTCTTACTGTAAAAATATTTATAAAAAGGTTACAATAACAAAAAAAACTCAAATTACAAAGTGGAAGACATTAATGATTTACTAGCATGTAATATTTTCTTACGTTCTAGTTTTTTGCTTGCAATTTTCAGCCTAAATAAAACAAATCGTTTTATTATTTTTTGTTTTAAATTATGGCAATTTAATATAAAATCGACTCCTGATATTTCATTTAATTTCTCAATAAAAAAATCTTTTAAATTGATATTTTGTTTAGAAACAATATTGTAGTACTGTCTAAAAGCAGATTCTAGATTTAAAAAAAAAAAAATGTTTCTTCGTTACAATAAAATAAAGTGTCTTTTTTGAAACTTTTGATTTTAACATATTTACTGCACTGAAGTTTTATATAACTTTTTGACCCTACTGAATATATACAATTATCACAAATTTTTGAAGTTTTTTTAATACTCATAATTAAATATCCTGCAATACTGTATAAAGAATTTTGTTCTGAAATATTCAAATTTACATTTTGTAATTGAAAATTAGAAGGGAAGCTTACTATATCATATGTTGGTGCAGTATTTGTTGCTACTACGTCCAAAAAGTCTGACAAAAATTCTCTTTCATCTTTATCATAACTCGATTTGGAAACATCTTTTAAATATTGTGAAACAGTTATTAATTTTAAGTTATTTTTAAACTGCTGTGCATTTGGTATGATTTGTTTAGATCTAATTGCACTAAATAAATTCTCTAAACAATCTTGCGTAAATCTAGAAGTAAGAACAAAACTATAACCTTTACTTTCTAACAAAAATTCCTGAAGGTTAAGAACGGATTCTGTTGATATTAATAATCCTGTTTGCGATGGTTTCCACATTTTTTGTTTCCCAACTTTTAAAGTAGAAAATAATTCTACTACTTCTTTTAAAAATGAAATAGCCCTGTCATATTCATCAATTTTTATTTTGCTTAATGCAAATAATGGATGGCGTGAAGTCATCAATTAAAACCACTTTTCTAAAGTATCCAGAAACCATGCTGTTGTTTTATATTCTAGTTTATTTAGCTCATCGCTTAAAAATTTTAAACCACTACTAACATCATGGCTTACGACGTGGGTAGACTTCGATACTTTCATCTTTTGAAAGTGAGTCGGAGCTAAATCTTCTTCTGTTAATTTGGGTGCAAGCCGAAGATCATGATCTTTGTCAAAGTCAAAAAGTTCATGAATATGCTGAGCAGATATAACATTTGTTGGTAAATTATGTTTTATTCTGATATTTTCGGATATTTCTATTGTTTTATTCGTCATAAGCATATTCTTGATGTTTTTAAATAAATGTGGAACATCTGCAAAAATGTAAATTTTTTTCTGTGGATTAGTTGGATGCACAATAAAATTGCGGGTCTGGGAATATCTTCCTGCTGTTATTTGCCACAGTTTCCATAAGGCTTGATTAGACGCGCCCATGTCAGATGTGATGCTTAAAACATTTAAACCCAGCTGTTCCGTTTTATTAATAATTTCAAATAAAATATCTTGGTATATAGCACCATTCACTGAGTCTCCTGTTAAATAGTAAGCCACTGTCTGTTTCCAACGTGCAGTAATTCCTCCAATCATAACTACCAGAGCGGGAGTTGCTGTTCCTTCATGTTTTGGTAATGTTACAGTACCCAAATATTTCTTTAGTCCTGTATCATATGTATTTCCTGGTGTTATTGCCATCTCATCCAAAATTAGAGCACAATCTTTTTCGTGATCTTCTTTGAAACTTTCTATCTTTAACTTTAGAAATGAAAAAACTTCATGTAATATACCACTATCAAAATGAATATTCTGCAATCTCCTGCTTATTGTTCTAAGAGATGGTAAAGGTATTTTTTGCCGTAACAACTCTTCATATCCACTAGTTCCACAAGAAAATTTTAGTTTTATAGCTCTCATCATGGTACTGTTAGACCATTTCATAAATTTTGTGGATTTCCTTCGTAATGTCAAAATTTGATCATCATTAAAAATCTTGCGTAACAATTTTTCATCTTCAGAATTAGAACGTTTAGTTTTCCGTTTCAAAGCCCGAACTTGATTCTTATATTTTATTGTTTTATGAAGTAATTTCCTATACGATGTCTCATATTGGCGTAATTTTTTATTTAATCGTAGTTTTTCTTCCATTGGTGATAATGATCGTACTGGCGATGAACTTGTTGAAGAGGAGGATCCTTTATTTTCAGTTCTTGCTGTAGACGTGCAGGGTTGTGGTTCAAACGTTGCTACATTTTCAGGGGCAGGTAATTGAAGTGTTGGATATCTTCTTTTCACCGGCGACCTTCTTCTCTTCGTCGGTACAGTAAAACTAAATATTGTGGGAATCGCATTATGTTTTAGAATCCTCTTGCCATCTTCTCTCGTCTTTTCCCACATCTCAAAAAAATTAATAAAACATGAATACACTTTTAATTAAATTTTACTTACTTCACAAAGTCGAGACGAATTAGTTGGTGTCCAACCCTCTCGTTTCACTTTAGCTGCCCATGTTTTTCTGCGATCCGGATCCGTAGGAAATGCTTTCATAAGAAATCCTTTCTCTGACCGATTGGAGCAACCAAAGGCACAGCAGCCAACCATCTATACAAAAAACATTCATTATAATGAAATAATATAACAATTACAAGTAAATCAAATCATTTGCATATTCCATTAAAATTTGTTCTGCGAAATATACTTGTTCACAGTTGTGTACAAAATACACTGCCCATTTATTTATTTATTTCGGGTTTGTACGAACCCTCTAAGTGGGAGATGCGTGATTTTATGTATGTATGTATTTATTAAAAATATTAACGAATTATTTTGTTGTCAACAATAATTAATTTGAAGTATTCTTTAAATGAAATATAAATGTCAAACCGAAATAATGACAGCAGCAAAGATTGGTTATGTCTTACAATTTGGTTTCAATTGGATATAATTCATTTGATAAATACTTAAATAAATTTGCAACAGGCTATTATCGTGTACAAAACTTTACATTCTATTTATTTATTACATAAAATTGGCTTATATTACTTACCTCGTTATTAAATAATCTTCGATGCAGTCACTTATCACAAATTGTGTCCTTATATGCACTTAAACTGCACTAAAACTACTATGTACATAAAAACTAAGGTGTAGTAATTAATATTAAAAGAAATTAAACACTAATAATTACATAAATTCAATATAAACTATCAAACAAACACGAACTCCTATACAAAGCAAGCTAAACCATGAACAGAATGGAACAAATATGGCGGTCATTGCTGTAGCCAATGAAAATGAAGACCACCATTGGCATCACTCTTATTGAAGGCACTCTAGATTTGATCAATCAGCTGCGCTACCTGGCTGATATAAATTAAGTAAATGACATCACATTGAAATGCCATTTTTAGAACAATTTTACTAATACTTTATATTTTATACCTACAGACAATAATATATAAAGTTTCGATGACATTATGGTACCTTTTCAATATTTGACAACAGTTGAATACCGTCATTTTTAATTTCGGCTATTTAAAACTGACGCTGATGAGAACGCCTGCGTCATCTACTGAATTGGTTATATGGAACAAAGTATAGATAGTTGAGGTGACCTAAATCCTAAAATTACTCGGCATGAGGTTATGTATTGGCCACATCAGATTTTTTCAATAGATATAGAGTTAAGGGCGCGATAAAATGATGCTTTTGTGTATTTTCTTAGTTATTTTGATATATAAGAATAATTTGTTACAAAATTATATATTAATTTAAAGGTAAACATGTGGAGATTGACATAAAACTAAAAGTTTCAGTTATTTTATATAATTAATAAATTATTAGTAAATTAAAGAAAATTATAGAACTGTTCAAAACCAAATTTTTCAAAACCACTTTATCTTATTTAGGATGTAATTTCAACCAGAATTTTACCTTTGTGTCCAGGGGATGAATGAATACTTTAGTATTATTTAAAATTTATAAGTGAATATGGCCCATATTTTCTTATTACTAGGAAAGTTTATATCGTCCATAGGTTTTCAATGCTATTTTAGTTCAGCGTTTTGCCGCTCACAACTGTGGCGCTTATGTATTCTCAGAACTAGGGTACCTTTATAACCAGGGTATGGCCATGGCGTGGCTCACGTTTCGTCCGCCATTACCGGGACATCTGTTATATGTGTTGTTCTTGCGCAAAGTATTATGTATTTTCGTGGCTATTTGTTTTATTTTAATGAAAAACACATTTAATTATCATTTTAATATGTATTTAAAGTGTAAGTAATATATTTTATCTTATTTACTTGTGTAGTTTGTTAAGATACCCATCACGATTACTGTCACTGAAAACAACTAAAAATTACCAATATTCAGCACAATCATTTAAATTTTTAAAAGGTAAGATTAGAATATACAATTATTATGTAAATAAGAACTACAGATATTAAATTAGATGTGATAATAACAACCCATGTCATATATTCTACATAACCTCTAAATGTATATCTTAATAATAATTGTGTATCTCTCAAATAAATTAATTTTTCTTACCTTTATAAATTCACAGTGTGATAATTTAATATTATTTTATAATATAATAACACATTTATTACAAATAAATAGGAAAATCAATTACCGACAATGGCGGCGATCTTGGCCCATGGCCATACCCTGGTTATAAAGGTACTCTACTCAGAACTAGAGTACCTTTATAACCAGGGTATGGCCATGGCGTGGCTCACGTTTCGTCCGCCATTACCGGGACATCTGTTATATGTGTTGTTCTTGCGAAAATTATTATGTATTTTCGTGTATATTTGTTTTATGTTAATGAAACACACATTTAATTATCATTTTAATACGTATTTATAGTGTAAGTAATATATTTTATTTTATTTACTTGTGTAGTTTGTTAAAATTCCCACCACGATTACTGACATATTGAAAACAACTATAAATTACCAATATTAAGCACAATCATTTAAATTTTAAAAGGTAAGTTTAGAATATACAATTATTATGTACATAACAACTACAGATATTAAATTGGATGTGATAATAACAACCCATGTCATATATTCTACATAACCTCTAAATGTAAATGTTAATAATAATTGTGTATCTCTTAAATTAATGAATTTTTATTACCTTTATAAATTCACAGTGTGATAATTTAATATTCTTTTATAATATAATATATTTATTACAAATAAATAAGGAAATGATTTACCGACAATGGCGGCAATCTTGGCCCATGGCCATACCCTGATTATAAAGGTACCCTACTCAGAACTAGGGTACCTTTATAACCAGGGTATGGCCATGGCGTGGCTCACGTTTCGTCCGCCATTACCGGGACATCTGTTATATGTGTTGTTCTTGCGCAAATTATTATGTATTTTCGTGGATATTTGTTTTATTTAAATGAAACACACATTTAATTGTCATTTTAATATGTATTTATAGTGTAAGTAATATATTTTATTTTATTTACTTGTGTAGTTTGTTAAGATACCCACCACGATTACTGACATATTGAAAACATCTATAAATAACCAATATTAAGCACAAACATTTAAATTTCAAAAGGTAAGTTTAGAATATACAATTATTATGCAAATAAGAACTACAGATATTAAATTAGATGTGATAATAACAACCCACGTCATATATTCTACATAACATCTAAATGTATGTCTTAATAATAATTGTGTATCTCTTAAATTAATTAATTTTTATTACCTTTATAAATTCACGGTGCGATAATTTAATATTCTTTTATAATATAATATCACATTTATTACAAATAAATACGGAAAAGAATTACCGCCAATGGCGGCGATCTTGGCCCATGGCCATACCTTGGTTATAAAGGTACCCTACTCAAAACTAGGATACCTTTATAACCAGGGTATGGCCATGGCGTGGCTCACGTTTCGTCCGGCATTACCGGGCCATTTGTTATATGTGTTGTTCTTGCGCAAATTATTATGTATTTTCGTGGCTATTTGTTTTATTTTAATGAAAAACACATTTAATTATCATTTTAATATGTATTTAAAGTGTAAGTAATATATTTTATTTTATTTACTTGTGTAGTTTGTTAAGATACCCACCACGATTACATATTGAAAACAACTATAAATTACCAATATTAAGCACAATCATTTAAATTTTTAAAAGGTAAGTTTAGAATATACAATTATTATGTAAATAAGAACTACAGATATTTAATTAGATGTGATAATAACAACCCATGTCATATATTCTACATAACCTCTAAATGTATATCTTAATAATAATAATTGTGTATCTCTTAAATTAATTAATTTTTATTATCTTCATAAATTCACAGTGTGATAATTTAATATTCTTTTATAATTTATCACATTTATTACAAATAAATAGGGAAATGAATTACCGACAATGGCGGCGATCCTGGCCCATGGCCATACCCTGGTTATAAAGGTACCCTACTCAAAACTAGGGTACCTTTATAACCAGGGTATGGCCATGGCGTGGCTCACGTTTCGTCCGCCATTACCGGGACATCTGGCATATGTGTTGTTCTTGCGCAAATTATTATGTATTTTCGTGGCTATTTGTTTTATTTTAATGAAAAACACATTTAATTATCATTTTAATATATATTTAAAGTGTAAGTAATATTTTTATTTTATTTGCTTGTGTAGTTTGTTCAGATCTCATCACGATTACTGACATATTGAAAACAACTAAAAATTACCAATATTAAGCACAATCATTTAAATTTTTAAAAGGTGAGTTTAGAATATATAATTATTATGTAATTAAGAACTAGTGATTTTAAATTAGATGTGATAATAACAACACATATCATATATTCTACATAATGTTACATGTCGATTTCTCTTACGCCTACATCTCAGTCAACCTTGATGACGTCCCCGCGTTGCGGTCGTCTTCGTCATCTTGACCCACTCAGCTAGTTCATTCTCAAGGCCAGGTGAACGACCTCCACCGACGCTTGTGCAAAGATTTAACGTGTTTATTGGTAAAGGATTGCAAAATCTTCATTTTTCAAGTCTTCTTCGTTAGCAGCCTGTGGAGTTTCACGTACAATTTTGGTGTCGTTGAAGTTACCGTTATTATCGTTTTTCGAAATATTATCCTCGTGTGAGGGAATTTTTGTACGGCAACTAATTTTTTGGAACAGAGTGGTTCCTCCGTGTATTCGGGATTTAATACACACAGTCCTGCAACTGAATTTACTATTTTAGCCGCATATTAACTTAGGTGAGTTTGCACATGTGATTCACTTAATGTTCTCTTATATTTTCGTCGCCTCGAGTTCTAACAATAATCGTTTTTTTAGGCTTTTTATTTCTAGTTTTATTTTCAAGTTACGTTTTTGACGTTACCGTCTTGTCACGTTCACGTGTACATTTATCGACTTTATTCTCACTACGTTAATCGTGACGTCACCCCATCGATTGGGACTTTACATATCGATCACGAGCTGTACATCACGTATCGAACCTCAAGGTTGATTGTTCAGCATTCGTTGATGAAATACCTGTGCTGTTTGACGCCTACGACTGATTATCTGGAAGTTACCAGCACTATTCGCCATCACAGTTTCCTGTACTTGTGGGAAAACCACCTGGTGCAACCTGGTTTGGCTATCTGCACACACCTCGTCTGCGATTGGAGCTTTTGGTGTCATATGTCGTCTCCACACCCACAGCCAGCCGTGTCAGCCCAGCGACCAGATAAGAGTTCTTTTTCACTTTATTATTCCATGCTATTTATTGGGACAACGGCTTCCCTATTGTTCAACTCATTTATATCAAACGTACTGTCATATTTCATACACCATTGTTTACCAAGCCGATTCGCGGTCGACTTGTATATTTAATTCACTTGTAAACTGGAGTACGAATCTGCGAACGACTTCGATTAGGTTAGAATACCGTTCAGATTGTTTATTTACTGCGATTGACGCGCGTATTCCTGGCCAGCGACGCACACATCAACGCCCGCGCCATTTTGAAATATTAGTTACTTTTTGTCAATACCAACCGCTCGCAGAAACGCACGAGTCAGTGATGTTTTGTTACTAAATTATTTGAATGTTCCCGCGAACCGGACTTAAGGTTTTTTTATGATTGTAGAAGTACGGCTATTAAATATTCGTTTTATTTTACGTACCGAGTTTTTGTTCGAAGTATATTCCCCTATTATCATTACCGTTAACATCACTATATTTCCTTATTGCCGCATTTTCCCAGTTCCGTGCCGTGTGTCGAAACACGTCCGGTTGAGAGGGGCTGAATTTTATTTCGACTGGCGCCGTCCCCCTCTTCTTTATGTAAAACTCCCCCCTAATCTACCACTGAGTTACGCCGCTCTCACCATTACTTTCACGGGATTAAAATCTGGGCATAGTAGTAAGATTTTTCGTATCGTCCATAAATTAACGTTGTCGCCCAGTTTTATAGTTTTTGTATTTTTATCGTTTACACTAATTATTATCCACTCAGGGCAAGAGTGGGTAATAAAGAGTGGCGCCCAACGTGGGGCCCCGATTTTCTTTGTTTTTGCTGAACTAGAGGGGCCCGAATTTCTTTGTTTTTGCCCAACTCAAGGGCCTTGTTATATCCAACGCGGACTTTCGCTTAAGGATTTTTTTTGTTAATAGGGTGTTCTGCCAACAAACATTTAGTGTCATTTCGTTATCGCATCGGAGAATAAAAACAGTTTCGATTTTTGGATAGTTTATTTCGCTTTAGTTAGTTTTAGTTTAGTTTCGGATAATTTTAGGAAGGTTTAGAATACTTTTAGGTATAGTTTTGGTTTTAGGATTAGTTAGTTAGTTATTTATTGTTTTTCGGGAATTATATTTGAAGTTGCGATCATGGACGGAAAATATGAGATTAACAGGTTGTCGAAGGATGAACTGACATATGAAGTTAAGATTAGAGGCATTGCTGAAGCAGAGAGTTCTTGCGACCAAATGAGGAAATCTTTACGCAGTGTTCTCAAAATAGAACACAATGCTTCGTTTACACGACCTAAGTACCCTTTTAAGTTTGAACAAGATGTGATCGCTCTAGAAGAGAAAATGAATGAGATTAGTAACATGATACGAGAATTTGCAGGATTAAAGTCATCACCGGAATATCGAAAGATTATTACGAAAATTGCGCATGCCGTCGGTCGTGTTAATAATAGCGAACCTTTATCTGATGAAGATCGCGCAAAGCGGTCTCAACTGTTACTAAGATTAGCAATTCTCGAATCCGAGTTGAAATCGAGTGCTAAAACATTCAAGAGAAATTCTACCATTATTGACGAGACTAGTTTTCTTAACACGATTCGAGAACATAAAGATTCCGCATCTTCGAGCTCGGATACAGATTCAGATCCCCCTCCAGCTCGAATGACGATAAAATCGGTACCCGTATCCAAATGGGGTTTTAAATTCTCGGGCGACACAAGACAAATGTCGGTGAACGCTTTCGTTGAAAGAGTCGACGAATTACGGGTTGCAAGAAATGTATCACGTGACGAGCTGCTGCATACCGCTGTCGACCTGCTGGAAGGAACAGCGTTAATGTGGTATAGGGCTAATAAGCAGACCTTTACCTCATGGAATGAGTTGATAGAAGGCTTACGGGAAGAATTCCAGCCTATTGTCTATGAGGAGAAGCTAGTAGATGAGATTAAGAGACGTACCCAAGGGCCTCGTGAACCCATAGGGATTTACATTGCAGCAATGACGACACTGTTCTCACGTCTACGAGCGAAACTCTCCGAAAAGCAGAAGCTACGAATACTGCTGCGGAATATCGCACCCTTCTACTAAACTCAGCTTGGCCATATTGACGTCGAATCCGTACCGCACCTGCTACAGTTATGTCGCAAATTAGAAGCAAGAAAAGTGTCAGTTGAAGCATACGTACCTCCACCTCGCCGTGGACAATCTTACGAGCCAGATCTAGCGTACGTATATGCGGACAGCGAACATCAAGCTGCTCCTATCGATTCTCGTCCCGAAAATCCTCGAAATCAGGACACACAGGAAGCCACGCCTAATCCACACTCACGTAAGTGTTGGAACTGCGATCAGCCAGGACACCGCGCTGCAGGCTGTGATTTAAGACAGCGTAAAATGTATTGTTACCGATGCGGAAAAGTAAATTTCACGGTGAATACCTGTCCTACGTGTTCGGGAAATGCGAACAAGCCGCGGAAGTTAATCGTTTCTCGCGGCATCCTGATTTCAAATCGACTCCAGTTAATTACGTCCTTGATTTTATTATCGCTCACGCGAAGGATGACGAACGTCCTTATTTAAATGTCCATATTTATGATGAACCGTTGCTCGGTCTGTTAGATTCAGGTGCTTCATGCACAATTATTGGTAAAGTAGGTTGGGATCGTTTAAGTCATATAAATTTACAGATTAAGAAAAGTATTTCGTATTGTACCGTAGCGAACAGGCAACGTTGTCGTTGTTTAGGCAGTATTACCGTTCCATTTCGTTTGAGAGAGACAGTTAAAGTTGTAGATGTTCTCGTCGTCCCGGAGCTTCCGCATGAGTTGATTCTTGGCACAAATTTTTGGAGAGCCATGGGTATCGTGCCAGATTTACGTAGAGGAGACTGGACGTTCTCTGCGGAACCACCTGCCGTTTTCGATGAAGTAATTACGTCACGCTCTGCATTATACTCCACACAGGAACAACAACTGAGCTCGCTGATCGACAAGATGTTTTGCAACACACAACCGGATCAGATTGGTTGCACGAGCTTAGCATCGCATGTTATACGTACGGATAGTCCACCTATCAAGCAGAGATACTACCCCATATCACCGGCTATGCAGAAGGTCGTCGACAAAGAGTTAGAGGAGATGTTGAAGCACGACATCATAGAACGCTCAAACAGCCCTTGGTCTTCACCTATCCTCCTAGTACCTAAAAAGGATGGCAGTTATAGATTTTGTGTAGATTACCGCAAATTAAATGGAGTCACAACTCGAGATGCTTACCCTTTACCGTATATAAGCGAGACTTTAGACAAGTTAAGGGACGCTAAGTTTTTATCCTCTCTCGACATTAAGTCAGCCTATTGGCAAATACCGCTGGAAACAGGTTCTCGTCCCTATACTGCTTTTACAGTGCCCAATCGTGGTTTATTCCAGTTTAAGAGACTACCGTTTGGCCTACATAACGCTCCGGCCACTTGGCAGCGTTTTATTGACGGCGTTCTAGGTCACGATCTGCAGCCGTATGTGTTCGTGTACCTAGACGACATCATCATCGTATCAGACACATATGAAAAACATTTGGAAATTTTAGAGATTGTCTTAAAGCGACTGATGGATGCAGGACTTACCTTAAGCAAAGAAAAGTGTAACTTTTGCCATGACGAGCTTAAGTATCTCGGTTACGTAGTAGACAAGTTTGGTCTCCATGTCGATCCCGAGAAAGTTCGCGCTATAGTAGAGTTCCCAGCGCCGAGAAATACGTCAGAAGTACGTCGTGCCGTGGGAATGGCGTCTTGGTACCGCCGCTTCATCCCAAACTTCTCGACGATTATTGCGCCAAACACCAACCTCTTGCGCAAGAACATTAAATTTGCTTGGGATTCTCGCTGTGAAGAATCATGGAACCAACTCAAAAACTGTCTCATTTCCGCTCCTGTATTATCATGTCCAAATTTTGAGAAAGAATTTGTGGTGCAGACTGATGCTGCGGATTTTGGAATCGGTGCTGTGCTCACGCAAGAGCACGATGATGGTGATAAAGTTATCGCTTATTTAAGTAGGTCATTGACACGTCAAGAACGAAATTTCTCGACTACCGAAAAAGAATGTCTCGCTGTTTTGTTTGCGATTGAGAAATTACGCCCTTATATCGAAGGAAGTCATTTTACCGTAATTACCGATCACGCTTCTTTGAAGTGGCTTTCCAATTTACAGAATCCGACCGGTCGTCTTGCTCATTGGTCCGTCCGCTTGCAGCAGTACAACTTCACGATAATCCACCGACCTGGTAAAGAACATGTGGTTCCAGATGCCCTTTCTCGTTCCGTACCGCATATTGATGTTATCGAGGGATCTGAAACCAATGATACATGGTATAGAAAAATTTACGACACTGTTTTACGAAATCCCGAACGTTTACCTGATTTCCGTGTCACAGATGGCAAGTTGTATAAGTTCGTAAAACAGGATTGGTCAGAATTATCTGGAGGAGTACATCAGTGGAAGTTGGTTGTGCCGAAGGACAAACGAAAAATGATCATGTCGCAATGTCACGATGTTCCCACTAGCGGTCATCTTGGTGGATTTAAGACCTTTCATCGTGTTGCTCAGTCTTACTATTGGCCAAAAATGCGTGCTGATATCACGAAATACGTGCGTTGCTGTGTGACGTGTATTAAAGCCAAACCAGTGCAGAGAGCGCCCCCTGGACGAATGGGTGGCCACTCACTGATTTCCAGGCCTTGGGAGGTCATTTGCGCCGATATTATTGGCCCCTTACCGAGATCATCGCACGGATATAATTATGTATTTGTAGTTGCTGACTGTTTCAGCAAATTCAGCTTGTGTTTTCCCCTTAGGAAGGCTACGGCCCAGAGCGTCGTGCGTTATTTGGAGAATGACGTCATATTGATGTTTGGTGCACCACGTACCATAATTTCGGATAATGGAGTTCAGTTTCGTTCACGTGAATATACGAGACTTCTCGACTCGTATAACATTAAGTCGTCTTATACATCGCTTTACCATCCACAAGCTAATCCGACGGAGCGCATCAACCGAGTCCTGAAAACGATGTTGATTTCATATGTGTCAGACAATCATCGAGAATGGGACAAATACTTACCCAAAGTTGTTAGTTAGTGTTCGAGGCACAGTCTTCGGAAATTTTCAGGGAAAATTTCCTATGGAGGTAAGGGTGGGATTGTTACATGTCGATTTCTCTTACGCCTACATCTCAGTCAACCTTGATGACGTCCCCGCGTTGCGGTCGTCTTCGTCATCTTGACCCACTCAGCTAGTTCATTCTCAAGGCCAGGTGAACGACCTCCACCGACGCTTGTGCAAAGATTTAACGTGTTTATTGGTAAAGGATTGCAAAATCTTCATTTTTCAAGTCTTCTTCGTTAGCAGCCTGTGGAGTTGCACGTACAATTTTGGTGTCGTTGAAGTTACCGTTATTATCGTTTTTCGAAATATTATCCTCGTATGAGGGAATTTTTGTACGGCAACTAATTTTTTGGAACAGAGTGGTTCCTCCGTGTATTCGGGATTTAATACACACAGTCCTGCAACTGAATTTACTATTTTAGCCGCATATTAACTTAGGTGAGTTTGCACATGTGATTCACTTAATGTTCTCTTATATTTTCGTCGCCTCGAGTTCTAACAATAATCGTTTTTTTTTTAGGCTTTTTATTTCTAGTTTTATTTTCAAGTTACGTTTTTGACGTTACCGTCTTGTCACGTTCACGTGTACATTTATCGACTTTATTCTCACTACGTTTATCGTGACGTCACCCCATCGATTGGGACTTTACATATCGAGCACGAGCTGTACATCACGTATCGAACCTCAAGGTTGATTGTTCAGCATTCGTTGATGAAATACCTGTGCTGTTTGACGCCTACGACTGATTATCTGGAAGTTACCAGCACTATTCGCCATCCCAGTTTCCTGTACTTGTGGGAAAACCACCTGGTGCAACCTGGTTTGGCTATCTGCACACACCTCGTCTGCGATTGGAGCTTTTGGTGTCATCTGTCGTCTCCACACCCACAGCCAGCCGTGTCAGCCCAGCGACCAGATAAGAGTTCTTTTTCACTTTATTATTCCATGCTATTTATTGGGACAACGGCTTCCCTGTTGTTCAACTCATTTATATCAAACGTACTGTCATATTTTATAACCTGCATTCATGTGTATTATGTAATGTCAAAATCGATTACTTATATTAGTTGTACTTACGCTCTATATAATTGTTCAACGTACACCATTGTTTACCAAGCCGATTCGCGGTCGACTTGTATATTTAATTCACTTGTAAACTGGAGTACGAATCTGCGAACGACTTCGATTAGGTTAGAATACCGTTCAGATTGTTTATTTAGCGATTGACGCGCGTATCCCTGGCCAGCGACGCACACATGAACGCCCGCGCCATTTTGAAATATTAGTTACTTTTTGTCAATACCAACCGCTCGCAGAAACGCACGATTCAGTGCTGTTTTGTTACTAAATTATTTGAATGTTCCCGCGAACCGGACTTAAGGTTTTTTTATGATTGTAGAAGTACGGCTATTAAATATTCGTTTTATTTTACGTACCGAGTTTTTGTTCGAAGTATATTCCCCTATTATCATTACCGTTAACATCACTATATTTCCTTATTGCCGCATTTTCCCAGTTCCGTGCCGTGTGTCGAAACACGTCCGGTTGAGAGGGGCTGAATTTTACTTCGACTGGCGCCCTCTCCTTCTTCTTTATGTAAAACTCACCCCTAATCTACCACTGAGTTATGCCGCTCTCACCATTACTTTCACGGGTTTAAAATCTGGGCATAGTAGTAAGATTTTTCGTATCGTCCATAAATTAACGTTGTCGCCCAGTTTTATAGTTTTTGTATTTTTATCGTTTACCATAATTATTATCCACTCAGGGCAAGAGTGGGTAATAATAACCTATAAATGTATGTCTTAATAATAATTGTATATATCTTAAATTAATTAATTTTTATTACCTTTATAAATTCACAGTGTGATTATTTAATATTATTTTATAATATATAACATTTATTACAAATAAATAGGAAAATCAATTACCGACAATGGCGACGATCTTGGCCCATGGCCATACCCTGGTTATAAAGGTACCTTACTCAAAACTAGTTTCCTCTTTAGAGAGATAGAGACGGACAGAGATTGAGATACGGCCAAGAGCATAGTTTTCCAAGTATATTGGCAAATCAAGAAAACTTGACGCAGCACCGCTGACAAAATTTATTTCACTCATCATAATTAGGTATGACATGACGTACTTACTCTTTGTAATATCTATGTCAACAATTATATATGCGGCACCGTTTAACAAAACTGTAGTATATAATAATATATTTTAATATGATAGGTAAATAAAAATATTTGTGAAAAATATTTTACAAAAAAAAAACACTAAAATTTCGATCGGGTTTTTAGACATTTTGGTAGATGTATAAAAAAACTCCTCATTTGAAAAAATGTATTTTTCGTATAGATACATTATGTAATACAATAATATAATACAATTTGATAGGAATTTTATTGGATAGAAGCTTCATACGTTGTTTAAATTTTTTATTATTTACAATTAGATTACTTTTCGGCACATGGTTATGGCCATTTTCAAGTCAACAATGTTATATTACATTTAGTCAAATTTAAATTAGTTACATTATAGAAAAAAAAAATGACTAAATGTAATATAACTTTGGCTCAGTCACTGTTGACTGTCCAACCTGCCGCAGGTTGTGAAAATCAAACTCTTAAACATGGTTCATGGTTTGAAATATAACAAAAAAAAATAATTCTATAAAGTAACACATTTAAAATTTGACTAAATGTAATATAACATTGTTGACTTGAAAATGGCCATAACCGTGTGCTAAAAAGTCGTCTAATTGTATTTCCAACAATAACAAATTAAAACAACGTATGAAGCTTCTATCCAATAAAATTCCTATCAAGTAAACTTCACAGTGTCAGAAACTTCTCATCATAATACATTAATATTATTTACATTTTTCTCTTACTATTAATAATTTCTGGTAACAAACAGTTTTTATAAAAATTTATTAATTTTTCTTCCATTTTCTCTTTCCAGAATTTTTTGTCCCTTTCTATTATTTCAACAAATAAATTAGATTCGTCATTTTTGTATAAGACAAAATAACATTTTGTCTTCTTTGTTATATGCAGTTGTCCCTGGATCTATAAATAAATAATATACAGACTATTTATTTTCTTCAAATGATTGCTAACAATACGAGTATACCTGGTAGTAATAATTGTGAGATCTCCGTAATCTTGCTCCAGTTGGACATTTTTCTAAGCATATATTTTTTTTTTATTTTTAAAATTTCTTCCCACGACTCCATATTACTTGCTAATGAATATAGACATTTTATTTCTAAAATGGCATCATGTCCAACTAAGCCTGAAATATTAGATAATTGAAAATATGAACAATTACATAACACAACATTATCACATACCATCTGAAGAAGCGCCTAGAAACCCAAATTTGGTATCAATAAATAATCCACTTTCTTCTACTATTAATTTATTCTCCTTCTCAAATCTTTTCCTCACTATACCCTCTTTTACTTTTCCATACTCTGTGGCTGCATTAGAGAAAAATTTTGGGTGTAAAATATTTTTTACCAGGTTGCGATGTGGTGTCGTTGTTCTTCAGCATATACTTTTGATTGTCGAATTGACCCTTAGTGCTTTTTTCTATTTGCAGATGCTCCTTGATATTCACCTATATATATATATATATATATATATATATATATATATATATATATATATATATATATATATATATATATATATATATATAGGTGAATATCAAGGAGCATCTGCAAATAGAAAAAAGCACTAAGGGTCAATTCGACAATCAAAAGTATATGCTGAAGAACAACGACACCACATCGCAACCTGGTAAAAAATATTTTACACCCAAAATTTTTCTCTAA
This sequence comes from Harpalus rubripes, assembly GCA_963082715.1. Lineage (NCBI taxonomy): Eukaryota > Metazoa > Arthropoda > Insecta > Coleoptera > Carabidae > Harpalus > Harpalus rubripes. The sequence continues at coordinate 11,276,824 of OY720461.1, forward strand.
TGCAGCCACAGAGTATGGAAAAGTAAAAGAGGGTATAGTGAGGAAAAGATTTGAGAAGGAGAATAAATTAATAGTAGAAGAAAGTGGATTATTTATTGATACCAAATTTGGGTTTCTAGGCGCTTCTTCAGATGGTATGTGATAATGTTGTGTTATGTAATTGTTCATATTTTCAATTATCTAATATTTCAGGCTTAGTTGGACATGATGCCATTTTAGAAATAAAATGTCTATATTCATTAGCAAGTAATATGGAGTCGTGGGAAGAAATTTTAAAAATAAAAAAAAAATATATGCTTAGAAAAATGTCCAACTGGAGCAAGATTACGGAGATCTCACAATTATTACTACCAGGTATACTCGTATTGTTAGCAATCATTTGAAGAAAATAAATAGTCTGTATATTATTTATTTATAGATCCAGGGACAACTGCATATAACAAAGAAGACAAAATGTTATTTTGTCTTATACAAAAATGACGAATCTAATTTATTTGTTGAAATAATAGAAAGGGACAAAAAATTCTGGAAAGAGAAAATGGAAGAAAAATTAATAAATTTTTATAAAAACTGTTTGTTACCAGAAATTATTAATAGTAAGAGAAAAATGTAAATAATATTAATGTATTATGATGAGAAGTTTCTGACACTGTGAAGTTTACTTGATAGGAATTTTATTGGATAGAAGCTTCATACGTTGTTTTAATTTGTTATTGTTGGAAATACAATTAGACGACTTTTTAGCACACGGTTATGGCCATTTTCAAGTCAACAATGTTATATTACATTTAGTCAAATTTTAAATGTGTTACTTTATAGAATTATTTTTTTTTGTTATATTTCAAACCATGAACCATGTTTAAGAGTTTGATTTTCACAACCTGCGGCAGGTTGGACAGTCAACAGTGACTGAGCCAAAGTTATATTACATTTAGTCATTTTTTTTTTCTATAATGTAACTAATTTAAATTTGACTAAATGTAATATAACATTGTTGACTTGAAAATGGCCATAACCATGTGCCGAAAAGTAATCTAATTGTAAATAATAAAAAATTTAAACAACGTATGAAGCTTCTATCCAATAAAATTCCTATCAAATTGTATTATATTATTGTATTACATAATGTATCTATACGAAAAATACATTTTTTCAAATGAGGAGTTTTTTTATACATCTACCAAAATGTCTAAAAACCCGATCGAAATTTTAGTGTTTTTTTTTTGTAAAATATTTTTCACAAATATTTTTATTTACCTATCATATTAAAATATATTATTATATACTACAGTTTTGTTAAACGGTGCCGCATATATAATTGTTGACATAGATATTACAAAGAGTAAGTACGTCATGTCATACCTAATTATGATGAGTGAAATAAATTTTGTCAGCGGTGCTGCGTCAAGTTTTCTTGATTTGCCAATATACTTGGAAAACTATGCTCTTGGCCGTATCTCAATCTCTGTCCGTCTCTATCTCTCTAAAGAGGAAACTAGTTTTGAGTAAGGTACCTTTATAACCAGGGTATGGCCATGGGCCAAGATCGTCGCCATTGTCGGTAATTGATTTTCCTATTTATTTGTAATAAATGTTATATATTATAAAATAATATTAAATAATCACACTGTGAATTTATAAAGGTAATAAAAATTAATTAATTTAAGATATATACAATTATTATTAAGACATACATTTATAGGTTATTATTACCCACTCTTGCCCTGAGTGGATAATAATTATGGTAAACGATAAAAATACAAAAACTATAAAACTGGGCGACAACGTTAATTTATGGACGATACGAAAAATCTTACTACTATGCCCAGATTTTAAACCCGTGAAAGTAATGGTGAGAGCGGCATAACTCAGTGGTAGATTAGGGGTGAGTTTTACATAAAGAAGAAGGAGAGGGCGCCAGTCGAAGTAAAATTCAGCCCCTCTCAACCGGACGTGTTTCGACACACGGCACGGAACTGGGAAAATGCGGCAATAAGGAAATATAGTGATGTTAACGGTAATGATAATAGGGGAATATACTTCGAACAAAAACTCGGTACGTAAAATAAAACGAATATTTAATAGCCGTACTTCTACAATCATAAAAAAACCTTAAGTCCGGTTCGCGGGAACATTCAAATAATTTAGTAACAAAACAACACTGAATCGTGCGTTTCTGCGAGCGGTTGGTATTGACAAAAAGTAACTAATATTTCAAAATGGCGCGGGCGTTCATGTGTGCGTCGCTGGCCAGGGATACGCGCGTCAATCGCTAAATAAACAATCTGAACGGTATTCTAACCTAATCGAAGTCGTTCGCAGATTCGTACTCCAGTTTACAAGTGAATTAAATATACAAGTCGACCGCGAATCGGCTTGGTAAACAATGGTGTACGTTGAACAATTATATAGAGCGTAAGTACAACTAATATAAGTAATCGATTTTGACATTACATAATACACATGAATGCAGGTTATAAAATATGACAGTACGTTTGATATAAATGAGTTGAACAACAGGGAAGCCGTTGTCCCAATAAATAGCATGGAATAATAAAGTGAAAAAGAACTCTTATCTGGTCGCTGGGCTGACACGGCTGGCTGTGGGTGTGGAGACGACAGATGACACCAAAAGCTCCAATCGCAGACGAGGTGTGTGCAGATAGCCAAACCAGGTTGCACCAGGTGGTTTTCCCACAAGTACAGGAAACTGGGATGGCGAATAGTGCTGGTAACTTCCAGATAATCAGTCGTAGGCGTCAAACAGCACAGGTATTTCATCAACGAATGCTGAACAATCAACCTTGAGGTTCGATACGTGATGTACAGCTCGTGCTCGATATGTAAAGTCCCAATCGATGGGGTGACGTCACGATAAACGTAGTGAGAATAAAGTCGATAAATGTACACGTGAACGTGACAAGACGGTAACGTCAAAAACGTAACTTGAAAATAAAACTAGAAATAAAAAGCCTAAAAAAAAAAACGATTATTGTTAGAACTCGAGGCGACGAAAATATAAGAGAACATTAAGTGAATCACATGTGCAAACTCACCTAAGTTAATATGCGGCTAAAATAGTAAATTCAGTTGCAGGACTGTGTGTATTAAATCCCGAATACACGGAGGAACCACTCTGTTCCAAAAAATTAGTTGCCGTACAAAAATTCCCTCACACGAGGATAATATTTCGAAAAACGATAATAACGGTAACTTCAACGACACCAAAATTGTACGTGCAACTCCACAGGCTGCTAACGAAGAAGACTTGAAAAATGAAGATTTTGCAATCCTTTACCAATAAACACGTTAAATCTTTGCACAAGCGTCGGTGGAGGTCGTTCACCTGGCCTTGAGAATGAACTAGCTGAGTGGGTCAAGATGACGAAGACGACCGCAACGCGGGGACGTCATCAAGGTTGACTGAGATGTAGGCGTAAGAGAAATCGACATGTAACAATCCCACCCTTACCTCCATAGGAAATTTTCCCTGAAAATTTCCGAAGACTGTGCCTCGAACACTAACTAACAACTTTGGGTAAGTATTTGTCCCATTCTCGATGATTGTCTGACACATATGAAATCAACATCGTTTTCAGGACTCGGTTGATGCGCTCCGTCGGATTAGCTTGTGGATGGTAAAGCGATGTATAAGACGACTTAATGTTATACGAGTCGAGAAGTCTCGTATATTCACGTGAACGAAACTGAACTCCATTATCCGAAATTATGGTACGTGGTGCACCAAACATCAATATGACGTCATTCTCCAAATAACGCACGACGCTCTGGGCCGTAGCCTTCCTAAGGGGAAAACACAAGCTGAATTTGCTGAAACAGTCAGCAACTACAAATACATAATTATATCCGTGCGATGATCTCGGTAAGGGGCCAATAATATCGGCGCAAATGACCTCCCAAGGCCTGGAAATCAGTGAGTGGCCACCCATTCGTCCAGGGGGCGCTCTCTGCACTGGTTTGGCTTCCTTGTTCTTGTAAATAAATAGTTTTAATTTTGTTATTTACCTGTAAACTGTTTATTATCCGTTTCGATTCTATTTCAAATTCCTCTTCATTTAGAAAAAGTTCTTGTGCCTTTGATCCATAGTCTTTGGATGGAACAGAATATTTTAATTTTCTTTTTTCTCGTACTATTTCTTGTCTCCTGCTTTGTTTCAGTTTTTGTTGTTGTATTATGTATTTTTTGAAATACATTCCCGGACTTCTCTTCATTGTTTTCTTCCATGGAGATGTATGCCAACCTGCACCGTTGTTGTATCTCATTTCTGCCAAATACGATCTTACTTGGAAAAAACCCTTCTGATTAAGGTTCAGCCGTTTTCCACCATTGAACCTAGCAACGATATTCATAAAACATTCCGCTGCATTGTTGGTTTCACTGTTCATCAATCTTGGTGCTTTTCTAATTAATATTTCTAGTGCTCCTGAAATATAATTTTATTATATTTTTGAATTATTGAAATAAATATTAAACCTACCCAATATATGATTGAAAACACTGCTTGTTTTAATATTTTCTAATTGTTCTTCAGAAAAAACGTTGTCAATGCTACGCCTTAGTAATTGTTGAAACTCGAAAACTGTTTCTTTTGAATTTTTCCAACTGTAGATTTTTTCGCCTCCTCTTGCAAATTTTTAATTATTAGAATAGTAATTATTTTTCTATTATGACTTGCTATCTTCGGATCACATTTGATTTTATATAGGGATTTTCCATAATTTTTTCTTGCAAGATTGATACATTCTAATTTTCTAACTTCATGCCCATTTGATACCTGCTCTCTAATTTTCGCAAATACGCTGGAATCTCCGGCAGCCACAAATTCCTTGAATCTTAGATTGTGCATATTTATACTATTTTTGAATCCTTCCACAATTATATCACTTTCCATAGCTGCACTTGAGCCAGACCAATTGCAGAAGCAATTATGCGGCTTAGCTTCTTCGTTTTTATTGGCTGCTCGGACGCATTGTACGCAATATTTATTTCGCACGCCGATATACAAAACTTTTTTTGTTTCGCGGCCAATTATAACACCCTAAAATTTAAAACAAATATAATAAAAGACTACGGTGTAAGTACAATAGTAAACATACCACAGCAGAATTAGCATTATAATTATGTCCATATGCCCTCTTACTCCAACCTGCGTCACAATATACGCTAAGCCAAGTTTTGCCGTCTGCGTCCATATGACCTTTCTCTACGGTAATTTTGTATTCTTCTTTCCCTGTTTTTTCCATTAGATGTAAAATTTCCTGCGCCCATGTCTAAAAATATTAACAAATTTTATTGACGCCAATAAGAGTCAACTGACATCGGTACGTCGGATAATTTTTTCTCGATTTTATTAAAAAAATATTTAGATAGTGCCGGAATATTCATTGCAGAAAGTATTTCTTCCAAATGTGCAAATGTGCTCCCGACTGCTACGGTTCCCCAAACCGGAGTCATACTGCCACTTCCTTTAGAATCATCATTTGGGGCAGATATTACATGATCCTTATGTAACCTACAAATGATATTGTAATTATTTACAGAATATATCACATATAGGAAGATCTAATATTACCTGACAGATGATATGTTATCTAAAACCAAATCAACATCCACTAGCGGCGGAGATCGTAAAGCAGACCTGGAGTAAAGAAGATATTAAAAAACTGAATTATTTTTTAAATAACATTAAATGTAATATAAGTTACCTCTCCAAATTTTTCTATGGCGTTTGGACAAAGATAATCGTACTGGGGCCATTTCACTTTATACAAACTAACACAATGTCACCGCCACAAAAACAATGTCAGTATGTATATCGCAAAATCACAATATCGTCAAAAACACAGAGTAGACAAAAACGAAGTAATTAGTAAGGCAAACACAATACTAATATCGTAATTGTGCACTTATCGATGAAGAAGATTAACTTACGCTCCCCCACCCCTCCAAAATTTAAACCAATCAACATTTTGTTTTTACTCTTCTATTGCAATACCAATCACATAATTCCAATAATGAAGAACTTACCAATCAAGACCATAGCAGTATAACAAATTCAAAAATGAACACAATCATCTGTAAAAAATAATGTATTTCTCTTATATTTGTCAACATATCTGAAAAACCAATACCTTTTAGGTTTTCTATAGAAAATGGAATAGTATTTCACATAACAGTTTTTACTAATTAGAACTCTATTATTTATACCGGATGTCTACTTTTTTTATGGACCATATAGGAGATACAATGGTAAAATTTTCATACGGCTGTAAATTCTGGCCTAAGATAAAAGTTTATTAATTGATATTTAATTGTTAATATTGTTCCATTGAGTTTTTTCTGCGATGGTAAATGCATCCTTGCTTACTGATAAATAATTTAATTAATTCAATGATTATAAAAACTTTATGACAGATATCATCTGCCAAATTCAAGCAATACAACTGTTTAAAATTTTGTAAAAATGCTCATGGCACTCTGTAAATCGCTAAAAATTATTACTTTCATTTTGCCTCTCTTTCGCAAACGGAACGCATGCAAACAATAATTTTGGACTTTTTAGGTGCAGTTTTGAATTCTGAACATTTTTTGTATTTACACTTCTGTTCTAAAATTAATTGGGCAGAATTTAGAGCAATATGAAAATTCTACCATTGTATTTCCTATGGTCCACAAAAAGGTAGACACCCGGTATATAAAATATATTCTTGTTGATATAAATATAATAATTTCTATAAATTATAAGTATATTAATATTTTTCAAGCATAATAAATATTATAAACAACTCATGTATAGTTATTTTGGTACATCGGCTCATAAATCTGATAAACCGAATGAATTATTATCATTTTTAGTTACCCGTATAGGAAAATATATTGTTGTTGATATAAATATGGTACTCTTTTTATAAATTATATGTAAATTATTATTTTTCATGTATAATAAATATTATCAACCGCTCATCGTTTAGTTATTTTGGTACATGGGCCCATAACTAAAAGTATCTTTTTTAGTTCCTCAAATAGGAAAATGTATTGTTGTTGACATAAATATAATACTTTTTATAAATTGTAAGTATATTATTTACATTATTGCTATTTTATTTAATTAATAAGAACGGCATATTCCAAAGAACAGCTTTACAAACATTGGAAATTTATAATATGTCGGTTATTATTGAGGTAAGAAATTGAAAGGGAAAACACTTGCCGGACAAACAATTCTTTTATCTGCATAATTCGTTTTACTCGTTTACCTGTAATCAGCGACTGATGACACCAATGTTTTCCCATCAAATTCATATACATATTGTTGTTGATATAAATATAATAATTTTTATAAATTGTAAGTATGTTATTATTCTTCATGCATAATAAATATTATCAACAGCTCATGTATAGTTATTTTGGTACATCGGCCCATAAATCTGATAAACCGAATGAATTATTATCATTTTTAGGTCCCCATATAGGAAAATATAGTTTTTCATATAAATATAGTACCATTTTTATAAATTGTAAGTATATTATTATTCTTCATGCATAATATACGTATATTATCAACGCCTCATCGTATAGTTATTTTGGTACATAGGCAAATAACTCTGATAAACCGAATAAAATAGTATCACTTTTAGTTCCCCATGTATTGTTGTTGATATAAATATAGTACTTTTTATAAAATGTAAGCATATTATTTACATTATTGCAATTTATTTGAAATAAATTTATCTAAATAAGTTTAATAAGCACGGCATATTCCAAAGAACAGCTTTACAAACATTGGAAATTTATAATCTGTCAGTTATTATTGAGGTACGAAATTGAAAGGGAAAACATAAGAGTTACTTGCCGGACAAACAATTCTTTTATCTGTATAATTCGTTTTTCTCGTGTAACTGTAATCTGTGACTAATGATACTAATGTTTTCCCATTTCATATTGTACTGTACCGTATTACTAGGCTTAGGATTATAAAATTCAGATATTGGAAGGCAAAAGCCGCATCTCACTATCTCAAAACAGTAAAATCCTAGTCCGAGGTAAAATCTTACCCTACGAGGGATGTTAGTTATGTTTTCAATGTCACATGGCAAGTTCAATTTTGGCTCCGCCCAAAAGGAAATAAGGTTTGATACACGATTTATTTCCATGGAAAATCTAGAAAGGGACTACTAGCGCCTTTAAAGAGCGTACGACGGTTGTTATCATAAGTTAGGCTTTTAACCGCACCCTTAAAAAATTATAAAGAAATTAAATTTCACAAAGCAGCCAGCTGTGCTATAAACATGGAAACATCTACTACATTAAGAAAATTCTGATTGACTGATGTCAGTGTCAAAGTGCAATTTACATAATATGTTTGAGTTATAATTTTTCTGGAAATATATAGAATCTTGCAAGAAACTTTCTGTATGGAATTTGTACAAAATACATAGAACTGACTGAAGGTAATGTACTGGAAATATGGAATCATTTGCAAAAAAACTTTCTGTGTGGAATTTGTACAAAATATATAGAACTGACGGAAGGTAATGTGCTGGCCACATCAGATATTTTATTTATATTTTTGAGTTTTTTTTTATATGTATAGAGCTTTATGTTGAGCTAAATACAATATATTTGTATAATTTTATAGAAATAAACATGGTATTTTTCCTAATATATACGTTTCTCATTACATAGCCATACTGCGCTTCCTGGTGGTAGAATTTTTTTTTAATACAGTCGTTCAATAAACGTCCCTGCTTGAAGATATATCAAACACAAAGTTTTAGGACACGTTTATTATTGAAGAAGCTCGTGTTTAATATAACCCCTTTCTCCGGGTTATATTGAACGGCATTTAAAAAAATATATGTAGCACTTGACTTAAAAAAAATTAGTGCATAGAATTGAATCTCACGACAAACCTCTTTAACATGTAAAAATCAGAATAAAAATGTATGTACACGTCCAGGAGATATTTGCAAAAATGTCAAAAAATCATTCAATATTACCCCCAATGATGGTACTGAGTTAAATCAGTAAAAAAGGCTTTATCAACATGGGTCCGATCTTTAATTTTGTCTACGTTAGTTAGACTATAAAAAAAAAATTTATATGAAACATTTTTCTCGATTTCTACCACAACATTTAACTTCGTACAATTATTTGTTTTTTTTTAAAAAAAAACAAAAGCACTTCTAAGTTGACCTCTGAAAGGTAAACAAAAAGTCATATTTAATCGAAGTCGTAACTCATAGTTTTCGAGATAGCAGAGGTAAACTCCGTAAAAACTCATTTTTCACTGCCTTATATCTCGGAAACTATTGAAGATTGGACCCATGTCGATTAAGCCTTTTTTACTCATTTTGGTCAGTACTATATGCCCTTTCATTATTTTTCCGAAGTACGATTACACCTGTTTATATATATATATATATATATATATATATATATATATATATATATATATATATATATATATATATATATATATATATACAGGCTGTTCATTTTAAATGGGCCACCATTGCTATCTCGAGAACTATAAGACCTACAAAGATGGTTAAATGGGCAAACAATTTCTATTTCGCAAGACAAATTTAAATAAAAGAAAAATATTTTTTTCGACCAGTGGCTCTCAAAACATGGGACCTAACTTTTTTTATTTTAAATGAGAACATTAGAATTAGATTGCCCTGACCTAAAGAAGTGAATGTTTTGTTCTTGTAAGGCTCGGGCCACACTATGCGTTTTGGCGGGACCGGTTTAACGGGACCGGTTGACCGGGAATACAACAACTTATTGTTTTAAATGAATGCGTCCACACCGATGCGGTTGCGGTCCGGTTGCCGGATACTACTGCAACATGTTGCGGTTTGGCGGGACGGTCAATTTGCCGCATGATAACTACAACAGCACTCTCATATTTTGTTTTATGCAGATGACATAAAGGTATATAAAACTATTAATTCCATTGAAGATTCCAAGCTCTTGCAGGCTGATATCAATAACATTTTAGCTAGGTCTTTAACCTCTAAGTTGTTTTTCAATAAAGTAAATGCAAAATCATGAGCTACTTTGTTAAGAAGTCTGTTTACACCATTGATTACAAAATGGATAGCCATGATCTTGAAAGAGTTACTCAATTCAAAGATCTTGGAGTCACATTCGATGAAAAATTAAACTTTGCCACTCACATAATTCATACTGTCAAATCATCATACAGAAGTCTGGGTTTTATAATCCGAAGTACTCAGTTCTTCACTAATATTTCTACTTTGAAGAAGCTATATTTCTCTTTTGTCAGAACAAAACTTGAATATTGTCTTCAAGTTTGGAGTCCAATCTATAATAAATACCAATGTATACTTGAGTCTGTTCAACGAAAATTTGTAAAATTTTGTTATATCAAACTTCATAGACGGTATCCCAGTTTTGAAACTGACTACAACATCTTACTTACAGAAATTAATATAGTCTCACTCAATAAGCGGAGAAAAATTCAGTTATCTCTATTTTTGTATAAAGTTTTACATTGTTTCGTGAATGATCCAGTTATACTTGCGAAAATACCAATATATGTTCCTAGACATAATTCTCGTATTAAAAGAACCTTTCACTGCAGTATAGCGCGTACTAACTATGAATTAAAATCACCAGTTAGAATGTTATGTGAAAATTTTAATACTCTGCCACATTACATTGACATCTTTTTTGGCTCGTTCGTGAAGTTTAAGAATGCTGTATATTGTTACTATGAGGTATAATGCTTCAAATAATTATTTTGTTATATGTGTGCTATGAAAACCAATATTATATTTATTTTGTTATTACATTGCTACTTGTGCTAATTAAGGTATTTTTATTGCTTTTTTATATAATTTACCTGTAATTGGGATATTACATCCTGTAGGTCAGATTGATAATAAATAAATTGCTGCCGTCCTGTTTAGCGGGATATATGTGGACGCTGTACGATCCATCCCGTTTAACCGGATGCGGTTTTACCGGTCCCGCCAAAACGCACAGTATGGCCCGGGCCTAAGTGATCATAAATGTCAACTTAAACAAAATATTCATGTATTTCTTCTATGGAAATCTAACTCTATGGTAAAAATATTAACATGTATCCGTTTTTTCCATTCATGACACTCTTATTATAGCCATATTTTAATCAAATTAATATGAAACTTTACATGTATTTTTCTCAAAAAAATCATTATGTAGTCGAATAAAAATAATATATCACTGAATTCAGAATTAAATTCTCTAACGAATGAGCAAATAAATAATATATGACCTTATTTAAAATTTAAAAGTTAGGTCCCGTATTTTGAGAACCAGTGTTCCAAAAAATAAATTTTCTTTTCTTTAAATTTGTCTTGTGAAACAGAAATTATTTGCCCATTTAACCGTCTTTGTAACTCTTATAGTTCTCTCGAGATAGCAATTGTGGTCTAATTAAAATGAACACCCTGTATATATATACAAGGTGTTCCACAACTTAGGACAAAATAATAAAAATAATAATAATAAAAATAAAATTGTATCGTATTTGAAGCAAACATTTTTTGCCACTGGTCGGTAGCTATTTTTAATATTTTTTTTTTCAAATGTTCTACAATGAAAGTAATTGTTCACATAATATCTAATGCTAATAAATGTCTAATATTGTGTAATTAATAATTTAATTTGATAGGTGGTAAGGAATTCTTTCATCGACATTGCCGTTAATTATCATTTATCTTTGCTGGTGCAGTGTTCTAATTTTACAGTGAATAGCGGTGTAGTGTAGTTTTTGTTAAAATGGTTGCATTTAGTAACAGTGAATTAGTGGACATGGTGTTCATTTATGGAGAAGCAGGGTAAAATTCGTTATTGGCACGACGTCTCTATGCTAAACGTTATCCTCTATGGCGATTACCCACTCACCGTTTGTTTGTGTCTATGCGACCTAATCGTAGGAGAGGTAGTGGCCGCCAGCATCAACACGATAATATGGTAAATGATATCTTAGATGCTGTACATGCTGAACCAACTGTACTAGTACCCGAAGAGTATCTCAACAATTAGGAATACCACATAATTCAGTATGGCGAATTTTAAGAGATCATAACTACCACCCATTCCATTTTCAACGGGTACAGGGGCTAACAGAACCTGATCATCAGTTTAGAGTACGGTATTGCTTTTACAAAAACATACTGAAAATCCTAATTTCCCCTCGTTCATCATATTTTATGATGAGGCAACTTTTTAGAGGGAGGGAGTTCATAATTCTCATAACTCTCATTATTGGACTTAAGAAAATCCGCACGTTGTTATACGAGGCAGTTATCAGCATCGTTTTTCGATAAATGTTTGGGCAGGTATTGTTAATGGAATGTTACTTGGGCCGTACATTATACCAAATAGGATGACTGGAGCTAATTATTTATTACTTTTACAAAATACTTTGCCAGAACTACTTGAAAATGTGCCTTTAAATGTGCGTCAGCAGGCATGGTGTCAGCACGATGGTGCGCCACCACACTATGCTGTAAATGTAAGAGAACATTTAAACCAAGTGTTTGAGGACAGGTGGATTGGTCAGCTGGATTTTTATTTCTGGGGTCATTTTAAATCACTCGTATACGATAACCAAAATGCGCCGGAAAACGAAGAAGAACTTAGGCAGAGAATAGAAAATTCAGCAGAAACAATACGAGTACAAAATTCGTGTCAACGCGGTACTAGATCATTAATTCCACGTGCTGCAATGTGTGTAGGGATGAATGGTGCAAATTTTGAACAGTATTTGTAGTTTTGTGCTTCAAGTATGTGTTTGGTCATTTCCCAAATTATCTTAATATTAAATATAATGCATTAATATTAGAAATTATTTTGTATTCAAAACTATTATTATCTCTAAATCTAACGAACATTACATAATGTTTCTTTGATAATTAATTTCATTTAACATTTCTTACCATGACGTATGCTACTCCAGTGGTCCAAAAACTGTCTACTTCAAGCAAACTACCCTTAACTTTGCGATTTTTTTTTAAATTTTTGTTTCTTGATCAGCACATTGTACTGTATAAACCCTTTAATTTTTTGTCCTAAGTTGTATATATATATATATATATAATATATATATATATATATATATATATATATATATATATATATATATATATATATATATATATATATACAGGCTGTCTCACAACTCGCGCCCCAGAGCGATTGAGGAAACACGAGACTGCACTCGGATGTGTAATTTCGAAGAAAAAAAATCTATCTTAAAACATACTCGAGAAAAGACGTCTTAAAATTGACCAGTCAGAGACCTACACCTTTAACGTGTGTATGCCGTAATTTTACGTTACTAGGGTTTTATAAAAATCAAATCTTTAAAATGTGTGGGCGACTGTAGTTTTCGAAAAATGTCAGTGTCAAATTAAATTTGACAAGGTGAATAAAAAAAAGCAAATTCTTACCATGTGTTCAGCCGCTGATTACTTAAAAATGATTATAATTTTCGGAGAATGTGGGCGTAACGCCAGAGAGGCAGCACGAGTTTATTCGGAACGTTTCCGGATAGAAATCTTGTTGATCATAAAGTGATATTGAGAGCCATCGCAAGGACGCATGAGACCGGTCAAGTTATCCCAGATCAAATGACAATAATATTTTCGTTTAACACATTTTACACAGCTGCTACAACACGTTGCACTGTATGATATAAATGATGATCTCGGATGACACCTTCGCTAACCTAAATTTGTTGACAGTGAAAAGTCAACTCTCAAGTGTCAAAATTACAGTAAGTCAAACAAATTTTGTAACTCACTAGTAGTATTTTTAAAACCTACCAACCAGTTTTATTTTGTAATAATATCATCACACCTCAAGATATCCTTCCGGGATTGGTGGATTAAAAAGTCTTGTAACTTCGTTATGCAAGCAGCCGCAAATTATTTTCTTCTATTTGTTGGCAACCTATTGTCGTCGGCAAGTGTCAGTTTCGTCTGGGGCGCGAGTTGTGAGACACCTGTATACATACATACATATACATATATATATATATATATATATATATATATATATATATATATATATATATATATATATATATATATATATATATATATATAATGTGTTCCAACATGGCACTAAACACAAATTCACAGCTTAGGCAGCATTCATTGCCTCGGCTTCGCCTCAAAAATAAAACGGCAGCCTCTGCTGTAAATCTGGTATCTTAGTGCCTACTTAAACAAATAGATATTTTTCATTTAATTTCCTAGTTTAAAAAAAAGCAAATGTAAATGAGTCATAGTTTTATTATACACATTATGCAATAATGAAAATAAACTAATACCGTTTTCGATTGATATGCTCGCAAACCAGAGCTGGGCAGTAACTAGTTACTTTAGTAACTTAGTTACTAACTAGTTACTTTTACGGTAACTTGTAACGTAACTTAGTTACTTTTTAAAATATGATAACTGTAACTTAACTTGCTGCGGAAAAGTAGTTGGTAATATTACGGTTTTTAGTTACTAGTTACTTGAGTAACTTAAGTTACTTAAAGTAACTCAGGAATTAGAATGTAACTTAAGTTAGTCAAAATAACTTAAAAAGTAGAATGTAATTTAGTCATAAAAAGTAACGTGGGCGATTAAAATTTCGAAGAAATATTTTGTTGAGGCTGATGCCTTTCTTAGAAACACTAACTAAAACTGTTTTGTTTTGAATAAATGTCTGTCCAGAGTGGGAGTGGTGAGCGCAGCATTGCGTTCGCGTCGCGTCTTGCAATCAAACAATTCAATTGTATGCATTCCCTCTGTAATACTGTAATGTGTAACTTTTAATTTAATAAATAATTTAATTCAATATTATTGTTGATTGATATCAAGCCATAATAGGTAATAAAATAAGTAATTATATTCTTGAATAATAGAGTTTTTGTACGGTAAACTGAGCAACTAAAAATAACACATTATTTTAACTTTTAATTCTAGAATTAAAAAGTCACTAAATATTAAATTTGACTTATAAAATATATTATTTTCTAATGTTTTCCTCGCTTACAAATGATACGTTTTAATAAATTATAATTAAACTGCCACTAAATCATCAAAATTGTTCCAAGGATTGCAAAACTTGACTTCGTCTCATTTTTGCAAACTCCCATCTCACAAAATAAAATGTCACTTTTAACTTTTATATTATAATGTAGCTCCGTTCACATTAATAATAATAATAATCTGATTGGGTGTTGCCAAGCAATAACGTTAAAATTTAGTGGGTAAAGGAAAACTTCTGGAATTCATCAAATTTCCAGTTAAGAAGATATGCGATCATCGTTAAAATTTAGGTTAACGTAGTTAGTGCAAAAACTCCCTGATATGTATACTAAAGAATATCTAAGTCAACAGTCTAAGTCTACACTGCACTCCATTAAAAGTAGTTACTTTTAATGAGTAACTAGTAAATAACTTAGTTCTTTCACCAAAGTCACTGGAACTTAAGTAACTTAGTTCCTTTTTTTTGAGGTAACTGTAACTAGTTACATTTTAAAAGTAACTTGCCCAGCTCTGTCGCAAACCGCTCGGAAAAAAAGTCGCTCCACCTCTCGTGTTCGAGCAGAATTTCTTGCTCGCAAAGCGAGCAGCCAATAGAAAACCCTATAATACATGTAATGAAGAATAATTTATTGTAGAAAAAAAATATTGAACAAATTTCAACTGACATTGACAATTACAAAACAATCAGTCATCCATAAACAATATTTTTAAAATTCAAATAATACATCATATTTTTATTATAGTAAAACAACATATTATTGTAAATAAGATAATGAAAAAAATTCTTGGTTTTTTACTTTTGTGACAGCACCCATAATGTTCCTTCGGACAACAATGATAGTATTAAAGGCAGAACAGCTTGAGGAATGTTTTTATTTATAAACACTCTCCGGATAATATCCTTTCTAATAGAAGGGCCCTAATAGGGCAAGATCCTTGGACAACGAATGTGTGTCTCTGAAACGTGATAAGAGTAAGGAATTCAACAAAATTTTGAGTTTCTGTGAGCAATCTTTGGGATAATGAATACCAACTATTAAAATACCGATCGCTTTTTCAAGTATTATTATTTCTAACTAACTAATTATTGAAACAAAAAGGCGGAAAAAAGCGTAAAAGTAATACGCGTAATTAATTGTAAAGGTATCTACTGAGAAGGAGTCTGGAGTGCGTAATTTTTACATTTTGTGTTAATTATTCTGAGTTTCCCGAATTTTGTAACTATACAAGGTGTCCATGATAACTATTCCAACATGGGAAACCCAAGAAAAAATAAGAGATACGAAGCGTATTAAATTAGATAAAAGTTGCCCCTTTTGAACACCATGTTAATGGTGTTTTATTATTTGCGAAAAAAAGCAAAGGTCACTAAATATTGGCGAAAAAGTAAATTTTGCTGTTTTTTATTTTGCAAATATTTCTAAGTGTTAAATAATACTGGATTTTTGGTTTGCACATCTTTCGGGAACTTTTTATAATTTTTCGAAGCTCAGCTTTTCTTTATACTGTATATTTTCGAGTTATGATGCGAAAGTTTTAATTTTTATATGGACGCCATATTGAAAAGTTACACCAGTTTTTTTTTCTTTCCAACTATATATAACATGTCTCTGTTCATTTGTTTTAAAATGAAAAATTAAATTACTAAGTTTATGGATTAAAAGCAATGGTTGTTGCCATGTGATAGAAAGCTGTTAAAAAATCCAGACAATTTATGCTATAATTTCGTTCCTGCGTGTTGCATTACCCGCGTGCTAAATTAAATTCATGACTGAGAGCTCCCCAGCCAGAGGTTGAGGCACTAGAAAAAACATTTGAAGTTTAAACTTTTGTTTTATGCAACACACAGTAAGTGAAAAAATGACTGCATCACCAATTATGATGATTTTTGCGGTAGTTCGAAATGGTCATTTTTCTGTTAAGTTTTGCTAGTAGTCATGTGGAGCTAAGAGAAATTTTCCTTTTTCCAATTCCCAGAAAATTTAGTTCTTGCGTTGGATTGAAGTTAATTTCTCTGTTAAAAGAGAATTACAGTGATTTAAGGAGTTTTACTATAGATTCACATTGATACTAAATTCTAGTTTTGTTTTTCTCATTATTAGCATGTATGATATATGTTTTTACCTAAATGGCAAACAATTAATTTCATATCTCTGATATTTGAAACAACTAAATCTATGCTATTTTCTAAATTTGCTTTCTTTTAATAGTAAAAAACAAGCGTGTTTGAAAACTATATTTGCTATGGAACAATTATCAGTAATAGTTCAGATACTATTTTAGAATCCTCTAGTTTTAAAAAAGGATGTAATATGAACATTTTACTTCAACTAAATTTTAAATGAAGCTAAATATACCATTAGGTTTTTTTTGCTAAAAAATAATTTCGTATGAACTCATTTGGAGTACCGAGCACTTTGATATAGTACCTATAAAGAGTAAGTCAGAAACAGCCTATTCATGTTTTAAGTTGACTGTTTCCAATAACTGTTTTTGGTGTAGAATTTTGAAAGGAATATTTTTGAAAGGTATAGCGAATCCGTTTACCCAGATTAGAACAACTTTGTCTTGCGTAAGACCCTGCCACTTACACCATTACACCAGTAATTAGGTAGGGAACCAGCATAGTTTCTCATGTATCTCTTGTCCTTTTATTGCCCTGTGTTTAACGCCTCCCTCCTCTCTTCCGAGGCCGCTATTAATTTGCACGGTTTTGAATGAAGGAGTGTTCGTTTTTACGTCTTCATATAGATTTTTGTTAAAGAAATAATCGTCCATACCTGTGGTCTTTCACCATTTTACTGCACTCTGTATTTTGGTCAGGTAAGAAAATGTATTTTCTGTAAAGCGAGATTGCGTTATGTACAATTGCGGCATTATCCATAAACTGAGAAGCGTCTGCCAATTTTGGCAAAGAATCTGCTACACCAGTTAGAGTTAAATCGTTTGTTAGCATGTTACTCATTAAGATAACCAAAGCTAAAAAGGCTCTGAGTAATCTATTCATGTAAGGAAAATGTCTTGTTTGACCACTGTTTCCGGTATGCATGCTTGAATTTCACCAATTAGTTTAGGTGGGTGCAAGGCTTAATAAATGGCTACCAACGGGTACTTGTCAGTCATTTCTTCCTTTAAATTTTTGTTAATTCTTACAACAAATTCATCTTGTATGTTTACATTTTGGCATTTGTTAATCGGTAGGATTTTTCCCCAAGAAGGAAGAAAATCTTTGCTTAAAACTTTAGATACAGAGGAAGAAACTTGTCTCCGGAGCCATGTACCTGGGAAAATTCTCGTTACCGCACACCGGACGAGCATGTATCATCTCTTGTGTTGAAACTATATGAGTAAAATATAAGGTTCATAAGTCACGTGACAAACTACCTGAATCAAGGAAAGTTTGATGTTTACATAACAAATGTAACACTGAACGTATGTAACATTTTTACCCATAGAAGTAAGCCAATACTAAACCTGGACTATGGAAGGGTACTATAAAGTACTTACCTTAGATACTAAAAATTGGATAAACACATATTTATCAGGAACGCAGCGATAAGTCACTTGACTATCTGGTTCAGATTAGTGTAATTATACGCCATAATGAACACATGTCCATCAGATCTAAAGGAGTAAGTCCCCTGATTTTCAGATCCAAATGTTACAGGGCAGAAAAAGGATGAACACGCGTTCATCGGATCTATGAGGGTAAGTCACATGACTACCAGATTCTTGCCATAACAAAGTATCTAGTACGTACTAGGACTTCAAAATCAGTTTTCTTTTCAATCTATTTAATTCGTCCTCCAACGCAGCACAGCAGCAGTCTGAAGGTGAAGAGTGCCTTCTTGTTCACAATATCATTATCACACTTTATTTAAAAAACAAAACACACAACCATTTGTTGAACGTCCGCATCCGATAGGTACAAATAACGGAATGAGTAACTAAATGAGCTGTAATGAGGTGTTACGTCGGGTGTTTTTTTTTTTTTTTTGATTATATACTTTCAAATGTACCGATAGGTATGACATAACGCGACACTACATTGTAATTATATCGGAGGACAAGCGAAGGAAAATGAGTATTTTGTATGTGTTGACATTTAATAAAAAAGTATGATCAAGTGAGAAAACAAAATATTCACTAATTTCATTAATGGCATTCTAATTCTACGTAAAAAATTAACATATATTCATTTTTTCCATTCGTGGTACACTTATAGTCATATTTAAATCAAATTAATATAAGATTTATTATGGTTTTTCTCAAAAAAAATCGTTTTGATGGTATGAAACGATAATATCGTTGAATTCAGAATTAAATTCTCTAGGAAAAACGCAAATAAAAAATATATGTTTACATTTAAATTTAAAAGTTAATTCACATATTTTGGGAACCGTTGATATAAATTAATTTTTTCTGATATCACCAATTTTGTAATTTCAAATGGCAAAATTTTGCTCAATTAACTAAACTCGTATCTCTTCAAATAAAAAGTTATCAATAGTGAGCAAGCTTATTGAGACATATATATCCATCCAGAAATAAAAACATTGATTCATTTTTAAGGTATAAAGATAAGCTATTGAAATTAGGCGAAATATCAATTAAAATTCCACCGGATCCCGATTATTATTTATTATTCGTGTCAAAAGCACAGGTACAGCATACATTATAAAAACACAATAAAACATATTACTGTTCTTCTTTAGACAATGACATTCCTTCTATGTTGATTGACGTCAAGGTTTAGTTTTATGTTTAATCCTGCAGCCGCCATATGCTCCCGTAGTGGAAAGATTAGCCGGAAGGATCCGTTGCCCAGGGGACGCCCAAGTGTACTATACGTATTCACACACTGACTATGTGGAGGCTCTTTCCTTGTCCCATCTCCAGTTAATAATGTAGATGTGGAACGGGGTAAAATATTAAAAATATATTACCATTTTGTCGTAAAGGATCTTAATAAGATGTAAAACAATATATGTATAAAATTATAGAATATATTAAAATATTTAAAGGTAGAAATGATAAAATAATGACAGATAATACCGGTTCCCGATAGAACCACTTTAAGGTCTGGTTTACAAAAGCTCAATTGAATTTTCTAGTTGAAATTAAACATTTAAAACTCTGATTAACTTAACTGCAATTTAATTATTATATCTACACATAGATCGACCTTTAAAGTTACACTTACAATGTCCCATCTGAAACATCACAAACAAAAACAAAAGAAAAGAAGAGATGGAAATAGGTCTCAAAATATGATCCAAAATCAATAGTTTTTATAATTATAAAAATTAGTCATAATTAAACAAATTCTAGACAAAAAAATATCTGTTGTAATATTCACAGAACAAAATCTTTTTACCTGTTCAGAAAAAAATTATATTTTGAAGCAAGGACCTAATTTTTAGGTACCTGTTATAAAAACTAATAGAACAAACTCACGTGTGCTCCCACTTTTCATCGAAAACACCATTTGTTATCATAAAATATGATGAAATCAATGGAATAAAAGGCGAAATTAGTTATAATAGTAATGTTTATTATAGCCCTTTCTCTCCCAGTACAAAATTATCATCGTTAGGAGACACATGGACATATTAGATAAAATACAGATTACGCTTACAATTATGTTTTAGCTTAGTTAAAAATACTTGTGATTTATTATTTTGGACTATACAACTCACTAGAAAATTGACCAATCAGATAGCTCAATTTTTCTTAGTTACGCTCTAAAACATCAGTTATTTGCGTTGCGAAGTTGTGTTTCGCGAAAAACACTACACGTGGAATTTTAAATGAATCACATATCATATCAACCATGGATATAAATGAGCAAGTAATATTTTTGACATTTCGTAAACATATAGTTGGTTGATTCGTTGTATAGTCTTAACATATATAACTCGGGCTTCTAAAATCATCTGAATATATAGTTTACGGACTCGATGTGTTACCTGAAAACACATCTCGTCCTCTCAACTGTATATTCGATTATTTTCAAACCTCTTTTTGTATAACTATTGACAATTAAAAAAATTAACGTGTGGGACATCCTGTTGAATTAGTGCAGGTTGTAGCTTTGTAACAGTTGGTTGAGTTAGTACATGTAGTGGCTTTAAAACAGTCTGTTGAATTTGTACACGTCAGCGCTTTATTACATCCTGAAGACCCAGTACACGTTAGTGCATTTAGACAATTTTGAGAACTCGTACATGCTTGTCCGTTTGGACAGTTTGCGCAATTAGCGCATCCTGCTGTACAATTAGTACAATCAGCAGGCCCAGTGCATTGGCAATAATACCCGGTACACAAACACATAACTATTACTGTTATTAGTAACCAGTTTGTTGTTAAAGCACACGTTTTGAATGCCATCGTTTTTTGTATTATCGTTATTTATCTTGCTGTTTATTTCAGTAGACTGCTGAATACTGGCCCGCGCCCTACTATATATGTACTATACGCCGACGTCGTAATGACATCGGTAACTTATTCATTATCTTGTTTACATAATAGTTACAATAACATGTTGTTGTAATATAATAAAAATATGATGTATTCTTTGAATTGTAAAAAGGTTTTTTCTAGATGATTGATTGTTTTGTAATTGTCAATGTCGGTTGAAATTTGTACAATAAACCTTTTCTAAAAGGAATTATTCTTTCATTACATGTATTATAGAGTTTTAGATTGGGTGCTCGCTCTGCAAGCAAGAAATTCTGCTCGAACTCGAGAGGTCAAGCGACTTTTTCAGAGCAATATATGGCTGAACGAGCGGCACGAGTGCCGCGCATGACATCACACGGAAAATTTCCGAGCGGTTTGCGAGCATGTCAATCGAAAACGCTATTAGTTTATTTCCATTATTGCATAATGTGCATAGTAAAAAACAAAATAACATTTATATCGTTGAAAAGAGAATAAAATGGGAATATTTATAGGGTAAAATTCAAATATGCATTCCATTCCAGCACATTACCTTCCATCAGTTATATGCTGTATTTACGAAAATTCTACCGGTGAACTGTAACCGGTAAACAGCTTTTTATCAGGTTATGGCTACCGGGATCTATATTTTTAGAACGCAAGTGGTAAACAGGGTAGATCCATAACCTATGAAAAAATTTGAAAATTTAAAACATGTTTTTTTTTACAAGTATTGGGATCAAAAATATAATATATATATATATATATATATATATATATATATATATATATATATATATATATATATATATCTGGGAGGGCGGAGATGATTCAGACATTTTGGGCACAACACTAGTTATTTTATTTCACGTACAGTTCAAATAAATGTAATTATAAAGTAATACGATAATATAATAATAATCATTATTATTCAACAGGATGAATCCCTATTACAGAATAATATTACATATACAAAAAATGATAATAGATAGGTTACATGAAATTATAAAATTAACACTTAAATTATACTATTCAGTTTTTTTTAAATACATTAAGTGTGAGAAAAAAATCAATATCAGAGCTAACATTGTTATATTTACGGCACATGGTATTTATAGGGGAATTATAATGGTAATTTGTGCGCGAAAAATTATTGACAAAAATGTTATTGCAACGAGTATTACAATTATTTACATAAAAATTTAAAGCATTGACTAAATCACTATCATTTACGAGGTTATTAATTATTTTATAAATAAATAATATTTGATGTTTTGTTCGTCTGTTTGCAAGGGTGTCAAGGTTAAATAATTTAAGTAAAGCAGACGAACCGCAATATCTTTCACCGAAAGTTCTATAATGTACTACTTTATAAAATTTTATTTGTATCTTTTCAATGACATTGACCAAGTATGCTTGCGACGGAGACCAAATAATAGAGCCATAATCTAATTTGCTCATAATAAGCGATTTAAAAAGTACATTGTAGCATGTCATATTTTTGAAATCATTGGTTGAACGCAATATAAATCCTACTAATCTTAAACATGAACTGACTAATATTTCTATATGATTTATAAGATATAATTTTGGATCAAGATAGATGCCAAGGTCTTTAATCATTGTAACTCGATTTATATTTAGATCATTCATCAAATAATTGAAATTGATAGTAACATGTTTTCTGGTAAAACTGATAACATTGCATTTACTTAAGTTAAAAAATAAATGATTTTGAATTGACCAATTAAATATAGAATTTAGATCCTCCTGAAGCAGAGAGCAATCATTTATGTCAGAAACAACAATGAATAATTTAAAGTCATCAGCATACATAAGACATTTAGAAAATTTTATGACAGATGTTATGTCGTTTATAAATAATATAAAAAGTAAAGGGCCAAGGACTGACCCTTGGGGTACTCCGGAAAATGCTGTAAAATTATATGACGTGAAACCGTTACAGTATACATACTGTATTCTGTTGTTTAAATATGATTCAATCAAAAAATATAATTTATTTGAGAAACCAATAGTTTTTAATTTATGCAATAAAATTGAATGAATAACTGAATCAAAGGCTTTGCAAAAATCTGTATATATAACATCTACTAGTTTCTTGTTATGGAAAGACTCAAAAATGTACTGAACCGGTTAACAAAACCATGCTGATAAGGGCTTATATCATTTATAGTTTGTTGTTGAATCTGCTCAAATAATATTGACTCAAAAATTTTGGCTACCGAATTTAGGAGAGATATTGGACGATAATTATTTATCATGCTTCTGTCCCCTGATTTAAATATTGGACAAATACTAGAACATTTCCATTTATCAGGGAAAGTATTAGTCTCTAAACTTAAATTGAATAAAATATATAAAGGGAGAACTAGAGCATCAATACAACCTTTAAAAATTAGGACAGGTACATTATCTGGACCAATAGATTTTGTGTTTTTTTGAGATTTTATAGCAGCAGTAATTGCATCAATACTTATTTTAGTTACTGAAATAGGGTTACAAAAATTATTGCTATCTGGTTTAAAATGTAAATTGTTGTTATTGACTGGAGTATTATTATAAACACTTTGAAAAAATGTTGCAAAGGCATTTACAATATCAGAGCCATTAGAAAAAGTTTGGTTGTCGTATTGCATGACAGAAGGTATGTTACAGGAGTTCTTTTTGTTCTTTAAAAAATTCCAAAAATTTTTGGGGCAGTTTATTAAATTATTTTGTACGGAATTGATATAATCATTGTATGCATTTTTAATAAGAATTTTTGTTAAGGATCTGTAGGATTTAAATTTATTTAAGTGGTAACTTAAGCCAGACTTTTTATACTGCTTACGATGATATTCTTTTTGTTTTAAACAAGTGATAATATCATAGTTAAACCAAATAGGGTATTTCAAATTTCTACTAGATTTTTTAGGAATGCAAACGTCAAGAATATCATATAAGACTTCATAAAAATGTTTAACAGCATCATTTACATCGTTATAAAAGTTTAGAAAACTCCAGTCAACCTCATTCAGTAGTTTATACAATAATTCATAATTACCATATTTATAATTATAGTGACTTTTTACATTGGTTTTTAAATTATTATAAGAAGAAATGAAAATTTTACAATCTATATCTAAGGCTGGATGATGTCTGTCTTCAGGCAATAAGCTAAAATCACATTTTTGAATAGTGCAATCAATGTTGGCAACTACAATGTCTAGGATGTTATTATTAATGTTAGGTATTCTATTGTATTGTGTCATGTTGAGAAAATTTATAAAGTTTGTAAAGTGTTTGACATTATTTATTTATTTATTTATTTATTTATTTATTTATTTATTTATTTATTTATTTATTTATTTATTTATTTATGAACGGACTTACGTCCACTTATGTATAGTGGACGTAAGTCCGTTCATAAATAAATAAATAAATAAATAAATAAATAATGTCAAGTACAAGTACAAAGATTAGTAATAATAAAATAATACATAAATAGGTATAGTAACAATTAAATTCAAAAATGTATATAAAAACATTGTGATAGTTACAAGAAAAATTTTCTACATTATATAAACAGTGTGATAGTTGTAAGAAAAATTTTCTACATAAGTCTTAGTTTTGACTTATACACATGCAGAGACATATTATTTAAATCAACATCAATTTGACAATCATTAAATTCTCTCATCATTCTATTTAAAGGAGAATAATAAATATATTTTTTATCTGAGAAACATATATAAAATAAAAATTTCTTCCTCGCAGTAGAATAACGCACGTTAAAGTTAATGAAGGAAAGTAGTAAAGGGCAATCAATCAGGTTATTAATTAATCGGTAGAGAAAAACTAAGTCAAAATAAATACGGCGCTGTTGCAAAGTTGTGATGTTTAAAAATTTTAAGATTGTATCGTAGGATGCATTATTGTCAGAGATATTATTTTCATAAAAACAGTTTAAATTTGTTATATTTACATCTCCAATAATTAAAACATTGGCCGAGAGTACAAAAGGTAGAGCTGAAATGTGCTCATAAAAGTGTAAATATTCATGTGTAGTAGTATCTGGTGGTATGTAAACCGCAAAAATATATACAATTGAGGATGAAGTAGGAAAAAATATTTTTACACATAAAACATCAATTTTATTTAAGTTCCAGCTGATATCTTCTTGTTTATGTTTGAAAAGTTCGTTGACTGCAATGAGCACTCCTCCCCCGCGGGTTTTGCCTGTTTCAACTCTGTCACGGTCACTTCTGTAGACACAGTAGCGTTGATCAAAAAGTTCATTGTTGGTGATATATTCGGTAAGCCAAGTCTCACTTAGTACAAGTACGTCATAGTTTGTAGATGTACCATTTAAATAAAGTTCTGTTAACTTGGAGTTAAGTCCATTTACATTTTGGTAGTATACCGAAAACGACCGAGTAGTGACGCTATTTAGTTTTTTGAGACTATATGCGGAACATCATTTATATATTTTATTTTAAGATTATTTTCCCCGGCATTAGTGCGCTTCACAAGTTCAGCTTTTAGTTCAGTATAGTATTGACGTTGTCGAACTGTTTTATCACTAGACAGTTTAATATCATTAAATTTAGTATTGTTAAGTTTTTTACTATTTTTTAACACTCTAATTACATATGAATAATAACTTAACAAATACGGCAGACAAGGACTCGTTGACAGTTTCAAAAACACCCAAACACAGTTCTCCCTGGTTCAACTCATAATGAGTTAAAGACCTCTGATTTTTCTCAGCATTCTCTTGTTTGTTGTTTTTGACTCCATCCAGCACGTAACTGAAGCGATAACCCTTATTGTTTGTTATCGTTCCGTGTACGTGCTGACGATTCCTTGCTTCGACATTCCTTGATCTGACATATATATATATATATATATATATATATATATATATATATATATATATATATATATATATATATATATTATATTTTTGATCCCAATACTTATAAAAAAAAAACTTTAATTCCAATATTTTGTTTATTACAATGGAGTAGTTGTTGCTATTAGCCAAGATGATACAAAAATCGTATACATTTGTTTCTTACACCTATTTATAACATATTTTCTTATCTTCTAAGTGTCGGGTAAAATGACGTTGTTTGTGGTATCAAATTCTGAAACTACAGTGTTTCAAGGATTATAATTCCTCCCCTTCAAGGAACTACGTTATTTCAACGCATTTAATTCTAAATTTTTAATATTCTTTGTAACTCTGTTTTGTTTACATTTCATAACTAAGGTATATATTCTATTCTTATATGATATTAAAATGATTATAATTATTATAATAGAGAGGATTACATAGAACGTAGGTATATGTTGATTATTTATTTGTTCAACAGATTCGATTTGTTTTAAATGTGTAACGTTTAATTTTGCTTCATTGATTTTAGTTATTTGGGGTACTTTCTTTAATTTTGTGAATTTTATGTTATCGAAAATATGTTCTTGATAGGGTGATTTGTATTTCTGAGATTGCCAATTCTTAATAGCACATGTATCTTGATCGTTAATAAAAATACCTTGTAATTGTTTATACTTACAATTATTTCCACAATTAAATTCGAAATTTTGTAAACTAACTTGGTGAGAAAATGATTATTTTGTTCGTGAACGGTTTTGAGAAATATAATTTTTCATTGTAATTTGCTCGCTTAAACAATCATCATATATATTTGTTTAATATATTGTTAATACAGTTATTTACAGGATTATAGTTATATATGCAATATTTATTGTTTATAAACTTAAGGATGGATACATGTTTTTTGTTATGTGTAACATACATGGTGTTATCTTCTAATATTTGTTTATAAGAGGAATCGTAGTACGGTGTGGGTGTGAATTGTTGTATTTTATATAAAGTTTTTGTGTAATTTGGGACAGCTAAAAGGATGTGTATTTTATTGTCTCTTAGTGTGCATGTGACATATATTGTTTCAATCGTCTGGAAGATATTCGGATTTCGTGTAATATTTAAAAGGCTATTGGGATCTATAATTGTAATATCTAATTGGTTCAATGAACAAAATTCTAATGATTTTATAACATTATCGACTGTGTTTTTAAGTTGTTGAATGTAAATTAGTATTTTATTAATTTGTATTTCTGCGTGTGTAAGTGTTTTCCAGGTTCGTTCTGTTTTAATTATGTTCGAAATATCATTGAGTGAGTCTCGTAATTTATTTTCGTTAAGATTTATAGTTTGTAAATCTTTATTAAATTTGTCTGTAAGTGTTTGCTGTTGGTGTACGATTTCGTTTGCTTGTGATTGTCGTATTTTTTGATTATTACTGAGTTGTTCTAATATTGAATTATAACGTTCTTCATCAACGGAATCTAAGTTTCCGGTTATGGATTTCATTATGGATCCAAATCCATTAATGAGTCCTCTTTTATTTCTTTTATTAAATAATTTGGCCATGTTCTGAGTAGTATAATTGCCCACTAGTTCCGCGCTGGAATGCAGACGGTAATTAAGATAATGATAGTAAAATAGTAATTTCAAAATGTCATTATAATTGATTTTGTCTAATTCTAATAAGGACCTATTAAATTGTAATTTCAAAATGTCATTTTAATTGATTTGGTGAATATCTTGATGTAACGTTATGATATGAAAATGGGAAATACATATGCATATATTGGCTAGTTCCCAAATCACTAATGAGTCTATTACTGCCATTATCTGTCATTTAAAATTGTATTGTGAAAATATTTTCGGGTAAACGATGATGTTTGAATATTTGCTAATGACTGATAATTATTTTTGAATGTATTTTAAAAATGTCTAGTATCTGATGAAATATTAACTGCCCCATTATCTATCACTTAAATTCTAATGGGAATATTTTGTGGTAATGATAATTGGTTTTATGATCTGATGCTTGAATACTAATTGAAAAACTAATGATACTTTGAGTAATATAGAAATTCTGGGTAATGATATACTAATGTTAAGAAAATTTGTATAATTATATGATATGAAAAAGTTGTCTTTAGGAATATAGTTGAAATATTTATTTAAACTTTCTACAAAGTATTTCAAGGATGAAAAGAAAAGAAAAGAAAGCGCCTTGTGGGATATATAAATGCAAGTTTATTTTATATATTCTATTAGAACCGAAAAGGGGATTGCTGAAGACATCAGTAACAAGACCAAGCTAGGTAAGGTTATATTTACATCACTTAATTACTTATTGTATTTACTTGTAAAAATTTGTTCTTAGATATGGACTTTTCTAAACTAAATCGCCGAGGACAGTTGGTAGATACGAAACCATGCAAGAAGATATCGGACTTGGAAAAAGATAAATTGTATAAACTAGTTGACATAAAGGCTGTAAATACAACGTTTGGAAGAAAGATTATTGCAGAATGTGAAGAATTCATGCTATATCTCCACGCGCGTTTTGACGATACATCCGATGAAGAATTATCTCAATTGAAAAAATCCGTTACCTCATGGAGTTTAAAATATACAGGTGTAAAACAATATGGACCTGGCATACAAGCAACATTATTAGAATTTGTAGAAATATAATTATTATTACGAGTATATGTATATATTATGTTGAATGTATAAATGATAATAAATTTTGCTTATGTGTATTTTAATAGTAATAATTATATTAAATAAATTTTCAAATACTTTAGTATTATTTCATACTCCATACTGGCAACATGGCTTATAAATTTCAACACCCGTTTTCGAGTATAATAGCTGGCCCCTCTGGCAGTGGAAAGTCTTACTTTGTTAAAAAATTTCTAACGAATATTATAGACATGAGTGATACTAATTTTGGAAAAATTTCTTGGCATTATGGAGCCTGGCAAAACTTATTTAGTACAATAAAAGGAGTAGAATTCGTTGAAGGTTTACTTGATATCGAAAACGTAGACGGAAATGATCCTCATTTAATAATAATTGATGATTTGATGTCTGAAACAGATCAACGAGTTGTTGATATATTTACAAAATGGTCACATCATAAAAATTTATCTGTGTTTTTTCTTACTCAAAATTTATTTCACCAAGGAAAAGGTCAACGAGACATATCCCTCAATGCAAATTATATAATTTATTTTAAAAATCCTCGTGATAAAGCGCAAATATTACATCTGTCACGACTAATGTTTCCGGAAAATGTAAAATTTATACAAGAGGCATACAACGATGCAACTTCAGAACCACACGGTTATTTAATTTTCGATCTTAAACAAAACACACCAGACTGGCTGCGTTTTCGTACGTCACATGACGGCTTTACATATGTGTATTTACCTAAAAACAAGTATAAATACAGCAACAAACACATGCCTACAATTATTTCATAACAATGAGCAGTACTGTAATAAACCATGCAGAATTTCTGCGCGCATTGCATAAACTGAAATCAAAGGACAGGCTAGCATTATTAAAAAACGCTGACTGTAACTCTGTTAAATGCATTTGTGAATGTGTTTATAATATTTTACATGGTACAGTTCCCCTCAGTCGAACATAGCAAGCTTCACTTGTAAGGCATAAAAATATTTTGAGGAAACTTACAAAACGTGGCGACAGTTGGAAAGCTAAAAAACGCGTGTTAGTTCAGTCTGGTGGAGCATTCTTACCATTTTTATTAGCATCTTTGTTAACCGGTGTTCTAAGTAGCTTATTTAAAAATTAAAATGGAACATGCTAGAAAAATGGTCTTAATATCACCAGAAAATTTAAATCGTTTGCATAGTAATAATAATGAAAAAGAAACTATATCTAGTCAGTTAGATAAAGACATGAAAAATATTTTAAGTTTAAAATTATCAGAATATGAAAAATGGATAAAGTACCAGGAAATATTACAAAGATATTTATACTTTCAGAAACAAAGTAGAGAACCTATTAAAATACCTATCGAACAAGAATTTACTTCAGATTCAAAATTAACTTTAGAGAAGAAAGACGGTGAAACAGGACCGATCAAACAGGAAACTATTTCAGAAACAAAACTAACTTCAGAAACGAAAGACGATATCAGAAATATAATAAATATTATCCCGAAATCTCATCGAGAAAAAGCTCAATTGATACTAGAAAAATTAAAGTTAGACGGGACAGTTACATGGAATGAAAAATGTCTAGTTTCAATTCATGAAAAACAAATTCCAAATTAAAATATATCAGATTTAGTTGGGGATATTGTAAGACGTAGAAAACGTAGTAATCCTGAAGGCTGGGAACATTTTTTGAATACACTAAAAGAAATAAATATTCCATTAGAATTAATTAATAATCCTTGAAGAAAAAAGCTTTTTACATCTATATCACTCAATGAAAGTCCTGTGAAAAATAAAAGAAGACGTGATCATATAAAAGACGAATCGCCTGAAACAGCAAAAGTTAAAAAAATGAATGGAAACGATTTACATTGTAAAATGGATAAAAGTTTATCTAAAATTTATTTTGATGCGGCTAATCCAGCAGGGTTTTCGGGTGTAGATAATCTTATAAATTCCATGAAAGGTAGATATAAAGCGGAAGATATACGAAAGTGGATTAGCTCGCAGGATACATATACATTACATAAACCTGTACGAAAACATTTTGTTAAATATAATAATATAATAAATATAATGTTTCAAATATAAATGATCTGTTCCAAGCCGATCTGAATGATATGCGCAAATTAAGCCGATACAACGATAATTACAAATACATTTTAACGGTCATTGATGTCTTTAGCAGGTATGCTTGGGCTATTCCATTAAAAGATAAGAAACCTTATTCGGTTATTCAACCATTTGAAAATATATTTAATGAGAGAAAACCAGTTTAGTTACAGACGAATAAGGGGTCAGAATTCATAGCAAAATCAATACGCTCATTTTTAAAGGAAAATGATGTTAAATTTTATGTGACTCATAATTCCGATATAAAAGCTTGTTTTGTTGAAAGATTTAACAGAACTTTGAAAACAAAAATGTATCGTTATTTTACTTATAAAAATACATATAGATATGTCGATGTATTACAGGATTTGGTTACTGCTTATAATAAAACGAAACATCGGTCAATAAAAATATCTCCTAGTGAAGTAAATGATAACAATATATTAGATATATGGAGAATTCAAAATAAAAATAAACTAAAAATAAAAGATAATCAGCAAGAATTTAAAATTGGTCATATTGTACGTATATGTAAATATAAAAATATGTTTGAAAAAGGATACGAATCTAATTGGAGTGAGGAATTATTTAAAATAAATGCGATTAGTAACAGAATTCCTATTGTTTATAAATTAAAAGATTTAAATAACGAACCCATAGAGGACACTTTCTACAAAACCGAACTGCAGCGAGTTTATATAGAGTCTGATACAATGTACAAAGTGGATAAAATCTTAGCTACAAAAGGCACCGGCAGCAAAAAGAAATTACTTGTCAAGTGGAGAGGTTATAGTCATAAGTTTAATTCCTGGATTTCTGCAAATTCACTTCGTGTACTAAATAATGAATGAGAAAGAATTTTTATAACTCTACCTAGTAATAGTTCTATGCAATATTTTCCTAATAATAAAACCACAAATTATACTACGCAACTGCCTCAGAATATAAAATTAAATGGTTCTTGGGAGGTTGCACTGTCAGAAATTATATATCCTTGTTCAATCTACAATGTTAATGAAAGGGAAAATAAAATTAAAATGATGTTAAAAACAAAGCAAGAAGAAAATGCGCCAGTAAATATTGTACTCGCGAAAATTCCTACAAAAAATTATGAAAGTATTAATGCAGTAATACATGAAATGAATAAAAGTCTTGATAAAGCAGTAAAAATGAGTGAGGGTATAGCAGTTAAGAAATATGTAACATTTACTTATAATAAAATAGAAAAACGAGTGTCAGCACAATATGAAAAGACAGATGTCCATTCCTTGAAACTATCTCCTCGGCTAGCATTGCAACTTGGTTACCCACCATTTACTGATATATTTGAGCAGGAAACTTCAATTAATTTGCCTTATTTAATATTAGGTATTCCTCCACAGATATTTATATACTGTGACATAATTGAACCTCAGCTAGTTGGTGATGTTGTTAGTCAGTTATTAAGAATTGTACACGTTAAAACTGATAAATATGTTTTTGGATCTAATGAAATAATATCATACGCTCAACCACATTTCGTTCCTGTGTTGAGAAGAGAATTTTCAAATATAGAAATAGATATAAAGACCAATGATGGTTTTCTAACACCATTTCAATTTGGAACGTTGAGTGTTAAACTACATTTCCGACGAACATCATGAAAACTTGTCCGTATCAAGAATATTACAATTTACAGGCCGGAAACGGTGTTGGGGCTGTATATAAAGGAAATCAATTTCAACGAGGCCATGGGTTAGGAAGTTTCTTCAGTGGATTGTTTAGAAGTATTTTTCCGTTAATAAAGAAAGGTGTAGGAGCACTTGGTAAAGAAGCAGTTAACACAGGTTTTGATTTTCTGGGTGATTTGACAACAAAACAGCCACCAAAAGAATCATTCAAGAAACGTCTCGCTGAAGCAGGGGTCAATCTAAAACGCAAAGCAGAAGATAAAATTGTAAAAATAATCAGTGGCGCTGGTTATAAAAAGAAGCGATTAACTAAGAAACCTACTCATTTTAAAACTGTACGTGCTACCGCAAAGAACAAGAAACGCTCTAGACAGAGAGACATATTTGACTAAAATAGCATTTCTACACGCGCAATCTTGTGAATGTATAAAAACAGAATTAGATTTATTTGCTATACCTCCTACACAAACTAGTATTGAAAGTGGACAATGGGTAAATTATAAACCTTTATCCTCTATCACTGAAGACGGGCCCCTTGAATTTGTAATACCTGGCCATGGGGAAGACTATCTTGATTTATCTCAAACTATGATTTATATAAATGCAAAAAATTTTAAATCTGATAATTCTCCCTTGGATGACGGTGCTAATGTAGCACCTATTAATAACTGGCTGCATTCAATTTTTAGTCAAGTGGATATATATTTAAATCAAAAACTTGTATCTCCTCCTAACAATACGTACGCCTACAGAGCATACATTGAAACTTTATTAAATTATGGCAAAGACGCTAAAAAATATCACCTTACTTCAACTTTATGGTATAGTGATGAAGCTGGAAAAATAAATTATACAGATATAGCTGGTAATTGAGGATATAATAAGCGACAAAAATTAACTGAGAAGAGTAAAAATGTTGATATGATCGGACATCTTCATGCGGATATTTTCAATCAAGAAAAATTTTTACTTAACGGCGTTGAAATGAGGGTTCGTCTAGTTCGATCTCGCGATAGTTTTAATTTGCTAGCAACTGACACAAACTTCAAAGTACAAATTAACGAAGCTACATTACTTGTTCGTCGCGTAAAATTAAATCCAAGTATTTATTTGGCGCATAATAAAGCTTTGGAAATGTCTACTGCTAAGTATCCCGTTACTAGAGCCGAAGTGAAAGCTGTTACCATCCCAGCGGGGATTCAAGGAAAATCTATGGATAATATTTTCTTAGGCCAGCTTCCTAAAAGATGCATAATTGGTTTTGTATCAAACAGAGCATTCAACGGCGATTACAAAGCTAATCCGTTTAACTTTGAAAATTTTAAAATAAATTATTTGTCTCTATGTGTAAATGGACAGCAGCTACCATCGAAACCATTACAACCTTCATTTGGTGATACAAAATCATACATTCAAAAGTAACATACATTTTTTTCCGGGACAGTCATTCACTTTGGAAACAACGGGAATGAGAGCGACAGAGCCAGTTATCCAGATGGTTACTGTTTAGCAACATTTGATTTAACTCCAGACCTTTCAGCAAATTCAATACCCCACTGGAATTTGACACGTCATGGTTCTTTACGAATCGAAGTTGGTTTTGAATCTTCTTTAACAGAGACCGTAAATTGTGTGATATACGCTGAATTTGATAACATTATTGAAATTAAGTGTATTTGTATTTTTTAAATAATAATATATGTATATTTAAATGTTAATATATTGTCTTATTTACTACTCCCCTATGCATATATAATCATATAACTACGAAATCAAATTTAGTTTGCTGAAAGCATTTGTACTATTAAAACAAAATGAATTCTGCATTTATACAAAGAATATTTAGAAAATATTTCAAAAATACATGCGACTATGGTGTTTATGCTGCTAACAATTTACCACGGCAGGTTAATTTTCCATGTGCCATTATAGTTAATACAGACCCTGATACTTTACCTGGTACCCACTGGATAGCAATTTTTATTAATCGAGACGGATATGGTACATACTTCGATAGTTACGGACGACCGCCGTATGTACAGCAGCATAGAGACTTCCTTAAGAGAAACACAAAGAACTGGACTTACAACACATATCCTCTGCAAGACTTCGCATCATCTGTTTGTGGTTATTATTGTTTAATGTATTTGTTATTTCGAATGAATTTTTATAAACATAATGATTTTATAAATTTGTTCAATAATAATCAGCATGAAAATGATGAATTTGTAAGGTATATGTTTTATTATTATTTTAATAAAAGTCAGTAATTGTTAATAAATATTTTATTTTGTAAATATAACAATAAATAAATATATTTTTTACAATATATATATATATATATATATATATATATATATATATATATATATATATATAGTTACATGTTTTGTTATTATTTCAATAAAAGCCAGTAATTGTTAATAAATATTTTATTTGTATATATTTTATTTACAATAAATTGTTATACATATAATGACTTTGTAAACTGTTTAGTATTAAGAATAATGTTTTATCATTATTTTAATAAATCTCTGAAATTTTAAATAATGGTTTTATTTCGTTTAATAATAATAATATTTATTTCAATGACCAAAAATGCATGGTATAGAAAACGTCAATTTTACAAGTTTACAATACAAGTATAAATATGTAGGTACATAATCAAATTAAGAAACTTAGCACTAAAATTAATAATAATATACATTTAAATAGAGATAATTATACATTAGATATTATAAATCTACCTATATAAGTTAACTAATTATACCTTATTCTTTTTTCTCCATATGGGATACTATCAAAATTATTAACTAACCTACGCTTTGTAAATTTAATATTAAAAGTTTTTTTTTCTTTCTTAGTTAATACCTTATGATCCATTGTACATCTAATATTATCTGAATAAATTATCGGACCTGTTAAATGCTGATTAAAAACTAATTTTTTTAAACACTCAAAGTTTATAGTTAATGAATTTTTATAGTTAAGAGTAAAGCCCTTAACTTTACACACTTCCGTGGTTTTGTTTGATGCTTGTATGCATAATTTTTTGGTCCCCCGCAAACAAATTCAGTGATATAACTACCTGCTCCATAATCGGATAATTCATCCGTAAGATCTCCTAATAAATTACCAGTCGGAGGCTCATAATCACCAGGAGCGTGGTAGTAAATAAGAGAATCTGTATCGTAATACAAAACTCTACGATCCAGGGGGGGCCATAAATTCATGCAAACGCAATCGGGCTTGGGATGTAGTGTAGGCAGCAATAACTACATTGACGGTACGTAGTTGCTGCATTGATTCTTCTTCATGAACCCAGTTCACGTACAGCATATCGTCACCAGCAGGGATAATCCTATTGACTTCAATCGAGGGATTAGCCAGCAAATCATATAATTCCCCGGCCGTTGAGACCATCGATGTACACGGTCTATTTTCGGCTTGTGCAAATTTTCCTGTAACAAGTATAATTAAGTATTAAAATTTAAAATATTAAATAAAGTTAAGTGACTTACCCCAGAAAGAATTCAGCATGAGCTTAGCATTAGATCTCCTGCCTGCATTTTTTTCTATTAACGCTTGATCAAGTTGAATTCCTTCATTTAAATAATATTTTTTTACATAATCAGCCTTGCTTTCATCATTCATACAATCTTCCGGGTAGCCCGACGCTTGTTGTTTAATTTTCAAGAAGGTGTCAACATAATTCACAAACAAGCCTCCTGTTTTTGTATCTTTACTGTATTTTGTTACTTTATATTGCCAAACTTCGTGCACTTTAATGATTTTATAATTAAATGAAACGGCGTAACGCACTTCATCCGCAACCCAAGTACCCATAAATTGTCTGTCACTATCATTATGTACACAATTATTTTGCTCTAATTGATCACAGCACGTTCTACATAAAGCAAGCATAAGTTTCCCATTTGATTTTCGTGGCAGTACCGGATGAAACAGATTTGTGGGGGGTAAAACGGTGCATTTTATTAAACCCTCAACTTTATCTATATTGTTATTAGGGCATAATAAATTGCATTCGTCTCCTACAAAAATTTCTGGGTGGCCTATAGGATACTTGCCATATTTACATATATAGGGGTATAGGCTCTCTATATACATATTTTATTCTTTCATTATTTTCAGCTTTTTTGTATAAACATGTATTCCCAGTTCTGCCCCCAAACAACGCGTCTCTTGGATTTAAAGGTAAATTATTTAAAAGTAAAAATATTCCCGATTACAGATTCCTCCCCATGCCCAGCATGTTGACTATGAATTCCCCGCGTATTTTCTTGATGTATTAACCATTTAAGTGCAATTTTGGATTGATTGTCTTTCATGCGATATCCTCGCAATGGTATAATACCTATTGTATCAAGCTCTAAAAATAAACGCCGAAAAACACGATTACATGATGAAGCTATGGTGACAGCCTCCGTAAAAGGATACACTTTACAATCCTTAATAAATGTATCTCGAAATTTTATACATGCTCTACGAAGAATATCTACATCACTAATACAATATTCAACGATTTCATTCTCCATATTAAATATAGTATTATTATGTACCTGCTCGTTATGCCAGTCCAGAAATTTTTGTCGTGCATTAACAGACATTGTATTTACCCCATAATATTCAGGAGATGGTACCGGCCCCACATAATTTTGATTATTTAATGTATTAAAATAATGCGAAAAATATCCTTTTTTAAGTGTTGGCGGTAAATCCATAGCCTTTGGCAACGACGCTAAAGACATGGGGAGATAATTTAGTGAATCTATGAATCTAATATGATTTACTTGTAACATCATTATTTTATTTCCATTTAAAATTACTTTCGGTTTAACATTAAGCTCCTCAACTAGATATTAATATAAATTGGCAATCGAAAGATTTAGAGTTATGAGCAATACAGATAATAGACGAAAAGCTTGTACGCGCTAAAAAAAACATAATTTAGAAAAATTTTAATAGGTTCAATTTTAAATACATGCTCACGAATACCACATGAGTTACATAGCTGTTTTATATCTTCAATGTCACTGCAGTTAGAGCACGATTGCTGAATAACACATAAATTTACTTCATGTTCTTTGTTTTCACCGCAGTCTTTTTCTTGTCGCGTCTCAAGATCATAAAACAAAAATAAAGTATTACCTTTTATTTCAGTCCTGTCTTTTAACATGTAACACAGATGGCCGGGGTTTTTATAATCGTCACACAATTTACAGAAAACTTCACCGCATAAATGTTGTCTTTTATTATTAGTCTTGTATAGTTTTAAACATTTAACACATTTTTTTAGTTGTTTGCATACTGACTTGAAATGATTATTAAAACATTGCTGTCCTCTAAATTCTCTATTACAGTCAGAACATTTTGTAAGTTGAGGTGTTGGAACACATGCTGGAGAAAATTTGCAGTAACGACATGTGTATTCGCAACTATGTCCATTTCTAATATTATAGGGAACGTGACATTGTTCACAAAAATACTTACAACAGAATGTTGCTGTTAAACTACGAATTACAGAAAAATGATTTTTATGATACAAAAGGTTCAATCTTGGTAGATTTTGTCCTTTTGCACCTTCAAAAATCACATTTCCTCTGCTATTATACTCATATACACAAATATTGTAACCAGTATAATACCGTTGAAATTCTGCAAGTTCGGGAATACCAGCTCCAGCGTTATTTATATTGATTTTTGATTTTTGTAACAATTCACGAACCCTGTCAGTCTGTATACCGTGAGTGTTTTGCACAATATATTTAAAACAATGATCTTTATTAAATAGTGCAACTGCAACAATTAGTGCGCGAGGTAGGCATAAATTATCGGCGTTATTTATTTCTATTACTCCATTTTTCCGCCTGCAAAATTCCGCGTAGGGTAAACCGTGACCT
Source organism: Harpalus rubripes (assembly GCA_963082715.1). Lineage (NCBI taxonomy): Eukaryota > Metazoa > Arthropoda > Insecta > Coleoptera > Carabidae > Harpalus > Harpalus rubripes. The sequence continues at coordinate 11,315,627 of OY720461.1, forward strand.
CGTACTTTCCCCAAACCAGAAGGCACTGTCACTTTGGTCATCTCAATGGTAAATCTCCCATCGGAAAACACCTCCTTATTACTTTGTAAAGTTTTTTGTAAAGATGTCCATACGACGTCCATTTGTATCTGATCAGCTCTGCGGAAACTTAGCCATGCAGGTCCATGTTCCAGACGAGGAGTAAAAAACATGAATCCAATATAATCACTTGGATTAGCTGTGTTCCATGCATAATCCACTACATTTTCAAGGCCGTCATGGAAACAATGAATAGTATTTTCACCCTCGGGCGGATCATGTATGGAAAACGTAATTCTTCTACCTGATACATTAAATTGTTTTGTATGCTTCTCGATATCCGATATTATCTCGAAACGCGAAAATTCATTTTCAACACTAGCTGTGTCTTGTACATAGCCGCTGCCGCTTTGTACATTTTCCAAGTCACTATCACTTTTTGAACTTTCACGTATAATATAATCACATGTTTTAAAAATGTCATTTAAATTTTCTTGTACTTCTACTTCACTTTGATTTTGGTATACAATATTATTAAAATTTTCCTGCTGTTCAATTTCATCTGCGTCTTTCACATATCCACTATCACTTTGTAAACTTTCACGTAAAATATCATTACAAATTTCAAGAAAATTATTAAAATTTTCCGGCTCCTCTATTTCATCACGAAGTGTAACAGTGTTATTATAATTACTAGCCATATTAAAAGACTCGTACTTTTGTAAATGCTAGAATCAGACTAACAAAAATTTACTCATTTTACCTCTATTATATAGGTAACAGAAAACTACCTGTATAATCCCAAGACCTTTTCCTTTCAAATTTCCTGGCTATTGTTCATTCGTAAACGTTTGAAACATTTGTAAAAGTTATTGTTTATGTAAATAGAAATAATGATACATATATTTATATATATTCCTTCTCGTATTATAAATACAGACACATATTCTAAATCTTTGTTGAACTTAAAATTATAGAACATATAAAAGTTATTGTTTGGGTAAATAGAAATAAAGATGCATGTATTTCATAAAAATCATACTATATATTTTCCTTCTCGGATTATAAACACAGACACACATTCCAAATCTTTGTAAAACTTAATATTATAATATAGATACATTTCCTTAAAAATATTTGCAAAAGTTTTATTTTTTAAATAAATAAAATTGTGTAAGCTATTACTTAAATCTACCTTATATTTAAGACTATGAATAGCGACTGTTTGTAATAATTGTTTATAGCACGCGAACAAATTATCATATTTTTCAGCATATTTTTCAATCACATCTAAAACATGTAGTTCAAACTTGATTAAATTATAAATATGTTCTTTGTTCAGCACGCGATTTGTTCTGCACCTCATTTTTTCATTGGGTAGTAGACTAAATTCCACATCTTTTACCTGGTGCACTCTTTTTAAGTCCATTTCACTGCACTTAACTTTAAGTTTCTTATTTTTTAAATATTGAATTACATTCTTAAAGTCTTTGATATCTATAAATTTTGTATTTACTACCGACCCAACAAGTCGCACCGCTACTCGCGGCGTTGGCACGGGATTAATCCGTATAGTGATGAATGTCCGTCTTTCACGGTCCAAAGGAATCGGGTAGACATCAAGGAGCCGATCATTATTATCCCTCGTACTTTTGTTGGAAGAAAATGCGAAACTTGTTATTTCAGCCGATCCTGAAATTAAATCTAATTTTTTCAGATCGTCCTGAGAAATAACAAGTTCTTCCTCGTTCTCCTCGAAGAAATCGTCTAGACACTGGCCGTGAGTTTCTTCTACTATAGCGAGTTCCTCCTCATAACAATCTTCGAGACGCTGTCCGTAAGGTTCTTCTTCTTCTTCTTCTTCTTCTGCTTCTATACCAACACTATCATTGTCGATGACAATAATCGAATCATCTTCACCCTGGATTGAAAACTGCGTAGAAGCGGTATTGAATACCGACTCATTTTCATCTTCCGCAAGGTCCGCAAACAACATAGAAACTGCCATTTCCAAAATATTTTGGGAGCTGCCTGAAGAAGTTCTCGGTTTCTTAGCTGGAACTTCTTCTGGTGGGCATACTTTAAGATAATCAGGTGTAGCACAGCTTCGTTTTCTAGAGGAAATTTCATTTCCTTCAGGAAAACTCAAAGGGGCGATGTTTTCCATAAGACCGTTGCTTGCGAGCGAATTCGCCGGTCTGATTAAAACATCACTCAAAATAACTACTTTGTTAGACGACATAGCGAAATAGTAAAATATTCGTTTAGCACACACAACAAAAAAACCAAATATATACTAACTAAATATATTTTCGGCTCTCTTTTTATAAGTCTACAAGCGCTGCAATAATGCCACTGAGGCCAAAATGTCTAGAAAATTTTAACATAATGAAACATCATATAAAACTAATAGGTCATAATGAATCTCTAATAGATCGTAATGAATCTTTAATTTATTCTAACATCTAGTCGATACGAAGCATAAAGTCTTGAAACCTATACAAGCTAATATCCCGTAATTAATCTTTTAATACCGTCGTCTAGACGACACATCAATATAACAATAGCTCTACATTGAAATCTAACTAGGTACTTGTTTCTTTCAAATTTCACAAGTCCATCGTTCTAGACTGCAAGATAAACTCAGAAATGAAATCCGATTACCTAGTTTAGAATCTAAATTATTACCACAAATAATCTCTGTTGTAGAAGAAACCCATTATTCGCAAGTAAAAGAATAATTAACATATATACTATACAAATTTTCTTAACATTAGTAAATCATAACCCAAAATTTTTATATTACTCAGAGTATCATTAGTTTTGCAAATAGTATTTAAGCATCACGTCATTAAAGCAATTATCATTTCCACAAAATATTCCCATTAGAATTTAAGTGATAGATAATGGGGCAGTTAATATTTCATCAGCTACTGGACATTTTTAAAATACATTCGAAAATAATTATCTGTCATTAGCAAATATTCAAACATCATCGTTTACCCGAAAATATTTACACAATACAATTTTAAATGACAGATAATGGCAGTAATAAGCTCATTAGTAATTTGGGAATTTCGAAACTAAACTAGCCAATATATGCATATGCATTTCCCATTTTCATATCATAACGTCACATCAAGGTATCCACCAAATCAATTAAAATGACATTTTGAAATTACAATTTAATAGGTCCTTATTAGAATTAGACAAAATCAATTATAATGACATTTTGAAATTACTATTTAAGAGTTCATTATTTTAATTAATGAAAAATCAATTAAAATGACATCAATTACTGATATCTTAATTACCAATCAATCATTATCTTAATTACCGTCTGCATTCCAGCGCGGAGCTAGTGGGTAATTATACTACTGTTCTGTTCTAATTCTTTAAACATATAATTTACAATTTTAGTGTTTTCGCTTAAAAATGTTTCATTTGCTAGCTGTTTTACTTCCGTGTTGATAATTTGTTTTAGTTTTAAATATTCGTCGTGTATGGGGCTTATGTCATTATAAAAATAGTGTAATCGTTCGTTTTCTTTTAAATGGCACTCACCAATGTTGTGTAATAAAAACCCGGGGATGTTTGTGATATTCTTGACGTCCGTGGTGGAATCTGAAACAGTTAAATTTTGATTCTGTCAAATTTTACTTTTCGCTCTCTCAATTTGTCTTTAGCTTTTATTGTTTAAAATTTCTCGTTGTAGTTTCTAATCTTTGTTTTTATATATAAAGGTTTTTTGAATTTAGTTATCAAGCGGGGATTTTGTTTTATATAGGCTTCTGTGGAATTTTTTAATTTATTAATTTTTTTGTTTTCTTTGGGGTTTTTATAACGTTTTTGTTTTTCTTTACTAATATTAGTTTTTACTTGTTCTATTTCCTCGCGTCGTCTTATAATATATTTTTGTAATTTGTTTTGTTCATTCTCTTTCGGCCTCAGATTTGTATGATCTTTACCGTAGAGTACTTCGTTTGGAGTCATGTTTATAATGGACTGGATTGAATTGTTATACGCGAAAATACAGTCGTCTACTGTTTCTTTTAGAGGTTTTAAATTACAAGTTCGTGTCTTTATTCTCAGATGCTCGATGAGGCTCGAGTGAAATCTTTCTATGGCATTTGATTTTGCGTTCTGGGCTGATGTTATGTGTAATTTGATATCGTTGTTATGACAAAATGTTCGTAAAGATATATTATTTAATTCACAACCTTAATCGCATATTAGTTTTTTTGGTGGGATTTTTGTTCTAATGAATGTTTCTAAAGTCTTGACTATGGTTTTACCATCTTTCGTTTTAACAGGGTATGCTTGTCCGTATTTTGAAAACTGGTCATATATTGTTAAATAATATTGTCTGTTGAGGGTTAATAAGTCGATATTTATAATTTCGAAAGGTTGTTCGGGTGTTTCAGTAAGGTTATCAGTAAGTTGTATGGGTTGTCTGTCGTATTTACATTATTTGCATGTTTGGAAATTACTTATAAGTGAGGTGATGGTGTCTATCATTTTAGGCCAGTAATATTTTTCTTTTAGTTTTTTATGTTTCCATGATTCCGCGGTGGTTTGTTTTCCCTGTGTTGTATAGACAGACAATTTCGTTTTGTTCGTCTGGTTGTTCTATGTCCTTTACTTCTTTATTTACTCTGATAATATTAATACTGTTTATTTCGGAATCCTTTTGAATTATTTGATTTAAAATTTTGAATATTTTATCATTGCACATGCAGTAATATCTAATTTTGGGTATGATGTAATTTTTTATAAATTCTCGCAATTGATCTTCGGCCTTGTTTTCTTCAGTAGTGACAACGAGACGTTGTTTTTTATTTCCAAAAAGTTTTATGATATTTACATCTTGTTTTTCATCAAAAGAGAATATAATTTGATTGTCTGCTGTGTTTATTCTATTTTCTAGAATTTTTAAACCGTTGACGGGGTTTTCTTGGTCACTATGTATGGTTTCAATATCGTCTTCTGTGTTAATTATGTTCTTTATTGAGTCGTCATCTTGTCCTATAATTTTTTCTAGTTCGATCCTTGATTTTAGTTCGTCACATAGTGTAAAATTTTGGGGTAACGAATAAATATTAATCTGTATATAGGTATTCTCGAATATAGAAGTCAAAATTCTGATTAATTTTTTTTTTTTTGTAATTAATACGGTGTGTTAATTTCGTGTATATGGTTTTTTATTAAATAGTCACGTAGTTGGGTCAATAATTGTTTCAGGAATTTTGGGTTACATGTGTCGTTGAATGAATTTTTTAAGAATAAATGGAAAATTTGTTTATTATGTTCATTTTGAATTATAATTTTGTTTGCTAATATGTCCTTGCAAAAAATTTTGCTATTGAATTGATCGTCGATTTGTTTTGCTAGTCCTTTACCGAATTTATAGTCTTTAGAAATGCAGTGTGCAAAGATAGGGGTCGACGTTACGTCGCCAGTTCTGTAATTAATTTTGAATTCGTTTTTGATTCTACTTAAAAAGTCCAAAATTTTATTTGTTTTACCAGGGATGTATTCTATCTCAAAGTTATATTCGCTTAATTCGATCTTCCATCGCATTAGCTTCTGATTTATATTTTTCAAATTGAAAAGCCACACTAGTGATCTATGGTCTGTTCGTAATAAGAATTTTCTTCCGTAGAGATATGGTTTAAAATTTTGAATGGCTCATATTACTGCTTTCAATTCTTTTTCAACGGTGGAGTAATTTTGTTCTTGTGAGTTGAAAGTTTCTGATGCGTAAGCAATTAGTTTCTCCTGTGAATCTTGATTTTGAAAGAGTACTGCGCCCATTGCGTAGTCAGAAGCGTCAGTAGTTAATATAAAAGTTTGGTTAAAATCTTGGTATGCGAGTATCGGTGGATTTGTAATTAATTCTTTCACTTTTGCGAAGCATTCTTGGTATTCCTTATTGTGAATATCTATTTTTGATCCTTTTCGTAAACAATTTGTAAATGGTGTCGTTAATTTGGAAAAATTTGGGGTGAATCTACAATACCAGGAAAGTTTGCCTAGGAATGATCCTATTTCTTTTATTGTCTTCGGGATTACGAGATTTTGTATTACTTCTATCTTTTTGTGTTTGGCTTAAGGCCTTCATTTGAAATTATAAAACCCAGATATTTAACATCCGTTTTGAAAAATTCTGATTTATCTAATTGTATTTTTAGGTTTGCCTTTTTTAAATGTTCAAAGACTGTTTTAATATTTTCTAAATGTTCCTGTTCGGTGTTGGCAAAAATGATGATGTCATATAAGTATACAAGACATATTTTGCTAATTAAGTCTTGCAATATTTCGTTTATACATCTTTGGAATGTAGCAGGGGCGTTAATTAAGCCAAAGGGCATACGCAGAAATTCATAGTGTCCCGAAGCGGTGCCGAAGGCTGTTTTTTCTCTGTCATTTTTGTCAACGAGTATTTTGTGAAATCCCGAATGTAGATCAAGAGTAGTAAAATATTTTGTTTATTTACTTGATCGAAAAGTGTGTCAATGTTTGGAATGGAGAATTTATCTTCTTTCGTTTTTTGGTTCAGTTTTCGAAAATCAATTACTAGTCGGATTTTTTGTTTGCCTGAGGCAACCATTTTTTTGAGTACTATCCATATTGGTGAATTTTGTGGACTTTTTGATTTCTGTATGATTCCTGCTTTTAACATAGTCTGGATATGTTCTTCAATATCCTTTTCGAATACACGCGGGAGTCGATAGTTTTTTGTTTATACGGGGGTATCGTCCGAAGTGTGAATTTTGTGTTGTATCTTATCTGTACATGTCAGTGTCTCGTTTTCTTTACTTGTTTACTCAAGTTCTGAATATCAAATTTCATTTGTTTCATTTGAATAGAATTTTCTGCAAAATTTATAATGGTGTTTCTATCGCGGAATATTTCTGTTCCAAATAATAAATTGCATTTCGAATGAAAATTTAGAATAACAAATTTATAACTTTTGTTGAATATTCTGATTTCGACGTATTCACTACATTTTACTCTATTTGTTGCAGTTTTGAATGTTAAATATTCTTTTAAAGTTTTCATGTTGTTTTTTCTGTTATTAGGTTAACATCTGATCCTGAGTCGATGAGAATTTTGAAATTTTGGAATGTAATGATTGGGATTGTTTTTATGTTGGAAAACATTACGTATTTTCTACTATCAGTTCTGGGTCGTACTCTAAAAAAGATTGGGTTTCAAATGTGTCGTTTTGTTCGTTTAATTCTTGTTCGTGTGTGTTTTCTTGATTATTAATTTGTACATCGTCCCCTGTTTCTAAGACATAATTCTGTTTTATGGTTTATGTGGACATCGGTATTGTTGTTTTTGTTGTGCCGGACATAGGGGTTGGTTTAATTGTGCGTTTTGTTTCTATAAAGTTTTTTATGTTTTGTCTAGCGAATGTTTGTGGTCTAGTAGGGCGTGAATCTCGGGGGTTGAATGGGCGTGAAGGAAATTGTTGTGCTGGGAATTTCTGTGGTGGAATATTAGGAAGTATTTATGATTTTTGTATGTTTTGAGATGTTCCTTTGTGCATGTGTGATCTGTGTGATAATTGCATAGAGTTATATTCATTTATTAAAATTTGTTCGCAGGCGTCGAGTGTCTGCGGATTTTATGAGCCTCTAAAATTCATAGGTAACAATGAAATGAAATGGGAAACTATTGTTTTTTGAGTTTCGATTATTAAACATTTTTTTTTTCATTTGGTTCATATTGTAATAATTGAATTTTGGAAACCATTCTCTGATAAAGGTCTTTGAATTTCTTTAAAGTATCATTGACATTATTATCTATTTGCGTGATTTTAATTGTTGTCAATAGTAACGTGTTTATATCATCCCAAGATGTGAATTCTTGAGAGTCTAATATGTCTTTGGCTTTATCAACAATTTTTTTTGTAACATAGAGAAGCGATATGTTTTTTGTATTGGTGTTAAATTTAAAGAATCCATTACCGTATAAATGTTATCGGCTTCTTTTATAAATCTAGGGAGAGATTTGATCTCTCCGTTGTACTCAGGTACTGCATCCATGAAATTCCGGATATCGGCAATTGTTGTAGTTGTCATGGTTAGTTCAAATTGGCAGTTATTTAATTCTTGTACTGAGTATGTTAGGTACGTACTGGGTATGTTTTTGGTAAATAATTGTTTAACTTTACTACCGTTATCTAATTTACTTGGTTTAAGTGTAATTGGTATTTTATTAAATTAATTACTTAGTTCACTAATTTCTTCGTCTGAAGACATGTATTAGCATTTTATAATGATTACAATACGTAGATTTGTGTTTATATGTGTAACAGTATTTTTGTGGACCGATTGTTACTACCGGCAAAAGTATATCTACAATAAGAGTAAACTTACAACAGGAGTATCGTGAAGTAGGCTACTCTTTTCATCGTAGTGAAGGTCTTGATACGCTTCAAGTCGGCGGGAACTTGTATTTTGTCACGCACTTGTAGAATCTGTTGGATTGATGGTCCTGATTGGAAAGTGGGTTGACGTCCTCGGCTTTTTAAGGATGGGTCATGTGAATAGACCCTGGTGCGACCACTGTTTAGGTCGTTTGAAGATTTTCGATTATGTTTGAATAGCACTGGTATGACCACTGTTTAGGTCGTTTAGAGATCGTAGATGATGTTCGGATAGCTCTTATGAAAATTTGAAAATTTTCGATAAGCGTTTCACAGCTTTACGAGGATTTATGCACTCACTCGATTCTTGTCGGCTATCCTACCAAGACTGCGCCAATTATATTTTTGATCCCAATACTTATAAAATAAAGAAACTTTAATTTCAATATTTTGTTTATTACAATGGAGTAGTTGGTGCTATTAGCCAAGATGATACAAAAATCGTCTACATTTGTTCCTTACACCTATTTATAACATATTTTCTTATCTTCTAAGTGTCGGGTGAAATGATGTTTGTGGTATCGAATTCTGAAACTACAGTGTTTCAAGGATTATAATTGATATATATATATATATATATATATATATATATATATATATATATATATATATATATATATATATATATATATATTATGAAAATTTTTACAGACAAAGAAAAAACGACCGAATTTACACAATTAGGCATAAATGATAGTATTGAGAGGCTCGAGTCGAACAGCCTTGACGATGAAGATAGATAAACCCTCGTCTGATGAACAAGATCAAGTATTAAAAGACAAAACTATATATATATATATATATATATATATATATATATATATTTATATAAATCTAGTAAGTTTTATAAACATTTCCTGGCTGGCCAAAAAAACCGGACACCAAAACATTTTTTTCTTTAATATTAACAGCAAATATATGGATTTATTTGTTATTTTTTTGTTAAAATATGATTTACTTTGAGTAAGTAATAGTGCGTATTGCCTCCACGAGCTGTAAAAACTTCTACCATATGATTTGGTAAACTTTCAAAATAGTTGGTAACTCTTCGTGTTAATTATTTTTCCATTCTTCAGAAAGTGGTACCGTAAACCGGGTGGATGGGGACGGTTTTTAGATATTTTTGTTTCTAGTTGCTTTATTTTTGGAAATATTAACACCAAATTTTGGCTTAGGGGAGTAAGTAGTTTGCTTTAACTAATTATGTTTTTTTTTCGTATTTTATTAAAGGTACAGTTTCCTAGACGCGACAAGCTGATCGCCGCGACTTTACTCCGATCGCTAATCACAGAGCACTAGTGTTTTCCGAGACGCGATAGCTGCAGTTTGAAATGAAACGAATTATTTTACAAAATAATTACATTTTACAAATGTTATTACAAGAAGAGGAAGAGGATGACATTTCCTACTTAATTAGGGAAAAAAGAAAAACCACACATATGTTGTTTCAAGGTAGACAAACAGAAGGCTATTTTGCCATATTAATAAATAGGCATTTAAGCCTACATGACAACAAATTTCGAGAATTTTTTCGCGTCAACCATCATCAGTTTGATTTTCTGTTGTCTTTGGTTGATGAAGAACTCCGTAAACCTCCATATAATAGAGTAAATAAACCTATCACACAAGCTGAAAAATTAGCAGTCACTTTAAGGCAAGTTATAACCTAAATATTAAATATGGGTAAATTAAATAACAATGTTTTTTTTTTGTTTATTTAGATATCTTGCCACTGGAGAGTCATTTCGATCTTTAGCATTTGCATTTTGCATAAGCCACAGCTATATAAGCATGATTATTAGAACAACGTTGGCTGTCATGAAAATGAAATTAACGCCAAAATTTTTACTCGTCGATTTTGGAACAAAAGCGGCAGAATTTAGTTTTAAGTGGAATTTTCCAAATTGTATAATGGCAATTGATGGCAAGCATATACGTATTCGCTGCCCCAATAAATCGGGATCGCTATTTCATAATTATAAAGATTATTTTCCGATTGTACTGCTTGCTATGGTTGACGCTAATTACAAATTTGTTGCTGTGGATTTTGGTTCTTATGGAAAAGAAGGAGATAGTAGTATCTTCTTAAAAACCAATATGGGTAAACAAATATTAAATGGAACTTTTGGGTTCCCCCATGTTATTGTAGGAGGCGAAGCTTTTCGTTTGCACGGGCATATAATGAAGCCATATACTAGGAAGTCTGCCAGAGAAGATCCGCGAAAGCAATTTTTAACTACAGACTAAGCCGCGCTCGAAGAGTAACTGAAAATGCATTGTGTATATTAACTCAGATTTTCAGAGTGTATTATCAACCAATAAATATTCAAACTAGTACTTGCAATGATTTAATTTGGTAACATTTTGTTTACGACAGGCTTTCATGGAAAATAATAGGCAACCTTTTTCTGAATATGACCCGGTTAATTTACTACCAACAAACAACATGGTACCCATAGCAAGTGCAGGAGGTTTTGCAAATGTTGAGGGATTTGGAGAGAGAAATACTTTCACTTCAGTTTTTAATAATGACGGAAAAGTTTCATGGCAATAAAATGTATTATAATTTGAAATATATGAAATGTTTATTGTACAATATTATATATGTATATAAATATGAATACAGAAACTTAACTATTTATTGTATTTTAATAAGCTTACTAATAAACTCACAGTGCTTTATAATTAATAATATTAATATTATCCTTCTTCTAATTTTCATAGTTAAATAAACATGTGGATGAGGAATTAGAATATGCGGTAGGAGAAAATATAGAAGCAATATCTGATGCTGGAGATAATATGTCGTCGGAGGGATGAATAAAAACCGCAGATTCTGGTTGGGTGGTGGTCCAATATTTTTCTTCTAATTCAGCTACTAGAGTGCCCGTCAGCTAAGAAAAAGCCATTTGCGTCATCAACAGATGCGCGAAGCAATGACGTAGTGATGACGTAGGCTCACAGATTTTGTAGGCAGTGGCGTACCATCTTATTTTTTACCAAATAGCGAAAGCGCACTTCAGTTGTTCTTTTTTCTATTTATTTTAGTTGATTACCACAAATTATTGATAAATGACTTGTAAATTTGCTAAAGAGACATTTTTAAATACCTATTCACTACGTCTGCTTTGATTTTCATTTAGGAAGCACATTAGGCCATCACACGACGTAATTCCATAATAATACAAATACTTACTTTCATATTATACACTTATTATAAAAATATTATATTACTAAACGAGTACGAAGGATTATGATACGAAGATGAGGTTTGCTTCCCGAGCCATAGGCCATTGATGCAAATCAACCGAGTGAATAATTCAGTTTAGCACTTTTCAAAATGATAGAACACGGTTTAAGAACGTAAACACAAAATGACGAGCGATAGCAGTGGCAATGACGAAATAGAATAAGAAAACAATTAAAATTAGTTTTGAATATATATATATATATATATATATATATATATATATATATATATATATATATATATATATTTGCACATTTATTTAAAAATAAATAAAATAACTATCACACACATATAATATATGCATGAAAAGTATAAAAGTATTGTACAAAAAAAATTATTTACAGAAATATACGAGTAATACTCATAGTCATAACAAATAAATAATATATATATTTCACTCATCTACATCCAACATATAACACCCTAAATCATCATCAGACTCAATTTCGCTCTCTTCGGAAGATCCTGTATTAACAGTAAATTGGAGCGAATCTTGACTGTTATCAAATAAATGCTCCTTTTCTATCAATTGTTTTTCATGTTCTTTTACATGTTGACATATTTTGGCCCACTCTTGTGTAGTAACCTCTGCAAATTTCTTTCTTGCCAATGCTTCCACATTCGTTAGGCGGAATGTTGTGTTATGAGAGGCAACCCAATTTTTTACGGTGGCCCATATTTTTTCAATTGGGTTAAGTTCAGGATGATAGGGTGGTAATCTTAAAACACAATGCCCATGTTGTTGCATAAGTTCATCCAATTTATATTTTCCGGAAATCGGAACTTATTGTCCGATATAATTTTGTACAATTGTGGTTTTGTTAACGATGGACTGGCAAGTATATTTTTATCCTCCAACTAGGCAAGCATTTCGCTTTTTAAACTTCCAGAAGTAATATTTTTCTGAGTGAAAGATAGATTTCGAACTTTCATTGTCTTTATTTTAAAATAATATTACACAACGTTTCGATTGATGTAATCTTCAATCGTTATCAAGTGAAATACTGATACAATAATCCTAAGGCTACTGCATATCAGAAAAGATAGGTCGAGTATCAAGAAGATATAAAATTAAGACAGTTTTCAAAACAAAAGAAACTTTAAGAAGCGTGCTGACTAGAACAAAACCTAAGCAAGACAACACAAAAAACTGTATATACCAAATCCCATGCGAATGCGGTTCTTCATATATAGGCGAAACGAAAAGACCACTGGACCTTAGAATCAAAGAACACAAGAAACATACTCAACTGGGAGAAATAGAAAAATCAGGCATTGCGCATCATGCGTGGACAGCCCATCATCATATTAAATGGGACGAAGAAAGAATTATTGATAGAGAAGAACAGTGGCAAAAGAGAAAATTCAAAGAAGCAGTGCATATAACCAACAACAAGAAAGTTTTCAGCCATCCCAGCACGGATATTCGGACCATTTGGCAACCGCTCATTGGTTAACTCAACCGACTCCAGGTACCTCAAGCAGATCTTCCACGTTCCACCGCACACACTTAGTATATAAGCAGTAGCCTTAGGATTATTGTATCAGTATTTCACTTGATAACGATTGAAGATTACATCAATCGAAACGTTGTGTAATATTATTTTAAAATAAAGACAATGAAAGTTCGAAATCTATCTTTCACTCATAATAAACCATTGTCTACAACCTTCAAACATAATATTTTTCTCTTCCAGTACATTATGGTAAGAAGCATTATCTACCACCAGAACAGAATTTTCTTTTAAATTCGGCAGCAATTGGTTTTTAACCCATTTCATAAAATTTATGTAGTTCATTTCGTCATGGTAGTCTCCACTTTTGGTACCTGAAATCAAACAATTTTTTATTATAATTACTTTTCGGTGTAATTAGTAATTGAATATAAATTATGTGAAATCCAATAAGAAAATATTTACCGGAACGAAATATTTATAAACCATTATGGACAAATCCATCTTCTCCTCCAGCATGAACTATAATTAGCCTCTGGCCTTTGGAAATAGGCTTTTTTAGGCCTTTGCACGATTCATCGTACCAGCCCATTTCTGTAGTATGACTACTGTGTAAGTACGTCTCATCGCAATAAATAATTTTTCGTCCTTCATTACGATATTCAACAATCTTCTCTAAAAAATTAATCCTTTTAAGACGGATATCGTAAGATTCCACGAGCGCCTTACGGTTGTCTGGTGTGCGTTGCCAACTACAAAATAAAAAGTGAAATTTTATAACATTCATTATTACAGGTACCTTGAAGTAATTTTATATTTTAAATATATGTACCGGGGTCCCATAAAAATGTTACGGTAGCAATAATTTCTTTATTAATTAAGCAACCATAAATAAATTTGGCAATGATAATTTAGCCATTTTCTAACTAACAAGTTTGTACTGTAAACTTTCAAAATAAAGAAAAATGTATTCTGTTGAACAAAACGTAATATTTACAAAATTTTACAACACAAAACGGTAACACATTTAAACTAGCCTTATCATTAATGGCTGATACCACAAGCTGCTTTAAAAAATGTCAAATTCAAATTTCATTATTTCATTTCACCCTTAAGTTTAAAAAACGATTAAAAAAAATATTTGTTTGAATACAATCTATGGTCGGCTTTAAAATCATATTTTGATGAATTTAATATTTATTATTATTATTGACTGAAATTTAACATTTTTAAAACAGCATTTTAGTTAAAACAAAGCTTATGCTATCAGCCATTATTAGTGTAACTTTTTTTTTTAATAATTGAATTACATAAATTGATTATATACAATTTTTCGACAGTAATATAAAATATGTTTTGAAATTTAATTACCTGAATCCTATAGTCTTAAGAAATCTTCTTAAACTGCTCTCGGATATGTCTTCTGTTAAAATTTACATATCCTTGATTTTCTGAAGAATACCTGAAAGAACATTACTTTATAGTAGGTTTCCTTTTTTCGAGAATATAAAAATCATATATTATTTCTCGAATACTTTTTATCTGGCCGGCAGTTATAATTCCTAATTTAGAAGATGTTCTTTGTCTTTTCCTAGTTGGGGATCGATAATATGTGGTTGAACCTGGGCATTCTACTATTTGCGATTCTTTCAAAACATTTTGATATGTAGATCTGGAGACTACAGTTGCAACCACAGTTCTTTCGCTGCAAAAATATTATTTATGTTAGTTAATTCTATTCTACTTCATAATTTCATATTTAATCTTATCAAAGAAAATATGAATAGGATTAGATTAGAATGTATTGTAATAAATAAAATTGGCATATCAAAATTTGTGTATTTTGAGAATTTAGGCTGTTCAAAATTTTGATTTAAATATTTTAGCTATGTTTATTACGTTCAACAGATGTGAACTTTAAACTGATAGTAAATATAAATTATTAATTTAAAATTTAAATTATAAGGAAACAATAATTGAGTACGAACCTATGATTTTTTAAAGGAATAGTAATTCCTTCTTCAGCCTCCTTTTTCATAAAATTGCTCACATTAGCAACTAACTCTCGTCCTTGGCTACGTATAATTAAACCCTGTGTTCCAACTTTTTTCGGCGGCATCGCGCTCTGTATGTATGTATCAAAAATCACAATTATTGCGCAACACAGTGCCACTGGAATCAGCGTTCAAACACTAAAATACAAATTAAGGTCCATATTATATCGAGTAATCGTTGGAACAAACGGAATTTTATATTATTTTAGTGTGACCCAATATTTCAGTCTCTCAACTAAGTTGATAATTAAAAACTTAATCACCCCTATTCTGTAAGAATAGTTGCTAAATCTTAGCAACATTTTTTATTAGCCAGCAGAAACAAATGTAAACTTTGTCATTTTCAAATTTTCTTCAGTGTTCGCAATTATTATTAGCTATTTGCTACAGCAATGTTACTAAGAGTTAGCGACTATATTACAGAATTGAGGTAACAAATAAAAAATATCGCATTCAAAATTGTAGTTTAATAAATTATTTCACATCCGTTTATTTCAAGGAACTTTATAAGCAACTTTTGTTCAAAGATTGAAATATCAGCCCTGATTATACTAACGATAACTTACCAATAATGACATTGATTCAACTGTCCAATTATCACGTACACAAAAAAATCCCAAAAAGCACAAACGACTTGACACAAATCTATTTCATAAACACTCGATAAGGCAAAGGTAAACTGAAATATAACTAAATTATCAAGTGGTACTACTTATACCAAATACTTATCCCTTCTCTGCTCAAATCTTTAATTTTTCCCTGTTTGAAAACTTATGGAACATCATTGCGTTGTATACAAGACAATTGGATTCCGTTAATCTTTTGGACCTAATGGATAAGACTGTAATAACATAAGTAATCTTACGTCGGTGTAATGGTCATGTAAAATTTCAGTGTAATTACTTCTTTAATCTCTTCTGGTATTAACTTTAATCTCTTACAGGTACAACATCTGCGTAAATTGTTTGGTAGAAATTAATCTGCAAAGCATAGTACAGTTTCTACATTTATTCTTAATACATTTATATTTACCTTTTTTAAAACCTAGAAATACACTTGATATGTTGTTTAATCATATGATACTTCAAATGATACATTTTCATTAGAACTAAACGTCAGAATAAGACACGAACGACACTGGCGTACCACGTGAACAAGCTAAGTCGTTGCTATGACGACCAAGAGCAATGACAAAAATTGGTTTCTGCGCTGATGACGTAAATGGCTTTTTCTTAGCTGACGGGCACTCTACACTCAAGATTTTTATTTTTGCTTCAGATATGCCTTTCTTTGGTAGCCCTTTTATGTTTAAAGCTAGGCTTTTGCAAAACAGGTCTACGTCATCTTCCTCTGTTTTATCCATTTTCTCATTTTAAGCAGCAAGGCATTTCATCATAGCATTTCGCTCTATGGATTTCTTTTCTAACAATAATGTCAGCTTGTCTTCTCTAAATGTTTTCTTCGATGATCGTGTCATCAGCTCGAGCGGTTGGGTCACATTGTAACTACTACTGTAATTTAAAAAACAAAATGAATTATTTAGTATAAAATATGTGTACCAATATAATTTTTTTAACATTAAATTGTGATTCTTCTTCAGAGCCACTACTTGTTAAAAGTATAATATAAGTGGTTAAAATTATTCAGTAAAGATAGAGTAAATTATGATCAAAATATTCCCACATATAAATGTTACTGCCTACGTACCTTATTTCATATTCAACGTCATCTAGGGAGGAAAGGTGTGCAGCCAAATGCCATTTGCTTCTTTTTGCCGCAGCCGATCCCGTATCTCGAATATTCTTCCAACGTTTTTTAATTTTATCCACTGAAAAATTTCATAGCACCATTAATTTTTTTATATTATTTCATTTACATTTACCTGATTTTCCTATTTTTTTATGAAATCTCGTTCCATATTTCCTCTTTATGTTTTTCGTGCCTACTATCATATAATAAATTATTTTCGCGAACTTCTAAAACCAATTTCTCGTCATCTGCGGCTGAAAATGTAGATTTCGCCATCCTACCGCCGGCGACTTCCGCGGAGTACTGCTTGCTATACCAGTCACGCGTTTGTCGCCGCGGCAGACGAACTGCCGCGCAGTCGCGGTCGCGCGAGGAAACCACTTTTTATAAATTGTCTATAAGCAGAGGTGTCGCGCTTGTCGTGTCTAGGAAACCGTACCTTAAGCTATAATTCATTTGTTATTTTTTTTAAAAGGTATTGTCTCGATTAACCCCTTAGTGAGGTGAATAGAAAAAGTGAATTATTTCATGTATAATCACCGAATAACCTGATATAAGTGGTCAATCGGTACAAAAAATTAAATTTAAAAAATATTTATTTCATTAAAATCAATGTTAATAAAGTGTAAATACTCTTTATTTTAACAATGTTAATGTTGCTTGTATCTTCTATAATTGGGTAGAAAAATGAATCTTTAATTTTTGAATTTGGTAAAAAAAAGTAACAGGTATTTCGTTTTGACTAATTTCTTAAATTATTCCTACAAAAAAATTATCAGTCTTATTTGTTGTAAATCGAACTTCGATAGTCTTCGATACGGAGTTTGTTTGTACACGAAGGCACTAATATCTCTTCTATCTTTTCAAAATCTGATTATTTACTTTCTATTTCCTCTTCTGCAACAGTTTCTTCATTGTTAGAAGGAAGTCATGTCGTACTTGTTGATTGATAAAATAAGTAATGGATTTCTCGGCGGAGATTGGCAGGAATTATATTAATTGTTAATTTTATTTAAAATTCCAATATTTCGTAACTGGTTTTGTAACTTCATCAGGGAATACTAAAATGTATATTTGCATTGTATAACTTGTGTGTTACATGCTGAAGTTGTAATACTTACAAATATGTTTAACTATAGTTGTAAATTGGAAAATTAACAGTCGTAGGAACATCTATCTTCTTTAAATTTTACCAGTTGCTGAAAATCCAGGGATAATGTTCTCTTTTATATTAGCAATTGAGATCGAAGTAGAAAGAATTTAATAAAGACGGAAAACACTGTTTCGGGAGTAAGTGTTTTAGCTATGTCTAGGTCTATTTTCTGTTGATTTTTTAATGTGGAAATTAATTTGTTGGCTTTTTGTTGAAATGTGTTAGTGGGGTCTCTATTGAGTGGGGTGTATGAATTAGTATCGTTTAATATTTCTTCAGATTTATTATTATATGTTTCTTTATCCATTAGTACTGTAATATTTCCTTTATCTGATTGCGTTATGACAAGATTGGTGTTTTCTTTTAGATTTTTTTGGTTTGATTGTATAAATGTGTCGTATGTAAATTGGGGTGGGGCGTGATCAAAAAGTTAGTCATGACATTGGTAACCTGTGCTCTACATAGGTTTTTGTTATTTTCATCATAATGTTCAATTATATATTCGGTGTCCCCAAGTAGTTTCGGAATATTAGTTTGTTTAAGGGTACGTGTAATGCAGAATTTAGGGCCAAGGGTTAATGCCGTTTGTATACCAGTTGGTATTTGTTGACTACTTATATTTTTTAACCATTTGGGTTGTGTTTTTATTCTATTTTGTTCACTGATTAATAAAGCTTGTAATTTATTTTGATTGTTAGTTTTCATTTTATTGAAGACTCTGTTGTACGTTAAATTTTGATAATGTTTAAAATTATTCACGAGATATTGGGGTGTTACCTGTTTAATTTTGATCAGTAATTGTTCTAGTTCTGTTATCAATCTCAAAATTTAGTATTTTTCTCCTTAATCTGGTGTAGCAGTTGTGCAGCTGTTCTAAGTTGCGTCCGGTAATGTATTCTACCGTGATTGGATGTTCTTGTTGATTGTTGGTAATGTGCTTAGGTACAACACCGTGTTGTCGGCATTTTTGTAAGAATATCGTCCTATTTTTATGTGCAGCTATTTTGGTGTTGAGTTGGGCCCATCTCTTGTAATTTACCGTATAAATATGTATAAAAAGTACTTAAAATTCATTTTGCTAACAGTATCGTTAAATAAATACGCAAAACAATAGCAGTATTTTGAAATGCGTCAGTTGATTTATTTTCATATATGTAGTTTAAGACATGGTGAGGAGACATATCGTTCTTTGTAAAACATTGCACAGTTTTTAATTCGTCAAAGTCATGCCGTCAATATTCCGATTATTTTGATTATTGTTGCTCAGTTTTATTTGTAAATCCTTGCAATGTTCTATAAAATCATCACTCCATTGTTTTAATTTGATTATGTCATGATTTAGCTTAAAATCTTCATTGCGGGTTTTCAATTATTGTACAAATCGTTTAGTAATTGATGTTATTTTGATATCAATAACAGTGAAAAAAAAATTGGATTTTAAAATTTTCTTTATTGGCTTATCTGATGCTTCGTATCCAAACATTCTCTTTTTTATTCTGTATTGAATTTCTGGAAAAACGGGATCGATGTTGAGATCTTTTATTACTTCTCTTGCTGAAGAAATAATGTTTTCAAAATTTTGATCGATTTTACGATTTCTCAAATCTTTTGTAATAAATTCGAGATTAGCTGTAACTGTCCGTATACTAAATGTCAGATTCTGCATCATTTTACTTGCAACATTTTTAAGAGTTAAAAGGTATCGTACCAAATATTAACACAGTAAATAAATTTAAAACAACAAATTTTTGAAATTAAGTTGTCAGTTTGTGCTCTAGAATCCATATCTTTAGTATCATCACGCGTAAAATCTAAAAGAGCCTGATTCAAGGGGCCATATTGCTTCAATTCTACTTGTCCACCTAACAGCATAAAGCGGTTTGGAACTTAAATTTGGCATATATTTTTACAATATAGCCCAACGCTTAAGAAATACCTGAATTATCTCATAAAAATAACTGTTTCATGTAAAACTTTTGCATTATCATTAATTACTAAATTTAATGAATGTGTAGTACACAGAATGAAAAAATTTATTGAATTTATCCCAATGATTTTTTGCTAAAGACCATTAAGTTTACCTCGTATATTAGCACCATTGTCATACGCTTGTCTGTGTAAGTCCGAAATATTAATGTTTAAAGAATTTTAATTAATGTAATGTAAAATATATTCAAATAATTCCTGACGAGTAGTATCGTCTACTCGCTAAAAACCCAAAACAAATGTTCATGGATTTTTGTTATTTATATCTTTATTATAATATACAAATCCTTAATACTAAAAGGATAGATTCATTATCTATAGTTATATATATATATATATATATATATATATATATATATATATATATATATATATATATATATATATATATATATATATATATTCTTTAATCACGACGATCGCCCAACTTTAGATATGGCTGCAGCTTAAACGGTGCAACCGATTTTCATGAAATTTGTGTCAAATTGTAGGAAATGATTGGCTTCAGGGCCCTTCTAATGGGACGAATTTCTGTAGGATGCATAGTTTTCTGGTAAAAAATTATTAAACGTAAAATGAAATAATGGATCGCAGGTTCATGTAAAAATTTAGACGATAAACTGTCATGTGTAACATCTGGCATATCAATGTCAACGATGACAAATTATGAATGTCGTATGGGTTGTCGACCTTTTCAATGATAAATATAAATAAATATATTGTGTAAAATCTTTAATTTTACACAAGGTAGGTATACGTAATGAATTTAAGCCATATTTATTGTTAGTTTATATTTTATTTTGAAAATAGATTTTACGAAATGTCACAAGTTACTAAAAACTACGAAAACGTTGATAAAGACTGGAAGAATATCACAATCGATCGGAGAGTACATGTGTAAAATTAAAAAGATAAATACTGTCTTCTGTCACATTTGATATGTAAATGACAAATTTGAACTACAGAAAATAATCGGTTTAAAATTGAAGAAAAGAATGTGAGAATTAAACGACGTAAGGTACGCTATGAATGTAAGATATTTCTATTCTTATTTTATAATTTATTTTGTAAATAGATTGTTGAAAATGTTCGAGGTTATTAAACGACGACATGGACGAGAAATGCAGGAAAAGCATCAACGACAAGAAAGACTGGGAGGACAAAATGCACAGTGTACAGAGAGAATGTCAAGGATTGTTTTCTGTGCCGGTCAGTGTATATTTATTTATATTTTATTTTGTAAAACTGACAAAAAGAAACTGGTAGTATTTGGGCTGGCGGTCCAGCGTACTTTACTCGCACGGCTTTACCCGTACGTTCTAAACCTAAACCGTACACAAATAACGGAGTGTGTGGGGCTCTTTAGGGCAGATTGCATGGGTAGTTTGGGTTAGCAGTTTGGGTTGCGTGGGCATGTGGTTTGGTTGGACATGTTACGTGGGCAGTTTCGGTGGAAACGTTGTGTGGGTAGTTTGGGTGGGCAAGTTGCGTGGGCAGTTTGGGTGGGCATGTTGCGTGGGCAGTTTGGGTGGGCATGTTGCGTGGGCATGTTGCGTGGGTAGTTTGCTTGGGCATGTTGCGTGGGCAGTTTGGGTGGGCATCATAAAACACCATCGGCGGAGCCCTAGGGTAAACTCGGCGAAGCCGAGGTTAGGCTAGTCCTAATACTAAAATGATAGATTCACTCTCTATAGTTATATATTTTAATCAAGACGATCGCCCAACTTTAGACAAAGCTACAGCTTAAACGGTGCGACCGATTTTCATGAAATTTGTATGTAGGAAATGATTGGCTTCAGGGCCCTTCTAATGGGACGAATTTCTGTAGGATGCATAGTTTTCTAGTAAAAAATTATTAAAGATTGAAAATTGGGACAGAAACAATCTTTTCACAGTAACGATCACAGTTTTCCTTGAAAATTTAAGACAATAAACGCTGTTATGTCAATGTCAATGATGACAAATTATCAGTTGTCTTCCTTTTAAATGCAATAAAATGTTTTAATAATATGTAATAATTAAAGAAAAGATGATGAATTTAACGAGGTAGGTATATGTAATGATTTTAAGCCATGTTTATTATTATGTTACATATTTTATTTTGTAAATAGAATTTTGGAAAATGTATAAGGAAACACGTCGAAAAGGATCAGAAAGGTAGGAATAATATCACAATCGATCGTAGAGTACATGTACAAAATTAAAAAGATAAACATTGTCATGTCATATTTGATATATTAATGACAAATTATGCATGTCGTATCGGATGTCCTTTTCAATACTAAAAACATTTTAATAATATGTAAAATTGAAAAAAAGAACGTAAGAATGAAACGAAGTAGGTATATGTAAAAAAAGCATTGAAATCGTGGAAGTAAAAGTACAAAAATATGGGTCTATCTTTGGAAGATCAAACAATTTACAACTTATGCTTTGCAGATGATCAAATACTTATTGCACAAGACTACTACAATAGTCTGTAAGTAAACATGCAAAACAGAATATACGTGTTTAAATGGAACTCAAAAAGATTTGGTGCTAAACACAGGACAAATGATTAAACACTACAGAATAAAAAATAAATAAAAATAAGGAATGAGGGCATCATAAAGGAACTCTGTACACAATGAAGAAAGGCTATACCTCAACTAAATTGCATATTATTGGATCAAACTAAACTATTTGAAAAGAAAATAAAAAAGAATTTATATAACCACTATAAAAAGCATAGTTATCTGCAATAGCAAAGTGTGGCCCCTAAAGAAAAATACTGAAGGAATGCTCCTAGCTACGGAAATGGATTATTGGAGGAAGGCAGCAGTAACGTCAAAACGAGAAAAGATAAGAAACGAAAGAATAAGAGATATCATGGACATTAAAATTACTATAACCGATGATATAAAAACAAGTCAATTAAGATGGTACGGTCACGTACAGCAAACGAGTAATGGCAAAACACATACCACAGTAAACTCTTAGCGGCAAAAAGAAAAGAGGGAGACCTACGAGGGTCGTTCAATAAGTCCTTAGAAAATCTAAGAGTTGGCACTCGTAGTATAGATAACGTTTTGTTTTTACTAAACATCATCACTCACCCGACAGCTGTCAAAGTTTTAGTTATATCCATCACGTGGTTTCACTTTTATTGTCGATTGAAGCAACAAACTTTTGCTTATTTAAAAAAATGGAAAAAAGTGAATTTCGAGCGGTGATTAAACACTTGTATTTAAAAGGCTTAACACCGAAAGAGATCAAAGCTGAGTTGGATGAAGTTCATGGTACATCTGCTCCTGTATTTGCAACTATTTACAATTGGGTAAATGAGTTTAAACGTGGCCGTACGTCCACAAAAGATGAACAGCGTTCGGGACGTCCTGTGGAAGTCACTACTCCTGAAATGATGGATAAAATCCACGATATGATTTTGAGTGATCGACGAATCAAAGTGCGCGACATAGTTGAAGCTACAGGCATATCGCAAGGTACAGTGTTTTCAATTTTGCACGAAAAATTGGGTGTGAAAAAAATCTCGGCGAGATGGGTGCCGCGTTTGTTATCGGTGGAGAATAAACGCAATCGTGTGGTCGACTCTGAGGCTGTTTTAGCGCTTTTTCGTCGCAATCCTGATGAGTTTTTGCGTCGATACGTAACAGTAGACGAAACATGGATACACCACTACACGCCAGAAACCAAGGCACAGTCTAAACAGTGGGTTTTTGAAAGCGAACGAGCTCCGAAAAAGGCGAAGACGATCAAATCGGCAGGCAAGATTATGGCCACGGTTTTTTGGGATGCACGCGGAATCATCTTCATCGATTACTTGGAAAAAGGAAAAACAATAACTGGAGAATATTATGCGTCATTATTACATAGATTAAGCGAAGAAATGAAGAAAAAACGTCCTCATTTGAAAAAGAAAAAAATCCTCTTCCATCAAGACAATGCACGGGTACACACCTGCGCTGTTTCGATGGCCAAAATTATGGAACTAAAATTTGAATTACTACAACATCCACCGTATTCACCAGATTTGGCTCCTAGCGATTTTTTTTTATTTTCAAACTTAAAAAAATGGCTCGGTGGACAACGGTTTACATCGAACGAGGAGGTCATCGCTCAAACAGATGCTTATTTTGAAGATCTTCCGAAATCCTACTTTTTGGACGGCTTAAAAAAGTTAGAGAAACGTTTAGAAAAGTGTATAGAGCTTAAAGGAGATTATGTTGAAAAATAAAAAAAAAACCCAAAATAATTTGTTTTTCTATCTTTTTCTAAGGACTTATTGAACGACCCTCGTAGAAGAAATTGGGTAGCAGGAGTCCAAGAAGGAATAAGAGAGAGAGGATTAAATGAAGATCTATGGCAGGACCAGTGGAGAATTGGCATCGGAAGTCATGGTAGAACGTTATAAACCGATTGTATATATAGGTATATGTAATGATTTTAAGACGTATGTTTATTGTTAATTTATATATTTTATTTTGTAAATAGATGTAACAATGTCAGGCTGAGAAAGACATAATAAACACCACAATCGACAAAAAACACATGTACAATATCTAATACGTATTTAGAGGTAAGAATAAAAATTAAATCCTACAGGAAAATCATAAAGTCTGGAACAAGACAGTTCAATAATTATTTTAGATAGTATGTTTTAATCTGTTCTTTTTTACCTTCCGCCACCTTTAGGTAAGGAAGGTATTGTCTTTGGTCAAAAATTCGGTGGTGAGTTTTTAATGAATAAGCACGTTTTAAGGTCCCTAGAATACGATTTTACTATTTTTACGATGATGTCTGTCTGTATGTGTGTGTGTGTGTGTGTGTGTGTATGTGTGGATGTGTGTGTGTGTGTGTGTGTGTGTGTGTGTGTGTGTGTGTGTGTGTGTGTGTGTGTGTGTAACAAAATTTTCGTCTACGATAACTCTAATACTACAATTCCAAAAATTTTAATTCTTTCGTATTCCTCTTCGTTGCATCCATATGAAGAGCTGATTAGATTTTGATTATAATTTGTCAACCGGAAGTACCCTCATTTGAAGATTTTAACAGTTTTTCTTAAAAAAGCGATATTAAATATAATTTTTTCACCTTTAATGTTATTATAAATATTAAAGAACATTGTATACGATTTCGCTGCATTTTATACTTCATTAGATATAGAGTTATAAAATTATAAAGAAATTAAATTTCATAAATTAGCCAGCTATGCTAGAAACAGCTACGATATTAAGAAAATTATGATTGAAAGATGTCAGTGTCAAGTGCAATTGACATATTCGTAGTATATTTGTGTGTTTCACTCGAAATATAGGATCTTTTTTCTCGAAACTTTCTGTATGGAATTTGTATAAAATACATACAACTTTACATACAAGAAATTTAGAATCTTTTGCAAGAAACTTTCTGTATGGATTTTATAGAAAATACATACGCATTTACGAAAATTCTACCGGTAGATACCGCATCTACCGACTGTGTTCGAAAACACGAGTGTTAAAGAGTTATCGTGTTCGAAAATTGTTCAATATCTACCGGATTCATGATGAATCTAATCTCATAAAAAGGTAGTGATGCAAAGCGAAGCGCGCGCGTTATAAGTGGAAATGTGTTCAAAGTAGGACTCTGCTCAGTTTGTTAACTACGTCAAATTTCTAACCTGTTTTAAATTTTCTAATTTTTTCATAGGTTATGGGTCTACGTTGTTTACCACTTGCGTTCTTAAAATATCGTTTCCGGTAGCTATAACCTGATAAAAAGCTGTTTACCGGTAACAGTTCACCGGTAGAATTTTCGTAAATACCTCATATAACTGACGGAAGGTAATGTGCTGGCCACATCAGATTTTTTGTAATTCATTTTGTTACATTACGTTTAAAATTATTTAAGATTATACATAATTCGATATCTATCTTAAAACGGTACAGAATTTGATCTGTATTTTATTTTCTTATATTACGTTAAAATTATATTAAAATTATTTTATTCCCAATTATTGTATCGTACTAATAAAAAATCTTTTAAATTACATAATCATACAGCATGAGCCAGAAAAGTCATCTTTAATACCTATGATTTTTGCATTCTATCCCCTTAATAACTATCCAAACTTTATTGATATATTTTCAAATTCGTTGTAAAAGTTCTGATCTAATGTAATGTAAGTACTTACTTTTCTGGAGTTTGTAACTAACTGTTTACTCTAGATCATCTGTTGAACTTGAGGGATCAGGTGAGAATTTTGAAGGTATTTTTCCCAAGGATAAGGCCTTTCTGATCCAGGTATTTTTTGTAAAATGTTTTATTTACATAATGGACGTTTCGGCCCACAGTGGACCATCTTTAGCTATTAATTACAAAATAATGCGTCAGTATATAATTTTTGTACAATAAATAAAATAAACAGTATTTAGAACAAAATTTGTGTGACCACTCACCTATATTTTGTTGAAATGATAAAAAAAATATTTAAAATATATACAAAAGAATTATCTGTTTAATATGTTAACAATTAGCATTGTTAAAGAAATTATTGTGAAGATCACACTTGTGGGTGTGCTGAAAATTTTTTCAAAAAGACGCGTTTAATAAAGAGTTCAAAACTTTCTTGCACATGCGCAATATAAAGAAAATAGGAAAAAATATATATTTTATTTAAAACGAAGAAATAAGAAGAATTATTTAAAATTCCCTAAAAATTGTTTTGCGTGTTCAAGGTTATTTCTGAAATTTGCGTGACTATTGACAACCTTCTCCCCATTAATAAAAATAAAAGATTACTTAAAGAAACTATGTATATTAATTTAAATGGGGAGAACGCTGTCAATAGTCATACAAATTTCAGAAATAACCTTGAACACGCAAAACAATTTTTAGGGAATTTTAAATAATTCTTCTTATTTCTTCGTTTTAAATAAAATATATATTTTTTCCTATTTTGTTTATATTGCGCATGTGCAAGAAAGTTTTGAACTCTTTATTAAACGCGTCTTTTTGAAAAAATTTTCAGCACACCCACAAGTTTCTTGACTTTTATAACAAGTTTGAGTGTACTCAAATTCATCAACAATTTTTGACTATGTGATCTTCACAATAATTTCTTTAACAATGCTAATTGTTAACATATTAAACAAACAATTCGTTTGTATATATTTTAAATATAAATGCAGAGGAAGAAGAAACGTGGGACGTCCAAGAAAACGGTGGGTTCCGTAACAGGCATTTTGCCTAATACCTGAAGCGAAGAAGAAGATATTTTAAATATTTTTTTTTATCATTTCAACAAAAAATAGGTGAGTGGCCACTCAAATTTTGTTCTAAATACTGTTTATTTTATTTATTGTACAAAAACTATATACTGACGCATTATTTTGTAATTAATAGCTGAAGATGGTCCACTGTGGGCCGAAACGTCCATTATTTAAATAAAACATTTTACAAAAAATACCTGGATCAGAAAGGCCTTATCCTTGGGAAAAATACCTTCAAAATGTTCACTCTAGACTTAAAATATCACATCTTTTAGTTTTGTTTGATTTATTTTTATCTTTAAATTTAGTATTGTGTACTCATATACATGTTACTAATGCAGGGTGCGCATTTTAAAAGTTTCCTCCTGAAAATTCATGATTAGCAATCCATGATACATTGCATAAGTGACTTGGTTTTTAAAATTTTGTTTTGCTCTTATACCTACTGTGATTATTCGATTTAAAGTACTAATATTCACCAAGTGGCTTATGAAATGTATTTGGTTTTGCTTATTCTTAAAATTTCAGGCGGGAACATAAAAAATGGGCACCCTGTATTATGTTTATATTCATCCTGTAATTGGGACATTTTGTCCTGTTTGCTCGCATAAAATCCGCAGCATTTGTTCATTTCATTATAAGTTTTCATCAGTTCCTACCACGGTGTAGTATCTAAAGGTGAGAGCACGAGATGCGTTGACATAACTAGCTGGTACAAAAGACGCTAACGCGACCCGTTACCAATTGACAGGCGTTTGGCAGTAGGTGTGCCGCAGTGTGCCGGTTGTGGTTAAAATAAGTTCTCGTTTAAATAGAAAATGTTGTGCTATAGGATGCACAACAGAGTATGGATCAAATAAAGAGATATAGACCCGAATTCTCACCTCTTGAAGTAACGTTACTTCGGAAGTAGCGCTATTTCGATTTTTTATTTATATTATTTTATGAATAGATAAGAATAGGTTTCATATTTTTATAAATGAAACCTATGAAATAAATGCTTTTTACAATTTAATTTATTTTTATATCTCTAATTTTAATGTTAAAGTTGACATTTGACAGTTGAAGTAGCGATTTTTCGGAAGTAGCGCGACTTTAAGATGTAAGAATACGAGCCAGTCTTTTTAAGGTGCCAAAATGTGCGATTTTGTAGCAGCCAGCCATGCTATAACCATAGAAACAGGTACTACGATTAAGAAAATTCTGATTGAAAGATGTCAGTGTCAAGTACATGACATAATGTTTATTTTATAATTTTACTGAAAATATAGAAGCCTTCTGTATGGAATTTGTACAAAATACATACATAGAACTGACAAAAGATAAAAGGTAATGTACTGAAAATATAAAATATTGTGCGTTATATAAGAATAATTTACTATTTTAAATATTTTTGTAAAAACCGGGTCGCAAAAAACCTGACATCTAGCGGCATACTGTATGAACTAACCCGGTTATTTAGCCATTCTTTGTAATACATAATACGTCGTGCACTCAGCTATAGATACCACATTTCCGATTTTATTACTGACAGTTTTATGCAAAAAACAATAGCCGATCGAGCTGTCGTATTTTTGACAATTCTCTATGACAGTCCCTGAGAAAACATTTCTTGTTTTTCGTATAAATTTGTCAGAAATACAGGGTGTTTTATGTAACTATGTAAGGCTTCGAAGAATGAATTCTAGACACCAACATGAACAGAGATACCAAGGATTTATCTTAAATGAAGCGTAATACAGAAATAGCAGAAAATAGTTAGCTGATGGCATTTGTTTAATTCATTTAAAATTTAAATGAGATTTAATTAATACACCTGTTATTTAATATTTTGATAATATTTCTAATACAAAAAAGTATTACCAAGCCTTCTGTATTTAATAAAAATGTAATATTTTAATAATTTACCGTAGTATTTTTAAATAATACTGATTTATTTACTGAATGTAATGGCTTTCATTTTGAACACTTGCTCTGGGATTCTTTTTATAAATAATTATTTATGACCCAATACAAAAATAAATAAAACTAACCTATTTCCTGTTTTTTTTTTAAAATAAAATCCTGGGTATCTGTTAGGAAGCGTTATAGCACCAATGTTTATTCGGATTTTTCTCCCTTTTGGTATCAGAATTCATACTCCTACGCCTTGCACTCTTATATGAAACACCTGTATATCCTGTTTGGTATTAATTGAAAAGTTTTCTGCATGGCTAAACTATAGAACTTTTAAAATTTTTGACATCAACTTGACCGGCTTTTGTTTCTCACATAAAGTTGTCAGAACCATGTCGTGATTAGGATCAAGTGAATTTTTTTCTGCAGGACTATAACATAGAAGTGTCAACAAATAGACATCTCGGCCGGCTTTTGTTTTTGTATAAAGGTGCTAGAAATATGTCGTGTTTGGTATCAAATGAGAGGTCTGGTTACGAACTTTTGGACACAAGTGTGGAAATTTATGACAGGTTGATTGGCTTTTGTTTTATGCATAAAGTTCATTCGTTTGATAGAAGGGGGAACTTGGGTATCTGACAAGACTGTTGGCGTTTCCACTTTGGTTTTAAATTGTGCGTAGACAGATTGGATGTACGTATAAACTATTATAAAACACTATCGGCGGAGCCCTAGGGTAAACTCGGCGAAGCCGAGGTTAGGCTAGTCTAATAACCATTGTCAATTTTTGTGTATGGCTCAATTCCGGGGTAGTATCAAGGATTAAAAGCATACCCGATGCTTATTCGCTTATGACAAAATACGTGTTACGAAAACACGCTATTATTCAAAAACTAGATGAGTCACGAATATGATATAAATGTTAATTAATATATTTCAGTGACCCCTATAGAGTTCTAAAAAGGAATTTTTAAAAATTTATTACGTGCACTTTGTAGAAAATAATTAATATTTGATATAATATACTGTTAAGATAATAGACTTGTAATTTATTTGTCAACATTTTGTTGTTAAAAGAATTGGAACTCAATAGAGTATTTTTGTGTTTATCATTTAATAAAAAAAACAAGTCTTTTTAATTAATCTGGCAGGTGTAAAACGGATTTATCTAAAACGTTATTTTCTTGACAACTATTTCTAGTTAATGCTTTGGTGGGGGTAACGTTCTCTCCCACTAGTCTCATCAATCTCCACCCTCAGTATATATCTTCCAGTTATTTCATCCAATAGCAAATGAGCTAAGTAAAATTGAATCATATTTTAATTTCTGGACATTTTATATTAATTTGATATAGTTCATGTAACTATGTTTTATAATCTTGGTATATTAGTATATACGATTGTATAGCTTTATTATTTTCATATATATTTACTGAGGTTGTTGATAAATACCCATCTTGGTTTTTCCTATAACATTAATTCGTATTAAAATTTATGTTAAAATATGAAATTAAACTCAGAAGATTATCCTTTATTCTTTTATGTTATTTTAACTGGCATTTTCATATTCATTGTATTCCTTCATCGGTTTATTGTTAATAATAAAAGGGAAAGTAATCGTTTTTATGAATACACATAGGGTTTGTATAAGTTATTATTTAAATAAATAAATAAATAAATAAATAAATAAATAAATAAATAAATAAATAAATAAATAAATAATTAAAATATATCATCACGGCTTATTACCCATTGCTGGGTGTGCCAATCGTTAGTATTAGGTTTCTACATGTAAATAAAAACAACGCACGTGTAAGCGATTAGAGTAGTGCCAGGCATATTTGCTGGCCAACTCAAGAAGGTAATAAATAAAGGTCTGAGGGTTGTGACAACTTAAGACGGGCCAGGCATGAGATTGTAGCGTGAGAATGTCTACAGTTCGAATGAATATAAGAATTTATAATAATATTTAGAATGTTTGACAATTAATATGACTAACTAACATTAACTAATTGATTTACCATTGTACCAGCATGAAAAAGAATATAACGGTGATACTAAATAAATTTCACAGGTTTTCTTAGAATCCGGCCCTGACACGGGAAATTGAAACCTATGAATTACTAGGTAAAATGTGCACAATAAACAAAATAATCAACGAAATATTGAAAAGGCTTCTCGTTAATGTAGATAAACATTTCATATTTCATAATCAACAGGCGAGAATTTTCTCCACAACCAGGCACAGGGAACCAAGGGTGGCTACTTGAGATGAGTTCGAACAAATCAGGGTCAACAATTATAAGCTGTCTCCGTCCAACACACAATTTGCATATGCTCAAACTTCCCCACTACGCCGGGAACTCAGCGAATAAGGTACATATCATTAAGACGATTTTCTCAGAAAATTCCGTCTGTTACAGTTTCACGTATGGACATCTAAGCTTCCACCCTTTCCACCCCCAAACTTAAGGGGTGGCGCCTGGGTGTTTAAAACTGGGTACACGGCACTCGGAAAGGCATCTTGGTTTCAACCAGGATCAGCCTGTATTGTAGCTTGATCGGCATTAATGATCATTGGTAATTTTTGAGGCTTTGGTATTGGTGTTATATGTTGGTATTGCTGTAAGGTGTCGGCTACGCTCTCACCTGCAGCCCTAGGATATTATTGAATGCATTACACGGTCAGTGGTGTCAAGATAACAGGGAAGTGCACGCTCCACTTCGTGGTCCAGTTGCAATTTTCCAACCGCGGCACTCACTCTCCGTACGGTTGCGACGTTGACAACAGGGAAGCGCACGCTCCACACAGTGGTCCAGTTGCGATTTTCCAACAACGTTGTATTCCGTTTAATATATAAATAAACGGTCACTGGTGTCAGGATAACAAGGAATTGCACGCTCCACTATCGTGGTCCAGTTGCAATTTCCCAACCGCGTCACTCACTCCCCGTACGATTGCTACGTTGATAACAGGGAAGCGCACGCTCCACACAGTGGTCCAGTTGCGATTTTCCAACAACGTCGTATATCCATATTAAATATCCAAGTAATTGTTATAACACCATATCATGTATTATATTTGTATCGGACATCTTGTATTTCTGTGACGCTATATGCACCTTCCTACATCTGGGGTACCCCGTCTGCGACCGTAGCCACGGTTGACCACGACCCACGTTCCAAGGCAGGTGTACCGCCCCACGGCTGTACCGACCCCCTGCCGGCGCTGCGCCCCGGTGCTGACCACGTCCGAGGCCGCTGCCAGCTACGGTCCTAACCAAGGTACACCCACGACGTCCCCGGCCATAAGTAACAGACAGTATACTTGTAATGAATATTTTTTACCAATGTTACTTAATTAATAAACGTTGGTTATTGTTGAATCTGTGTTCTTACTTGTTTTATTACTTACACTACCACGACTTCAAATCAAAGAATTCTGGGCACTATTTACAGAACACAACGTAGGTATTATTGACGATCACGATAAATTGTACGCCGGTGGTTTCACGCTGCCGCGTTACTATATATATATATATATATATATATATATATATATATATATATATATATATATATATATATACTGTATTCAGAAAAAAATCTAACTGGGGATACGCTATAAACAAGGAAACGTATGTCTGATCATTATTCAATTTAAAAGTCAAGAAGTCAATATTGATCTTCAAATGTAATTTTTTGGAGCAAAAAAAACATTTAGAAATTCTTAAAGAGCATACCCGGTGGATGAGAAATTTAAAATATCTATTGCGTACGGGAATACGTTCTAAGGTTCCCCTCTACTTTCTAAGCAAACTTTCTATTGTTATTTGATGTCTCGTTCCTACACACGCGAACTCATCACTGTAGGTTTTTTTTAGCTACCTGAGTTTCCTCCCAAACAATCAACCAGTTAAGGTTTACAACTGTTTCTATATAAAGACTTTTAAAAACGAACAGGACGATTGTTCAGAAATTTGTGTGCTGGTGTTTGTAGCAATTTGCAATATTGTTTGATATTTCAGAAGGTGGCAGAATTATTTTGGAATGTATATAGCTATACAAAAATTATTTATTTATTATAAAGGTATATGACCAATAAATAAACGAAAAACTAGAAGAATATCACACAACTGAAAATAAAGGAACATGGATACATAAATAATAATTTAATATTAATTTGTATTATTATAAACATTGAATACTAAATTAGTGCTCAGTCCGCTCGTAACTGTTCTTGTGCACTGCGTTGTCCATGACTACACTAGCTCCAGCTCCAGTCTCGTTGCTATGTTTTGACCAGTGGCGGCTTGTCAGGGTAGGCAGGTGAAGCAGTGCTGCACCAGAAAAGAAATGAAGCAGTAAATAATGTAAAGTAGTATGTATATTACATTTCAACTTATTCCATTAATGTTTGTCTTTATAAATATCAAAAGAATAATTTAAGCCACCACCATAACTAATCTGTAATGCAGTTCACCTAATTTACACCCTTTGAAGTGCTTCTCGAAATGAGTAGGCTTTCATTCATACGTGCGCTAGACAGCGCTGTTCGAGGCAGTGCTTCAAATACAAAATGCAATGAGAGGATACAAGATAGTTACTTTACTTTCCACACGGCCCTATAGAAGCCGAGACCGTACGTGAATACAATCAAACGCGGCATGCTGACAAATTTTGTAAATAAGTTCACGACATCTACTGTACATATTGCAAGCCAGATTAAATAATATTAACTCGTAGTTTTTATAGTTTACCTACGTAGGGTTTTTGTATTTTGAATTTTAGATACAAACAAAACAAGTGTAATGGCTTCGACTGGGACTTTAAAAGATAAGAACTTCGAATTAAATGATAATAATATAAGGAATAATTCTGAAGATATTATTTTTTTAATCAACTAAAATCCATTTCATCGACTGTCTTATGAAGATAAACTGTTTGTCAAAGAATTAAAACAAACAGACCATCTCTGCTTTGTTCTGATCTTAGTACATCATTAATAAATATTGGAGGAGGCAAGATGCAACTAACACCTGCTATGGTAAGTATAATTGACTTGTCGGCAGTAAAGTACTTAATAAATTATTTTGTTGACCGTGCATACTTTTTACTAGTACTACTAACATACGTATAGATCACATTGCTTCAACTTGTAAATTGGTACTTTTAAGGAAGCAAAATATTTCTACCGCAATTGATAGTACAAGAAAAATTTAAATTAAAAATTTTAATTCAAAGGTGAAAGAAATGTTTTGTGGTCTGGCAACTTATTTTTGTACATGAAAGGGGAAAAACATGCAGCTGCACATCTCTTAAAAAATATAAATTTCAATTATAAGGTATTTGACCTTGAATGAAAATAAAATTCGCCTGCGGTGCGTTTTTTCTCTAGATGCCGTGACTCACCAAAGTTTTGATGCACGAGCCGCCACTGGTTTTGACCCGTTCGTGTATACAAACTGGTATTCTTTATGATTTGCTTTGAGGGCTATGAAAAGTTGTCGATAGAGCTCAGGTGGGGTTTGTTCTTTGGGGTAGTTTGATAGATCTAATATAATTTTTGGTTGGGATATTATCCAGGGGGATGTTTATGGAAGGATATATTTTCTGGATGCGGGCGTGAAATTTGGAGATCTTGGAAATATGAATTTTTGTGTTAATGGAGTACTTTTATGCAGTTCTGTTTTGGTTTTGAAAAGTTTTTTAAATGCTGGGTTTTCTAGGTTATTAGTTAATTTTATTATATATATATATATATATATATATATATATATATATATATATATATATATATATATATATATATATAGTTATCGATTTTTGATTCGATCCCCACTTAATGTGTCCGAGCGCTTTTATTATATTAATTTCTATTCATGCATTCTTTCTTTAAGTTTAGTATGTGGGGTCCCCATGTTAATTTTTTGTCGTACGTCACTCCCAGAAACTTTATTGTGTTCACGTATTAAATATATGTATTGTTAATTTTTATTCTTGGGTGTTCTTGGTTTTTTCTAAGTTTGCAGAAGTGAATGGCTTGTGTTTTTTCTTCTGAGAACTGGAAACCTGTTGTGCTTGTCCATTCATTTAGTCCTTCGATTGTTTGTTGGAGTTTTTCTTTAATGGTGTTTATATTTTTGCTTTTGTAGTATACTACTAAATCGTCTGCAAACAAAGATAGTTGGACGCTGTTTGGAATGTACTGATTTACTTTGTTCATCGCAATCAGGAACAGTGTTACACTTAATAGCTCTCCTTGGGGTCCCCATTTTGTTGTTTTCTATCTTCGGATATACAGCCGTTTGCTTTTACTTGAAATGTTCTATTTTTAAGGAAATTTTCTATATATTTTAGGACTTGCCTTTTCAGGTTTTGTTCTTTTAGTGTTTTTAGTATATAGTATTTCCAAATAGAGTCGTATGCTTTTTGTATATCGACAATGATGGCGACTAAGTGTTGTTTGTTTCTGAATGCTTTCTCAATTTCTTGGTCTAGCGTTATAATTTGGTTTATGGTGGATCTATTTTGTCTGAATCCGCTTTGCTCTGGTATAAGTAAATGGTTGGATTCTACATACCATATTATTCTCTTGTTGACCATTCTTTGGAGTATTTTGCTTAAGCAGTTTGATAATGATATGGGTCTGCAGTTGTTGGGATTTGATTTATCTTTTCCTGGTTTGAGAATGGGGATGGTAAGTACTTCTCGCCATTTGTCTGGATATTTATTGTTTTCCCATATGAAGTTATATACAGGATGGTGACTTGGACGACGCAGCATAGGGGTTTCAATGGTAAAATATTAATGTACAATTATTTGCTCTCCTAATTATTTTAAATTAAAATTATATTTAGATTTTTGCTACAGAAAAAAATACTGCATCCGAATATGCTATTGTTTATAATTTCTCAATTTCCGGTACCGCAAAAATAATGGTGTTTTATATCCTGCTCATTTATTTGTGAATTTGGCGGTAAATATATACAACACATTGTTAATTTTGAGGGGGTATAAGTTTGAACTGCAACTGCTTCTATTGTTGTATTGCGTATTATTTCCTGTATGTATGTATCGTTTCTTGCAAAGATGGCTACCCCTCCGCTGGCGTTAAATGGGATGTTTCTGTCTTTTCTTATGGCTTTGTAGTTGGATATTGCGACGTTTTGGTTAGTTTTAAAGCAGGTTTCCTGTATGCAGATAAATTAGGCATTATATTCTGCTATAAGTTTTTTTTATTTCTCCTATATGTGAAAAGAAGCCGTTCAGTTCCATTGCATGTGTATGTGTGTGTGGATCCTCCACTCTACCTCAAATACTATCATTCAGAAAATTTTGAAACCTTGTATTTCGAACTTTTTCTCTAATGGAAAGAGCCAATTAGATTTTGGTGAAAATAGGATAACCGGAAATGGCACTTTACTAGAAGCTCAAAATGGTATTTCTTCGAAAAATACCTTTAAATGTTATTTTTTCGAGATTAATGTTCCCAAGTAACACTGACCGACGGTCGACCAAAAAGTGACGTCGACTATAGGTTGAATTTAAGTCATATGCGGCCGTCTAATTTGACGTGGATGCGACGGCACTGCGACGTTGATTTATGGTCTGAAATACGACTATTTAGACGTCTAATTTGATGTCTATGCGACGACACTGCGACGTTGATTTTTGGTCTCAAATAGGACTATTTAGACGTCAGATTAGTGGTCGCTATGACGACCATGTGACGACTTTATATGGTCATAATTAGGTTTATTTAAACCATTGTCACACGTCTAATTTGACGTCTTTGCGACGATTATTTTTACTTTATTATTAATATTATTAAAAATTCATATTCAATTTTTAAATATATTTAATTTGGCAACTTATAATTGTTTATAATACACGAAGGTGTATATTATTTTCGGTTAAATGTCAAATTGATATTTTATATTTTCTTAATGCAATAATATAAACAATAATCTTTAAAATTTTGAAAAAATGTAATAAAAATCAAATTTAATATACATTTTTATTTAATTATGGTTATCCGTCATCATCACCGAAATGGATAAGCCGTAATGATATTTATGTTTTATTTAGTGCGAAATCTATGATGTGTCGTTCCTAGAATACGATTTTGT
Source organism: Harpalus rubripes (assembly GCA_963082715.1). Taxonomy (NCBI): domain Eukaryota; kingdom Metazoa; phylum Arthropoda; class Insecta; order Coleoptera; family Carabidae; genus Harpalus; species Harpalus rubripes. Next base: position 11,353,006 of record OY720461.1, read on the forward strand.
AATACATTTTACTTGTACAAAAATACATTTACTTATATAAGAATATATTTTCACTTACCGGTAGCAGTACAATTCAGTACACAACACCTTAATCGTGTCATCTTAAATATTAATAAGATTTTTCATACAGAATGACTTGCACAAGACGATAAAGACAATACTGTTTGAATCGAATCATTTCAATAATTCAAAATGACAATTCAAAAATTTGCGTCAAGTGTCAAGTGAAAAAAATGACGTACTATTGATACTGGTGTCGCCATCTCTTGTACGGAAGCAAAACTAAAATTGCTATCCCGGTCTCCGCCATTTACGTTTCCCGAGCCTGTCTATCACAACGTAAGAAAATAACCTGTTTGACGTTTCTGACAATTTGATTTGAAAAAATATCGTTAGTTATTACAATAATAGAAGTATTATGCTGGATTAATAAATATAGTTGAAAAATACAGTTTTGTTTAAATAATATGAATAAAAATTGTACATTGCGTAACAAAATTATGTATGATGTGATGTATTCCCAACTCATTTCCAATAAATCTAGTACTACAGAAAGGGTCTACACTTATTCGTAATACTCTTTCTTCCAGTAACGCGTTTTCCTGCTCGTCCTATATTCTGATTACGTGGCTAACGTGTATTTTTTGAAGACACATTAGCAGTCTTTTCAAATTTTGTCACGAATTTAGCAATTATGAAAACACGCTCTTCATTAGTATAAATATTCAGTTTAATAATTTCAGACAATTAAACTAGAGACAATATCAAATTATCAGTAACATTAAATAAGTTAACTTACGTTGTGACAGATCAAACGTCACGCATTTATTTATTTTTTGTCTAATTCCATGGCTGTCGTAATTTTCGACATTTTCATATTTAATTTCTGTCGTTACAAAGCAGGTAAAGGTAATTATGTTTTTATACGACCACCATAGAAAATTATTCCTTTAGATTTGATACATCATATGTCAAAAGGGGCAATTGCCCACGATATAAAAATTGTGGATGGAAATAATTATTTCCGTCTTCTCTAAAACCAATCATATTAATTATAATTATTTCCATTCGCTTCAATAACCAACCAATATGCCACATAAGCCGATGTTCTCTCTTCTCTTTAATTGTTGCTATGGTTACCACATTTTTTGACAAGACGACGTTTTTGTGAAAAAAATGTTTAAATAAGGGCGGTATTCATAGTCCATTCTCAAGTAAATACTTAAGAGGAATGCCTACTGGGGGAAGGGGAGGGCGAAAACGCGATTTGTTTTCACCTTAAAATCGCATGTATTCATTAAATTATTTTTATAATTCTTTTTTTATTTTACAGAGGGAGATTGATTGTATGACATTTCAGTGTTGAAATTTTAAATATTTGCCCTCTTTTATATTCATAGCGTCATGAACTTTGCTAACTTTGCCAACTTTGTAGTACATTTAAGGATTTTGTACTTAAAATATTAAAATTTCAACACTGAAATATCATACAATCAATCTCTCTCTACAAAATAAAAAAAGAATTATAAAAATATTTTCATAAATAGATCCGATTTTAAGGTGAAAAGAAAACGCATTGTAGACATAAAAATAGGTTCAAGCAGTGGCGCCTCTAGTGCTAAATATTCGAATTGCATTTAAGCTCCATCTCCAATTCAGGATTGTACTCGATACAATGTTCTATGTAATTATGTTCAGTAATAATAACGAATATGAAATACATTTGTGTCTAGGTATTGTTTTCATAGTTTTTAATTACCAAATTAAGATCAGTTTATTTACCACTTAATATTCCAACGTTTATCAAATTAGCAGTGCAGTGTGTGAGGAATAACAAAAACACAAATACAGATTAATTTGGATATTACGTACTCCAGATATAAAGAAAGTTCGCTTATAATGAGAAAACATATTATCCCTGAATATAAATCTTCTATATACCATGTATTTTGTGCTTTTTTATAACGAACCCGTTTATAGCGAATAATCGCATATAACTAAATTTACAGCAAAGGATTGCAATAATTCTCGATTATAACGATCTATTTAGGTTACTCAACAATAATGTATTTATACATAATTGGTATTACATTTTGTAAGAATATTTTTTTAATTATAACATTTTTGTATTACACTCCAATCAGTACTAGACACATAGACGAAATATCGAGAGAAATTCGGAATGATGCTTAGAAATAAACTCAAAACCACCCATTTTTTAAACAGGCGCTGTGGCATTCTCAACGTCATTTCAAAATAACATGTACTTTACTCATTAATTCAATTTTTTTTACCTCTTACCTCATACCTGGAAGAGAGGTATAGGAAACATGCTATAATTTCGATAGTAAGATTTTAGTGAATAAGCACGATTTAGGATCCCTACAACACAATTTTAATATTTTCGCGATGATGTCTGTGGGTATTCGTTCGGCCTGGCTGTGCTCAGACGAATCCGTGGACGCGTATGCGCCTCGATGACTCACACGGACACGTTTGTCGGGGTTGCCATATTTTGGGATTTTCCCCTATTTTTTATGGAATTGTATCTATTAGAGGTGGGGGGACAGGGTTACAGTTGTTCTGGGGAATTTTATAGTGGACGGCAGATACGAGCTAAGCTATAGTCATAATGTAGAAAAAAAATATGTTTCCTTAACCAAAACACCAAAATTTAGAATTATGTAACAAAATTTATTTAAAAAAAATATATTGGTACGGGTGCATATTATAAATCCGTATGGAACAAAGTCTCTTCCAAGGATATTTCCCTTATCGTTCCATATACAATGATTAGTATTTGAATTCCCAATTCCAGGAATCCCTTTCACTGGTATACAGTGCAAAAAATAAATTTTCTTTGGGGTGTTCCACTTGGGGATATCAGTATCGGTCTTCTAGCAACCCTTCAAAATGTCCGTTACAATATTGTTTTCTCAACTCATTCGTTGCAGATTTTGAATGTGAATTAGTTTAGTGTTATATTTTATACAACATCAAGGTTACCAAAGAGATGGGAAGAAGACGAGGAAATAAATCTCGACGATTTCTAAGCGCAAAGCGTAAAAGTTCAAGAAATCTTTATGAATATAATAAGTGTAGAAAATGTGATATTGCTTATGGCAGCAAAACATCTATGGACACTAATATTACTCAAGTGAAAAGTGATTTAAATGTAATAACACAGTAAGTACTATATTTGAATAATCTTTTTGGTTCTTCGGAAATAATTTATATAATATTATCTTGTCATTAATGCGATTATAAAAACAATTATTTGTTCATAAACAACTATAATGTAATTTTTTTCAGTGTATCTACAAGAAATTTTAATCCTTCATCACCATTAGAAATGGAAGGTGTCTGTATTTCCAACGAAACGTTCATCCAAGGTTCAAATTCATCTACAAGCAATTTGAATCCTTCATCAGAAATGGAAGATTTCTACATTTCCAACAAAACGTCCAGCCAAGGTTCGAATTCATTTACAAGAAATATTAATCGTTCATCATCAGAAATGGAAGATGTCTGCATTTCCAAGTCTAGTGTTTGCTATGTAAGCCATGTAAGCGCTCATATTATTTACCTTCTTTATTTATAATTATTTTATACTATATTGTTTATAAGTGGTGTTATTAAGTTCATTAATTTATCTACTTATACAAATTCTCATTAATTACAGATTGCGGGTAAAACTTCTAAGATAGAGGAAGAAGTAGATATAAAAGGACGTCGAATAGTAAATTTTTCTCATTTTTTCAACTCATTAAAAGAGATTTCGAACCATAGTAAAATTTTTGGATGCACAGTACAAAATTTGATTATCACGAATGAAAAACAACAGGGATTCAACTCAATCTTGGAATTTACGTGTAATATGTGCAACATGAAATGTGTTATATCCACAAATGAGTTTGAAAACGTAAATATGGAGCCTAGTTCATTTGTAAACACACCAATAAATTTAGCGGCTGTGGAAGGAATAATGGGAATCGGTGCAGGCTTTAATAACATGCAGGAATTGTTTTGTACAATGGACATTCCATGTATGGGTAAAGAAACGTACAAAAAGTATGAGAAAATTGTATTAGATGGATGGGAAGAAGTTGCATTTAAAAAATGATAGAAGCTGGAGAAAAGGATGTACGATATGCTATTGAAAATGGTAACGTAGATAAAAATGGAATTCCTTGTATCACCGCTATTGCAGACAATTGTTGGTCTAAACGAAGCTATCGAAATAATTCCAACGCTTTATCGGGTGCAGCAGCAATTATTGGAAGAAAATTTGGAGAAGTTTTGTTCATAGGAATCAAAAATAAATATTGTTTCGTCTGCTCTAATTCTGAAAGAATTAATAACGAAACTCCTAACCACATTTGTAATAAAAATTTTGAAGGCTCATCCGCAAGTATGGAAGCTTCAATATAAGTTGAAGGATTTGCGAAGAGTATAAGCATGCATGGAATAAAATACACAAAAATTATAGCGGACGGTGACAGTAGCTGTTATAAAAAATATTAAAATCAAATCCGTATCCTGGTACAGTAATTGAAAAAATCGAGTGTAGAAATCACATATTACGAAATTTCTGTAACAAAATGAAAGCTGTGAGTACAGACACTAGATTTCCGCTAAATTTAAGAAGCATATTAAGTGGAAGAATACGTAGATTACGACGAGCAATAAAATGTGCCATTAATTTTCGAAAGAATGAAGACATATAACATAGTGACAAAATTAAATTATTACAAAGTGACATCGACAACAGTATTAAACACGTATTAGGTGAACATTCAGCATGAGCTAGTTACTTTTGTTCGAAAAAGGACGAAGAAAATGTATTTATCCGCATTACTAGTTGCCCGGAATTACATAACAGAGTACAAACTTACATAAAATCGGTCTCAATTCATGCAAGAAGTTTTATTAATGATATTGACAGTAACATAGTTGAACAATTTAATTCAGTATTTGCAAAGTTTATTGGAGGCAAGAGAATAAATTTTTCTAAAAGCAAATCATACCAAAGCAGATGCTTTGCTGCAGTGGTTTCGTATAATACAAAGAGCAGACCACATTATTCGTTGCATAAAACTTTGTTAGGAAAGGGTCCATCAAAAACTAAACAAAAATTTGAACTGTACCGTCAAAAACAAAACAGTAAATGTAAAAAATTAAGAAAATTAAAATGCAGAAAACTATTTACAGAAAATAAAAAAAGAATGATAATATCGACTATGGAGAATCATGTCAAAAACCTGATATGGATGATGAAATGTTTAATAGAGAAAAATTAATATATTTAAACAGTTTAAAAAAGTGAGGAGCAAAGAAGAGAATTTGAGAGAGCCACAATTTTGCAAAGCGGAAGTAGTCTTTGGTTAAAAGAGAGAAGAAAACTTTTAACAGCTTCTAATTTCGGCATAATTTGCAAACGAAGAAAAACTACAAGTTGTGAAAAATTAGTAATAAGATTATTATACGCAGCAGATTTAACAACTGTGCCAGCAATAAATTATGGCAGAATACATGAGTCAATAGCTCGAGTGCAGTTAGAAAAACAATTAAATGTCGCAATTGAACAATGTAGCATGTTCATATATCCTGAATACGCATTTTTAGGAGCAAGCCCCGATGGTTTGATAAACAATAAAACAATAGTGGAGATAAAATGTCCATATAATCCAAAAAAAATGTCATTTGAGGAATTAATAAAACAAAAAAAATAAGTTTTTTTAAGACGGACAAAAATGGCAAATTAATAATAAATAAAAACCACAATTGGTGGTACCAAATACAAGGGCAATTAAGAATAACTAATTCAGATGTATATATTTTCGGAATCTGGACGTCAGAACAAGAGGAACTGAGAACTGAATATATTAATAGAGACAACAATTTTTGGCAAATATTCATGGAAGATAAATTAATAACATTTTATTACAAATGTATTCTGCCCGAACTTATTGACCCAAGGCATACACATAATATGAAAATACGCGACATTATATAATTTTTTTGATATATTTTAATTTTAATAATTTTTATTTATTCCTTTTCTGATAATGTACTGGGGTATTTTACCGATTTTTTCTGATAATATATAAAAATCTAGGAATATTGGTAAAAACGCGAAGTTAAAATTCAAATGAATAAGCGAGATATGAATTTTTCTAGTTGCTTATCTTATGCTTCTCAAACAGTTAATTCTAAGGGTATCTGCATTGTCTGCATTAGGCATATCATCATCATCATCATCGCATTCCAATTCAAAGAATTATTGCGAAACGCTTAAGCGCCAAAATCCGTTTTTGAGGTGGATTACTTCTTTTTCTGTTTTATAAATTTTCGTGTTTTTTTTGCTTTGGTTGTAATTTCTTTCCATAATTTTCGGTCTTTGCATTTTGTTTTCCATTCTTTAATATTCATTGCTCTCATATCTTCTTCTATTTCTTCCAGCCATCTCTTCCTGGGTCTTCCTCTGTTTCGTATGCCTAGTGGTGTCCAGATTGTTATTTTTTTTATGAGTTCTTTGGGTGCTCTTCTCATTATATGGCCGTACCATTCTAGTCTGAGTGCTTTTATATGTTTAACTATATTTCCGCCTTTCAGGGTTTCTTCTATTTCTGCTTTTGTTTTCAGTCTTCTTTCTCCTTCTATAGTTACATTAGGGCCAAGTATTGTTCTCATTACCTTCCTTTCAAATCTTTTTAGGTCCGCCTCTTCTTGTTTATTTATTATTGTTGTTTCCATGGCATACATAACCGCGGGCCTTATTAGCGTCTTGTATATGTTTATTTTTGTTCTTTTACTCAGCTTTGTACTTTTTAGCAGAGTCCTGTTTCTTCCGAAGGCTTGGTTTCCTTTTTGAATTCGTTCTGCTACTCTTTCATTACCAGTTTTCCCTATTGTAACTCCCAGGTAGTTAAACGTCGATACGGCTTCAAATTTGTATTGTTCTGTTATTAAATGTGTGCTTTTATCCATTCTAACTTGTGTTAGACTCATGTACTTCGTTTTGTTTTCATTTATTTCAAGTCCTAGTTTCCTCGCTATGTTGTCTATTTCGTCTATACATCTGACTAGTTAGGCATATACTCATTTATTTTTATTAAATGTGTTTTCCATTGTCAAATTAATCACTAATTAATACGCAAATAAAGAAAAATATATAAATAAATACAGTTATATTACTTCAATCTACCTCATGAAACATTTTGACCATTAGGATTACTAGTGTTTCTAGTACTTAATTTGAATGCAAACAAAAACAACGAACAGTAGGTCTAGTTGACTCGAATTCATCAAAATTTTTACAAAAATAACCAATTAGCAGGCTCGGGGCTCCTCAAGGCCTCCCCAGAGATTATAACGTCACGTTTACAATAATTAAGCATTTTTACTACAACAAAGTAATATTTCATCATTTTCTTTTTACTAAAACTCTTAATTTAACGTACATATGCTACCTTATAATTATTGAAGTTTACCTACTATTTCTTTGCAATGGTACTTATGGTAGAATACCCCATTATTTAAAAATATTGTAATTTATATATTTACATTTAATTGTTTATTCATGCACCTGCTTTTATTTTATTTTCGGATTAGCTATGTTGTATTTTGTATTGTACAATTTTTTATATTTTAAAATGTAATACAAAATTGGCGAAGTTTATAACGCAATTAATAAAAATTAAGGCAAATGCCATGCAAGCAGCTTACATCCACAAAATAAAAAAGGAATTATAAAAATGTTTTAATATTTACACCTGATTTTAAGGTGATTACTAAACCATACGTATATTATACTGCAGCTGCAGTGAAATAAAATTCAGTCCGTGTATTGTCCCCCTGTAGTCTGTCGTCTCCCACTACCTGAGTTGTTCATTGCTTAGCTCCGCCTTTTACCTCAATTAGAGTGAACCCCTTTCCACCCGACCCTTCCGCTGAATTTAGATAGTGCTGTATCTATTCGTGTTAAGTTCGTCTCCATGGAGCCTGGCTTGTTTATCAACGTCGACTTGTTGTAACTACCCGTTCATAGTCGTGACTTAAGCAGATCTTCAGAAATAAGTATTTACTTAATATGAAGAAACGGGAATTGGAACAGCCTTAGGAATCCAAAATATGAATTGAAAGTTGACAATTATTTAAACAATTTTTTTTTTATTTGTCTTCCAACTTAACCTCAAAACCTACAGACCTCTCATCATGATGGATGGATTTTTCAACCAAATTAAACTACAATATGGAGATTCAAACTATGTATCCATAATGTAAAAACGACAAGAATATTATTACCATGTTGGTGAGTGGTTTATTTGTATTATATTGTTTTAAATTGTAATGTACAAAATTTTTAATAGCTGATGATGGAGAAATTTTTATCTCCGAAACGTTCGATTCAAGACAAATAAAAAAAATTTGTTCAAATAATTGTCAACTTTAAATTCATACTTTGGATTCCTAAGGCTGTTCCAATTCCCGTTTCTTCAAACTTTTAAGGATCCAACTTAACCTCAAAACATATTTACTTAATACTGACTTCATGGAGCCGATGCTTAAATAAATAAATAAATAAATAAATAAATAAATAAATAAATAAATAAATAAATAAATAAATAAATAAATAAATAAATAAATAAATAAATAAATAAATAAATAAATAAATAAATAAATAAATAAATAAATAAATAAATAAATAAATAAATAAATAAATAAATAAATAAATAAATAAATAAATAAATAAATAAATAAATAAATAAATAAATAAATAAATAAATAAATAAATAAATAAATAAATAAATAAATAAATAAATAAATAAATAAATAAATAAATAAATAAATAAATAAATAAATAAATAAATAAATAAATAAATAAATAAATAAATAAATAAATAAATAAATAAATAAATAAATAAATAAATAAATAAATAAATAAATAAATAAATAAATAAATAAATAAATAAATAAATAAATAAATAAATAAATAAATAAATAAATAAATAAATAAATAAATAAATAAATAAATAAATAAATAAATAAATAAATAAATAAATAAATAAATAAATAAATAAATAAATAAATAAATAAATAAATAAATAAATAAATAAATAAATAAATAAATAAATAAATAAATAAATAAATAAATAAATAAATAAATAAATAAATAAATAAATAAATAAATAAATAAATAAATAAATAAATAAATAAATAAATAAATAAATAAATAAATAAATAAATAAATAAATAAATAAATAAATAAATAAATAAATAAATAAATAAATAAATAAATAAATAAATAAATAAATAAATAAATAAATAAATAAATAAATAAATAAATAAATAAATAAATAAATAAATAAATAAATAAATAAATAAATAAATAAATAAATAAATAAATAAATAAATAAATAAATAAATAAATAAATAAATAAATAAATAAATAAATAAATAAATAAATAAATAAATAAATAAATAAATAAATAAATAAATAAATAAATAAATAAATAAATAAATAAATAAATAAATAAATAAATAAATAAATAAATAAATAAATAAATAAATAAATAAATAAATAAATAAATAAATAAATAAATAAATAAATAAATAAATAAATAAATAAATAAATAAATAAATAAATAAATAAATAAATAAATAAATAAATAAATAAATAAATAAATAAATAAATAAATAAATAAATAAATAAATAAATAAATAAATAAATAAATAAATAAATAAATAAATAAATAAATAAATAAATAAATAAATAAATAAATAAATAAATAAATAAATAAATAAATAAATAAATAAATAAATAAATAAATAAATAAATAAATAAATAAATAAATAAATAAATAAATAAATAAATAAATAAATAAATAAATAAATAAATAAATAAATAAATAAATAAATAAATAAATAAATAAATAAATAAATAAATAAATAAATATATCATCACGTCTTATTACCCATTGCTGGGTGTGCCAATCTGCTTTGTACACAGATATCGGTAAGGCATTGCTTATTTGATATCTGTTATTATTCTTTAAATTTTGACTTGGCAACATGCAATTTAATGTCAAATAATAAATTTGACATTTCAAATGGAGAATATTAAAATATAAATTAGTACTAATCTATGGCAAAACAATGAAAATAAATTTATTGACAAATTAAATCATTTTGACGTACATTATAAAGGCGATTTCGGGCGACATACCCGTTCACTTCTTCGGATTACTTACGGTTAGTTACGGTATGATATGGTTAATGGTGGCGCCAAAAATCGTTGGTTCACTGTTGACACCGTGCTTGGTGGTCATGTATATTCTGCGACATTTAAAACTGTCAAAAATAGTGTCTGACAATTAAAATGCATTAACGGAGAAAGATAGTTTTTTCCGTATTTGTTCAAAAAAGAGTCAACGAAAATAATGTCACCCTGTTTGACATAAGACCACGACTCCGACTGTTTTGACTTTTGACATTTCAAAAAATACATGTTAAAAAGAGATAGAAATAGTGAACAGAGAGCTGACACGACTCGCAAACCCGTTCAGCTGTGAGCACTGATCCAAGCATACTGGGTATGTTGGTCCTAGCGCCCGAATGTGTGAACGTACCTGAACGCAACATACCGCAAGTGAACGGTTGTCGCCCGAAATCGCCTTAAGTGTATATGGTCTGTCATAAGTGATTTTTAAAATGTCAAAAAATCGGCATTATACCCCATTAGAGAAAAAGATATTTCTTGATATACTAAAAGTATATAAAAATATAAATAAATATATCATCACGGCTTATTACCCATTACTGGGTGTGCCAATCTGCTTTGTATACAGATATCGGTAATGATGAAATATTTGCTCCGTGCGGGCGCTTACCAGGCATCACCTCACGGGCGCTCATTGCTGGCGTGGAGAGTGCACCACAGGGGTCAATTTTGTGCCATTTAAAATTGGAAATATTTGGCGTCAGTAGGGATCGAACCCGGTTCCCCAGATTCGCGACCTGACACTCTGGCACGCGGCCACGAGACCCCATATATAAAAATATTATTCAAGTAAAGAAGAGTGATTCAGTTTCTTTATCTGAAAAAGTAAATGCGTGGAATAAAATTGTGGAACACTACAATAATTCAAAAAATATCACGCAAGAAGTATAATTTTAAAATATATAATTATCTACATATTTTCATTTTATTCTCTTCTATTTTATATACTTATTAATATTAGAGATCCATCACACAGTTAAAAAAATTATGGTTTAACATAGAGACAAGTCAACGAAATGCCCTTACTAAGGAAAAGCAAGCTAGAATGGCAACAGGTGGTGGTCCGGAGGAGACACCAGCAGAAATTGACCCCGATGTAAATGAAATTGCGCCTCATTTAATGAGTACTGCACCAGTGCTATTTTCCTCAAATATCAAGAAATCTACTGGTAATATTTTATACTCATTAATCATTATATGTCGTAAAATAAATGTTTTTTTTTTATTAGATCAAAGATATATAATTCAGGAAATTGTAAGATATGGAATTGAAGAAATTAATTACACTTGCCAAGAATCTGAACAGAATAATGATAGCAGGATAAATATTAGTAAAACATAAATTTAATATATTTTTAGAACAAAATAGGAAATTAATGATTTTTTACAGATTCATATACTGCAATGAACGAAAATTATAGTATTGTAACGTATTTTATTTATTTGGGTGAAGTGTAAATATTAGACAATTATTATTAATGAAAATAAAAGTTTATTATAACGATAAATAGATATTAAATATAATTAAAAGATGATAAATATAACGAACACTACGATTAAACAAATATTAAACACTAATTAAGATTAAGAATATCATAAAACACTTAAACACTAAGATTATTTATTTAAACAATATATAGATCACATATTTATTTATACAACTGTATTTATTTATATTCACCACTTGTCTACTATCTGTTTATATCACCAACTGTTTAACACGCAACGCTTATTTATATCAGACTGTCCAGTGCCTTCGCTAACGGTGCTTATATACCCTAGCCGAAAATTCCAGAACTCACTGGAACACTTCTAGATAAAACACAATAGATTACATCAACCGCGTATTTAAGCAGGCTCCGACCAGTCGGTTGCGTCATCGCTAACAATAGACACTCGCTCGTCCCTGCGACAGCGACGGGGACAGAGGCGGTATCAGTGGCGGCGACGGCGGGCACTGCACATTGCAGTATAAATGAATATATTTTAAGTAATGAAACAAACGGTATAAATAATTTTAATTGCTTTTACAATTACAAGAAAAATTATTATTATATTAATTTTATATAGATTCGGAACACTCAAAAACAGGAAGCAGTAATAACAATAATAAAAACACCTTACAAGAAAACAATTTTAATAACAGTAAGAAAAACTAAATCTCGTTTTGAAAATTATTACATTTCTATTTATTTAATTAGATACTACAAAAAAGAGAAAATTAAATAATGAAAATGTACTAAAAATTCGAAGAATTAATGTTATAATACAACAAGAAAAATAAATTGCAAACTTAAAAAGAAAAAATGAAGAAGCATTACATAAACTGAAAGTAGCACATTTGCAGGAACTTCATGAAAAAGAGCTAGAATCTTTGAATATATAATACATAATAAGAACGGCAACGCATATAACCTATCAAGATACTATATCTTTCTCTTTTTATTCACAAAATTATTATAAATAGCTAGTGACTCCTATCGCCAAACTGTGTAAACTACGATGAATCGCGCTGACAGCATTGCCAAATAGTACATTTAGCTGGTAATAGGCGTGCTGCGTTACCGTACAGATAGAAAGCGCGCACGGCCCTTCTGCCCGGCTGCTATCAGATAAAACGTAGAAGTAGTAGAAGTTATACTTGAATAAGAATAGTTTTGCTTTTCGAAATAATATATAATATAAATATTTACGTATTTTTAGTGGGTTAGTGAATAATAATGGCATCTTCTCACTGCTGTGCATATAAAGATTGTTTAAATTCAAGGAAATTATGTCCAGATATGTCTTTTTTTAATTTTCCTTCAAAGCCTGATGATCCGCGCTTACAAATTTGGAGTGAAAATAGTGGAAATTTAAGTTTGATGGATTTAGATCATAGACAATTAAAAAACAAATGTATTTGTGAGAATCATTTCCCAGCAGAATTTATAATGTCTAGCGTATCTAACAAACGGAAATTATTGGTCAAGCCTGCCGTTCCTTTTAAATATTTTAATACTTCCACTACTGACGACTGTGCAAATTCGTCACCGAAAGAGTTAGTTGTTAAAAAACCGACAAAAGTGTATATCAATGTTCTCAAAAGTACTGTAATCGATGAGCAAACTATAGATGACAATACAAAATACATTACACCAGACAAACAAAATTACAGAATAGAAAATGAGCCAGAAAGAAAAGCTGAACCAAGAAAATTATTTTTTCAATCACCCATGAAAACAGTTAGTCCAGTAAAACAAAATTTACGCAATAGAGTTATTCAACAGTCAAAATTAATAAAAAGTTTAAAAATTCAAAATAATAAATTAAAGGCAAAATTAGAAAAATTATCAACAAGCAATACAATTCAAGTTGCTGGCGTGTCAGATGACGGTTTAGTAGTAATAAATATGATAAAACGACACAAAAACAGGCAGCAGTGGACTCGAGAAGAAAAACTTCTTGCATTATCATATTATTATAAGTCGCCATCTCTCTACAAGCATATGATATACAAATCGAAAATACCACTTCCTGCACCACGTACAATTAGATTCTGGTTGAAAATATATCAACTCAATACAGGTTAAAATACAAGTCTTATTTCAAAATTTAAAATAAAAGTTACAAATATGGATAAAGATGAACGGCAATGTGTTATCCTATTTGATGAATTATCTATTAAAAAATCATTACAATATAACGAGTCGCAAGATCTAATTGAAGGGTTTCAGGACCTCGGAGAAAAACTGGGACGATGCTCAAAAATTGCAGATCATGGGCTTGTTTTCATGATAAGAGGTTTGCTAAAGAACTGGAAGCAGCCGCTTGCATATTATATCAGGTCCTATAAAAGGTGATTCGTTAAAAATATTGATAGAAGAAAATATTAAAAATTGTTTTGATATTGGTCTTCAAGTGCGGGGCGTTGCTTGCGATCAGGGAGCGAATAATAGAAGAGCATATAACTTATTACATACGTCGAGTGAAGATCCTTTCTTTTTCGTGAATAATCATAAAATTTATGCCTTTTACGATACTCCTCACTTGATAAAATCCGTACGTAATAATCTTTTTCTACGACCACCATGAAAAGTTGATATTTATGCTCTCTTTTGTCATCGTAAAGTTAATGATTACTAAGGAACGAGCAAAACAACACTTTACGGCGCGTCTCCCATAGCAACGCGCGGTAAAGTACTTAATTTGCTCGCTTAGATAAATACATATTATTGCTGAAATTTTAATTTATTAAAACAATACTTACGAAATCTAAAATATACGTTAGGTTCTGTTTTACACTACAAATGTGCTACAAACAATATGAAGTTAGCTACGCTACCAACTTATTTATTTAATTAAGTTACAACTTTATTCTGTTGGTGAATGTACATTTAATTACAACTATAAATGTATTTCATAATTAACAAACTTAGTGGATTTAATCATTGACCGACAATGTTAAAATTGAATGTGCAGTTTTGACAGTTTTGTATATTTATACGAGAGCTTGAAACAGCTGACTAGGATAAATTAGATTCTGTGACTGTGACATTCTCACTAGAATATTCAGTTAGTGTGGCAGTGGCAGAAGTTTGATTCTCCTTGTTTGTTAAAATTGTATGCGCTGTATCAATTTTATTTTTCAAACTTTCATCAACATAACCTTTTCCAACATCTGTCAGCTCCGGAATTAGCTAGTAATGTAGCAGAGGATCTGCGGAAACAATGGCCTGTAAATGATTTCGAATCAGGTAAATTTAGATATTGTGCAATGTTAAATGAAATTTTTCCTGTAGTGTTCATTCCAACAACTTGTGCGGTACATTTGCCATGCTTATAATTTATGAATAATCACCGAGATGATATGTTAGAGGGTCGAAGAGCAACATATCTTCTGTACATTGACAAAAGATTATGATCATCAACAATAAATGTTCGCTGCACATTAGTTTTTGAGTCTGGAATCTTCACAATTAAAATGAACCCATTGAATTTGCTGATATCAATATCGTTCTTAACTGCTAGTGTTGATTTTAGCATGGAAAAAATGGAACAAAGAGAAGACGGTTTCATTACATTAGATTTTTCCAAAAAATAAGCTAGTAAAACATTTTCACTGTAATTCTTGATTTTTCTTAACTTACACCATTCAATGAAGAGGTTATAATTCTTTTCGTATAATGCTCTTGATTTTGCAGGTAATAAACTCAAGAAAGCATTTTGCGCCGTTTCGAATATATCTGGAGGAGTACAAGAAAATCACTATCTTCACTATTTTCGAAGATTTTTGAGCACATTTTTGATGTATGTGTGAAAACTTTTCATAAAACAATGATTGTTGGCATCAGAATTATTTATTTAATCATATCGTCATGGTTACAGCAACACAAAACAGGAAATTGGTTGAGATTGAATTGAACTTACTAAACAGGTATTATTATTTTTTTATTTCGTTAGTAAAGTCGTAGAAAAAATTATGTGTGCATCTCTAGCGTAAAGTATCTTTATTGCTCTAGCTCGATTGTAGCGCTCGCTGCGCTCGCGCTTCAATCTACGAGCACGAGCAATAAAGATTCACTTTACGCTCTTGATACACAAATAACTATTTGCAGAGCGATATTTTTATGAATGAACAACGAGTTTCGTGGAATGACATTATTGGTACGTACAATCTAGACAGAAATGGAAAACTCGCTAAATCTATGCCAAATATCACTGAGAAGCATATTTACCCCCGTGCTTTTGATAAAATGTCTGTGAAACTTGCTACACAAGTATTCAGCAAGAAAGTATCTACCGCTATTGCAGCAGCAGTGAAAACTGGGTACTTGACAAGTAATTCTGGCATAAATATGTCGGTTTTTATAAATTATATAAATGATATTTTTGATGCTCTTAATAGTAGAGTGTTACGGGATAGCAATCCACGTAAAAGTGCACTATCAGATCACAATAAATTGGTAAAATCCATTTTAATAGATGCAATTAATTTTGTAAAAAGCTGCAAAATGTATAATAAAAATAACATTGAAAGGAAGAATGTATACTGCTTTAACGGATTATTTCAAACTATAAATGCTACTTTAAAATTATTTGAAGACATGAAAACCGAAAATTATAAGTTTCTTTTAACGTCAAGACTGCAACAGGATCCATTAGATAACCTTTTTTCCGTCATTCGAAATCGAGGAGGATATAACCCTAATCCTTCCACAAAAAGTATGCGGCAGTCTCTCCAACAAAACATGCATGTAAGACTATTAGATACACCATTAGAAACAAGTAACTGTGAACCCGATTTAGATGAACAATTTGATTTAACGTATATAATACCTGATGAAGACGAGAATGTAACCATAACGACTACTGAAGATTTTAGTGAATCAGAATCTGAAATCGAAACTGAATCTAAAGTAATTAACACAGAAAAAGAACCTATTATTTTATTTGAAATGAATAGTATTGTTTATTATGCAGGATACTTATTGTTTAAATTTAATAAAAAATTTAAATGCCAACTTTGCACGCAAAATTTGCAAATAAATGAAGAAGAGACAGTACTAATTGAAGACAGTGAAGTGTTAAGTATGTTACATGATTATGGAAATAATGATACTGTTAAATTATTGAAGAGACCAACGCAACAGTTTACGGGTATTATTGTTTATGCCTTGAAAACGTTTATAATGTATTTGGATTCTAAGGAGGATATTTAAAAGTTAGAAAACGTGTAGTTTTACTAAAACAACTTTATTAAACGAAGGCTCGTTTCACACTGACTGACCGCCAAAAGTGTGTGCCAGCCGGAACTCAACAAGTAACATGAACACATATATAAATGTTTACAGCCAACCTAAATGTATAAATTATAAATACACTACAATATTTCCTCTCTTCAAAAAAAGAGAATAAGGTTATCTTAATATCTATTACATACAAAAATATGAATAAACCGTTATTATACCAAATGTCACGAAAATTTTATTATTGTACAACAACCCAAAATAACAATCTTAACAACATTTCAAGTTAAACAATCTACCATAAGGTATACAAATTATACAAATGTAATATAAATCAAACAACTATTTCCGCGGTTTCCTCTGAGTTTGTATTTGCGCTGTGTTTCAAAGAAGATCGTGGAATTATGTTTAGGGTTAACTTTTCCAACCTTGATCTATCATCAGTACTACGAGTTCTATCATTATTATGTTTTATTTTTAACATTTGATTTAAATGTCTTTTCCACCTTTCACCGGTCTCTGTTTCGATAAGGTACATTCGGTAGCCAAGTGCTCTTATAATTTTACCGCGAATCCAACCTATCTTTGGAATATTTCGATAATCTTTAATGAGCACGGATTCATTAATTTCAAATTTCATATTACGGCTACCCGGAAAATTTGCTATTTGTTTTTGTTGATTTTGATGGACTGTATCTTTCAAATTTGGCTTTAACAAATCGAATTTTGTTTTCAATTTTTTATTTAATAATAATTTAGCTGGATATTCATTCGTAGTGCTATGCACTGTGTTTCGGTATTGTAACAAAAATCTATTAATTATATTATTGATATTTTCCTTATTATTTCGAAATTTTGATATTTTAATGCAATTTTTAATTAATTTTACCGCATTTTCCGCTAAACCGTTTGTTGAGGGATGATAAGGTGCTCCCATATTTTGTTTTATGTTATTTAGTTTACAGAAATTTTGAAATTCGGCTGAAGTGAATGTTTTTGCGTTGTCACTGACCAATACGCTCGGAAGTCCGAATCTCGCAAAAATATCTCGCAATTTATTTATAGTTAATTCTGAATTCATGGAACTCACTTCGAAGCATTCTATCCATTTAGACATAGCATCGATTATTACAAGGAAGGTTTTACCGCAACTTGTAAAAAAATCTAAATGCAACAGATACCAAGGTTCTGACGGCCATTGCCAAGTAGTCAGTTCCGCTAGTGGTGGACTTTGCCGATAATAGTTACAAGCTTCGCAACTTTGGACGAATCCCTCAATGTCCTGATCCATTTTTGGCCACCAAAAATAACTACGTGCAATCGATTTCATTTTCACTACTCCCGCGTGATTGGAATGTAATTCTTGTAAATAACTTTTTTGTAATTTATCAGGGATAATTAATCGATAACCCCAAAGTAAACAATATTGTTCAACTGAAATTTCATTTTTTTTATAAAGAAAGGTTTTATTTTCGGAGAATTTAAATGATTGGGCCAACCGTTTAAAGTATAATATAAAACTTTACTTAATACGGGATCTTTTTTCGTTTCTAATTTAACCGTTTCAAAATTTAAATTGTTCATATTTGATTCCTGAATGAAATTAATATGTGGTATGGTGCATTCGTGTAATGGTTCGACCGTGTTTTCCTTACTCTCAACTGCAGCGCGAGATAACCAATCTGCCGGATTTTTATTAGATTTAACGTATTCGATATTAAAATCATAGGTATACCCTTTTTAGGACCGAATATAGAAACTAACGGTTTATTATCGGTTACTAAGGTAAATTTCTGACCGTATAAATACATTTAAAAATTTTCAATGCCAAATTTAATCGCCAGAGCTTCCTTCTCTATTTGTGAATATTTTATTTCACTTTTAGACAAAACTCGCGATGCGTAAGCAATAGGTTTGCAACCTTCTTCAAAAACATGTGCTATTACTGCCCCTATACCGTAATTTGAAGCGTCTACAATTAACTTTATTGGTAATTTACTATCAAAATGAACTAAAATTTTAGCGGAGATCAGTATCTGCTTTATTTTATTGAACGATTTTTCACAATTATTGTTCCAGATAAATGATTGATCTTTTTTAAGTAAATTGTACAAAGGATGCAATACTTCGGCTGCGTTTGGAATAAATTTATGACAAAAGTTTATCATACCTAAAAATGCTTTTAATTCTGTAACATTTTGAGGTATTTTTGCTTTAGATATTGCTTCTATTCGCTCCCCAGTAGTACTTAAACCATCTTTATTTATTGTGACCCAAATATTTAACGGAATCTTTAAAAAAATCGCATTTATCTCGTTTGATACGCAAACCACATTCTAATATTTTTTTAAAAACCATTTCTAGTCTTTGAATATGTGTAGCATCGTCCGGCGCGGTAAATAGTATATCGTCTAAGAAACAAACCACTCCTGACATGTCTAATAAAACTTGTTCCATCATTTTTTGAAAGATGCATGGCGCAGATTTTATACCGTATGGCAAACGTGTATATCGAAACAGGCCCTTGTGAGTAGAAATTGTTACTAATTTAGATGATTCTTCGGATGACAGTACTTGCTGATACGCTTCCGACAAATCAATTTTTGAAAATTTAACCCCGTTGTGCAATTTTTCAAAAATGTACTCTATGCGCGGTAAAGGATAGTGGACATCTTCTAAAACCGGATTTAATGTGCATTTAAAATCGCCGCACAATCGGATAGTTTTATTTGATTTAACTATTGGGACTATTGGAGTAGCCCATTCGGAATTTTCAGTGGGAATCAATATATTCTTATCTACTTATCTTTGAATTTCTTGCTCTACTTTTGGTTTTAAAGCAAAAGCAACTGGACAAGCCTTAAAAATTTTTGGCCTTGTACCATCTTTAATTTGTAAATCAATTTGACCTTTAGTATATGTTCCCAATTCCTCCTTAAAAAGCTCATTATATTTTTCAATTAAATTTAAAATTACATCATTAGAATTATGCGTAAAATTTAGTTCTGATATTCCCAAATTTAATAAAGCTAATCCGTTTCTACCTAACAATGGTGGTCCACCGTTTTCTACTACTAGTACTTCAAGATCATAAACCTTATTTTTATATGATACATTCAAAATTATTTTACCTATTGGTTTAAAAATATGCCCTGCATAATCTTTTAATAAAACATCAACTTTAATTAATTTATAATTATTTAAATATTTACAGTAAAAATATTTTGAAACAGCTGAATACATCGATCCTGTATCTATTTCAAAGTTTATATTCTTATTATCAACTAATAATGAAATTTTAATTGGCTCGGAATCATTGTTAGTATTATTTACATGAAACATAGGTTCAATATAATCATCCGTACAAACAGAATTATAGTGATTTTTATTAATTTTAGGTTTTTTCTTGGTTTTAAATTTAGTTTTGTCTGGGCAAACGGTCGCTAAATGACCTTTTTGACTGCAAATGTTACAATTACTGTTCCTAAAATAACACTGATTTGACACATGATTTTTCTTACCACACACAACACATGGCACTGCTTGTTTCTGAAGTTTACGAGGGGCTAGGGGTTTGAAGTGATGAGTCTCTACCGGCTCAAGTTTGACCGGTCGCTGCCCGCCGCTCGCACCGCTGCTACTCTCCCTCAATGCCGACTCTTTGGACTGCGCGATCTCCTGGATGCGCTCCGTGGTTACCTTGGTGGCGTCCTCCTCCAACAGACGATCCGTGATTTTGCCCGGGCCCATGCCGACAACGAATACATCTCGCATGACAGTCTCTAGTTCGGTTTTGAAGCCACAGTTCGCTGCAAAGCTGCAAACACGTGCTCCCCACTCCACTACCGATTCACTATTTCGTTTTCGCGCCGTATAAAATTCGAGCCTTTTTGCAAAATATGACCGCACTGGTGTAAATGTTCAGATAAAGCATTAGTTAATTCTTCAAATGTTTTTTCTTCGGGTTTGTTAGGCACGCACAAATTACTTAATAGTTTATACGTTTCTTCTGTTAATGAATTTAATAAATATGCGCGTTTTATTTCTTCTTTAGTTATATTATTCACAATATAAATTGTTTCAGCCTTGCAATGAAGACCTCGAAATCTGACGAAGCGTGGTCGTATTCTTTTAGGTTACCTGCACCAATTATTGTCGTCATTTTATTTAATTTTATTTTAGCCGCGTATATTTTATTTATGTTTTATTTAATTTTTGTCCTCGTCGCCAATTTATAATGTATTTGGATTCTAAGGAGGATATTTAAAAGTTAGAAAACGTGTAGTTTTACTAAAACAACTTTATTAAACGAAGGCTCGTTTCAGACTGACTGACCGCCAAAAGTGTGTGCCAGCCGGAACTCAACAAGTAACATGAACACATATATAAATGTTTACAGCCAACCTAAATGTATAAATTATAAATACACTACACCGAAAATTACTTTTTCGATCAAAATAAACATATTAAATGTCTAAAAACAAAATTAAAAGCAGGAATAATCCAACAGATAAATAAAAAATATAATAATTTTTTAGCAGACACTGACGAGTGTTATGTACATAAAATGTTTTTAATAGATTTATTAATAAGAACTAGTCTTTATAAAACATTATCTTTAAAAAATAAAGCTATGAAATACGCAAAAACGGAAAAAATATATCCCAGAAAAATAAACATTTTAAAAAGTATTTAAATAAAAATTTATGTATGTAGTTGTATTACACAAAATAAAGCCGTTTAGTTAAAAGAATACTTGTATTACATTTATTTCTTATCGCATAGGTAATTTTATATTTTATTTAATATTAATATTTATATAGGTAAGTGTCTTTGCATTCTCATTTTTTGTACGTCATGCTACTGTTATTTGAAACAGAAATTTGTTTGAAAGTAAGAACACCAACAAATATTAGTATGTTTCATAATAACCAAATAATATATTTGATTGTTGACGGTATTACACTACGATAAAATATTTAATTCAACTAAAATTATTTAAATTATCAATGTACATGTATATTTATTTGTTTTATAATAGCAAACTGAAAATCCTTTTTAAAATATCTTATTATTCTGTGTTCATGGCAACACTGTGCAACATCCATCTATTATGTATTTTTAGAACTAACTCAGAAATAATTCGTATACGGTGGGATAGATGGCACCTTCCTTTGAAATATTTAATCTAAATACATTACGTTGCCGTTCTTGTATTGTATTATATATTCAAAGCTAGAATTTAAAAAAGATATATATATATATATATATATATATATATATATATATATATATATATATATATATATATATATATATATATATATATATATTCAAATATTAGAAGCTAAATATAAGTTGCAGAATACTTATTAAAAAAGAAACAATGTAGTTATATGATTAATTATAATATTGAACATAAGTTAATGTTTTGAATAATGTTCGATTTAATTTTATACAAATAAACGGTCAATAAGATTTTGTCGTACGACGAATCCTTCTCCAGGTTGCCAATGTGGTTGAACGACTGGTATTACTTCATCTTCATCATTATTTTCCTCATTATTGTCATCATCTGGTAACACTTGATCAAAAATTAATGCCATATTATGGAGTACAGCACAAGCTACCACAATAGTTGTACTGCATATTAATTTATTTCCTAGTCCTTTTGACAAACAAGGAAATCTCCTTTTCCAAACACCGAAAGTCTGTTCTACTATACGCCTGGTTTTACTCTGTACATTATTATACCGATTTTCGGCTTCTGTTGTTGGATTTCCTATTGGCGTGAAAAAAAATTGTAAACCGGGATAGCCAGCATCTCCAACCAGCGCACCATTTATTGAACCTTCAAGATAGCGCATGTAAATTCTTGAATTTTGAAAAATTCTACTATCATGCTGACTTCCTGGCCATTCGGGTACAATGTCCAAAAATTCCATTCGTGGTCCGACAACTGCCTGTACATTTAAGGAGAAATATCCTTTTCTATTTCTATATACTAGAGGTGGGCGCGTGAGTAACTTTTTGTTCACGATCACGTACGCTCACGGAACTAAAAATGTAATCACGACCAATCACGACTTTTTATGTTTGATTCTCGATCACTCACGCTCACGATTATATTTTGGCACTCACGCCCGATCACGCCCAGCGGGTCACCTTCGTGTCACGTAATTGTTTCTATGCACATTTAAGTTGTTATCAAATTTGTTAACAAATTGGTAATAAGTTAGGTAACAGACTGATTTCATAGGAAACGAATGTTTATGGACAAATAGTTTGCTCTATTCCATTACAAATGTCATTATAAATTTGGTAACAAATTTGTTAACAAAATTATGATCGTGTCAAACGGGCTTAAAGATGTGTATATCGGAGCAACTGAGTATACAATTTTGGGTACAACAATAACACTATTTTTATGCGAAAAAATACTGTTGATGACATATTTGGACATAATAATAATAACTAGAATGTAAAGTAAAAGATGGAAATTGACAATTTTTCAAATAAAAAGTAGAAGAAAACTTGTACTCACGCCCGATTAAATTTCAATCACGCTTAATCACGCACGATAATTTTTTAGTGCCTCACGCTCACGTCCAATCACGACGCGAAATTTAAATTATATTCACGTTCACGCGGGTCACGTCGTGACCCGACAAAATCACGGCCCGCGCCCACCTCTACTATATACCTCTTGAAAACCCATTTATTCCTGGTAAACCAATCCTATCTCTGCCTGCTCCTAATTCTCTAAAAAATTGCCTATGCTCAACCCGTTGCTCAAAGGTTATGAGCATTTTTATAAAATTATTTAATTCCGCAGCTAGTAACGTCGATACACGAAATATAATTCGAGAAATTGTGGATTGAGACAGGTATGCGAGATCAGCAACCGAATATGTTAACTTACCTGAAAACTTGCAGTGACAAAAAATCGTAGACATACTAACAGCTGTGTTACTGGTGATATTGGAAGTCCACGATTATTGTATTTAATTAAATTATTTTGTATTTTTGGTAAAATTGCATTAATAACACTATTTTTATTAAATCTAAATCTTTTTTTAAATTCCAATTCATTATATTTTTCTATTGGATTTTCCATGTCACGCACGTATTTTTTTGGCACTCTATTAATATAAATTTCTTCTATATATTCTATATCACAACCTTCAATATAATTTAATTCAAACATGGTGTGTTCTTAAGCAAGCATAGACCTTTACTCGACAAAAGTACTCCTATATGCGTCCTTGAGCATGAACTATGAAACTTGTCAGTTAAAGGAAATTGTTTTGTTCAAAGAAGATATGATTATGCAACTAGAACAAATAAGTATTGCTTCATCAAGTCTTGCTTATTTTGAAGAATCTCAAGTCATCACTATGCAACATAAACAATAACTTGAGCAAATGCTTAAGTCTAAAATGCTAATCTTATATCAAGCAAAATGCTAGTCTTATATCAAGCAATGCTCAAGTACTGACAATGAATACCGCCCTAAGTCTATACAGAATAATATTAATACAAAATTAGTGAATTTTTTACTTTTTAATTAAAAATTACAATTTTTAATAAAAATGAGTGACAGTGACAGTACTAATATTGATTGCACGCCACCCGACATTGTTGAAGTAGCTAATAATACGGCTCTTAATTTATTGCCCCAAATATCCAGAAAGAAGTATGAACTTACTTATAAACGATTAATGGATTGGCGACACGACAATAAAATAAATTCTTTTTCTGAAAATGTTATTATGGCCTATTTCGGCGAACTGTCAAAAATTTAAAGTCGTCCACATTGTGGTCTCAATACTCGATGTTAAGGAGCACATTATGCGCGAAAGAAATCGTACATATAGCTAAATACCCCAAACTGCGTGCTTTTTGAAAAGACAGTCTGATGGATACATTGCAAATAAATCTAAAACTCTGACATCATATGAAATAAATACATTTTTAAATGAAGCACCGGATATTAAATATTTATTAACTAAGGTAAATGTGAGATTAGAATACTATGTTTACATAAAATTAATGTTTTAATTTTTGATTGAATGTAGGTTGTACTAATTGTTGGTATTACTGGAGCTTGCAGAAGGGATGAATTACGAAAATTGGAATTAAGTGATATAGTTGATTTAGATGCTGCTTTATTAATTAAAATTCCTGACACGAAAACAAAAGTGCCAAGACAATTTACTATAACAGGCCACTTTTACAATATATGTAAGAAGTACATGTCTCTTCGACCACCGGAAATTCAAAAAAATGTCTTCTTTTTAAATTACCAAAATGGAAAATGTACAAAACAAGTAGTTGGTATTAATAAACTTGGTAATATGCCGAAAGATATTGCAAAATATTTGAAACTACCCAATCCTGAGCTATATACCGGGCACTGTTTGCGAAGGTCATCAGCCACTCTTCTGGTCGATGCAGGAAGTGACTTAACTACCCTAAAACGTCACGGTGGCTGGAAGAGTAGCACAGTAGCAGAAGGATATATTGATAATTCAATGCGCAGTAAAATGAAAATAGCAAATACTATTTGAAAATCAGTTGAAAGTTCAAATTTAAATATCTTCACATCTCCAGTACCGGAAAATCCCGCTGAATGTTCATCAAACGGAAATTTATTAAATTAAAATCATAATATAAATTTGTTTGCTTCTAATACTTTGACAGTAAATGAAACTAGCAAGCAAACACCTTCAATTACTTTTAAAAATTGTTCCTATTTTACTGTAAATTTTATTTAAAATAAAAGAAACTTAATGTAAGTGATGATTAAATAAATATTCGTAATTAAATTAAGTTTCTCATTTTTAAAATTTATTGTGGTCGCCTAAAAAGTATAGTGTGTAACTCGTTTAAAAAGCTCATTGCCATGCTCACATAAAATTGCGACCGAACATTATACTCGCATGGAAATGAATGCTTTTCTACACTCGATACACAATATGCTGTACTCCATAATATGGCATTAATTTTTGATCAAGTGTTACCAGTGATGATGACAATAATGAGGAAAATAATGATGAAGATGAAGTAATACCAGTCGTTCAACCACATTGGCAACCTGGAGAAGGATTCGTCGTACGACAAAATCTTATTGACCGTTTATTTGTATAAAATTAAATCTAACATTATTCAAAACATTAACTTATGTTCATTATTATAATGAATCATATAACTACATTGTTTCTTTTTTTAATAAGTATTCTGCAAGTTCAGCCTTTTGTTTAGCTTCTTATATTTGAAATTAATATATATATCTCTTTTTGAAAATCTAACTCTATTTCATGAAGTTCCTGCAAATGTGCTACTTTCAGTATATGTAATGCTTCTTCATTTTTTTTTAAGATTGCAATTTCTTTTTCTTGTATTATAATATTAATTCTTCGAATTTTTAGTTCATTTTCATTATTTAATTTTCTCTTTTTTGTAGTATCTAATTAAATAAATAGAAATGTAATAATTTTCAAAACGAGATTTAGTTTTTCTTACTGTTATTAAAATTGTTTTCTTGTAAGGTATTTTTTTATTGTTATTACTGCTTCCTGTTTTTGAGTGTTCCGAATCTATATAAAATTAATATAATAATATTTTATCTTGTAATTGTAAAAGCAATTAAAATTATTTATACCGTTTGTTTCGTTACTTAAAATATATTCATTTATACTGTAATGTGCAGTGCCCGCCGTCGCCGACACTATTACCGCCGCTGTCCCCGTCGCTGTCGCCGCCGCTGTCGCAGGGACGAGCGGGTGTCTGTTTTTAGCGATGACGCAGCAGACGTGTCGGAACCTGCTTAATTACGCGGTTGATGTAACCTATTGTGTTTCATCTAGAAATGTTCTAGTGAGTTCTCGAATTCAAATGCCGGGGTATAAAAGCACCGTTAGCGAAGGCATTGGACAGTCTGATATAAATAAGCGTTGCGTGTTAAACAGTTGGTGATATAAACAGATAGTAGACAAGTGGTGAATATAAATAAATATAATTGTATAAATAAATAAGTGATCTATATATTGTTTAAATAAATAATCTTAGTGTTTAAGTGTTTTATAATATTCTTAGGGCTGTATTCATAATCAGTACTTGAGCATTGCTTGATATAAGACTAGCTTAAGCATTTGCTTAAGTTATTGTTTATGTTGCATAGTGATGACTTGAGATTCTTCAAAATAAGCAAGACTTGATGAAGCAATACTTATTTGTTCTAGTTGCATAATTATATCTTCTTTGAACAAAACAATTTCCTTTAACTGACAAGTTTCATAGTTCATGCTCAAGAACGCATATAGGAGTACTTTTGTCAAGTAAAGGTCTATGCTTGCTTAAGAACACACCATGTTTGAATTAAATTATATTGAAGTTTGTGATATAGAAGAAATTTATATTAATAGAGTGCCAAAAAATACGTGCGTGACATGGAAAATCCAATAGAAAAATATAATGAATTGGAATTTAAAAAAAGATTTAGATTTAATTAAAATAGTGTTATTAATGCAATTTTACCAAAAATACAAAATAATTTAATTAAATACAATAGTCGTGGATTTCCAATATTACCAGTAATACAGCTGTTAGTATGTCTACGATTTTTTGTCACTGCAAGTTTTCAAGTAAGTTAACATATTTATATTTGCACACTTATATTATGTTTTTAATATTATTTAGCTAGTGGCTGCTGATCTCGCATACCTGTCTCAATCCACAATTTCTCGAATTATATTTCGTGTATCGACGTTACTAGCTGGGGAATTAAATAATTTTATGAAAATGCCCATAACCTTTGAGCAACGGGTTGAGAATAGGCAATTTTTTAGAGAATTAGGAGCAGGCAGAGCTGGGATTGGTTTACCAGGAATAGATGGGGCTATAGACTGTACCCATGTGAGGCTTGTTGGTACAAGATTTCAGGAATATCAAGAGGTATATAGACATAGAAAAGGATATTTCTCCTTAAATGTACAGGCTGTTGTCGGACCACGAATGGAATTTTTGGTCATTGTACCTGAATGGCCAGGAAGTCAGCATGATAGCAGAATTTTTCAAAATTCAAGAATTTACATGCGCTATCTTGAAGGTTCAATAAATGGTGCGCTGGTTGGAGATGCTGGCTATCCCGGTTTACAATTTTTTTTCACGCCAATAGGAAATCCAACAACAGAAGCCGAAAATCGGTATAATAATGTACAGAGTAAAACCAGGCGTATAGTAGAACAGACTTTCGGTGTTTGGAAAAGGAGATTTCCTTGTTTGTCAAAAGGACTAGGAAATAAATTAATATGCAGTACAACTATTGTGGTAGCTTGTGCTGTACTCCATAATATGGCATTAATTTTTGATCAAGTGTTACCAGATGATGACAATAATGAGGAAAATAATGATGAAGATGAAGTAATACCAGTCGTTCAACCACATTGGCAACCTGGAGAAGGATTCGTCGTACGACAAAATCTTATTGACCGTTTATTTGTATAAAATTAAATCTAACATTATTCAAAACATTAACTTATGTTCAATATTACAATTAATCATATAACTACATTGTTTCTTTTTTTAATAAGTAATCTGCAAGTTCAGCCTTATGTTTAGCTTCTAATATTTGAAATTTATATATCTCTTTTTTAAATTTTAACTCTTTTTCATGAAGTTCCTGCAAATGTGCTACTTTCAGTTTATGTAATGCTTCTTCATTTTTTCTTTTTAAGATTGCAATTTCTTTTTCTTGTTGTATTATAATATTAATTCTTCGAAGTTGTAGTTCATTTTTATTATTTAATTTTGTCTTTTTTGTAGTATCTAATTAAATAAATAGAAATGTAATAATTTTCAAAACGAGATTTAGTTTTTCTTACTGTTATTAAAATAGTTTTCTTGTAAGGTGTTTTTATTATTGTTATTACTGCTTCCTGTTTTTGAGTGTTCCGAATCTATATAAAATTAATATAATAATAATTTTTCTTGTAATTGTAAAAACAATTAAAATTATTTATACCGTTTGTCTCGTTACTTAAAATATATTCATTTATACTATAATTTTCGTTCATTGCAGGATTTGAATCTGTAATAAATCATTAATTACCTATTTTATTCGAAAATATATTAAATTTATGTTTTACTAATATTTATCCTGCTATCATTATTCTGTTCAGATTCTTGGCAAGTGTAATTAATTTCTTCAATTCCATATCTTACAATTTCCTGAATTATATATCTGTGATCTAATAAAACAAAAACATTTATTTTACGACATATAATGATTAATGAGTATAAAATATTACCAGTAGATTTCTTGATATTTGAGGAAAATAGCACTGGTGCAGTACTCATTAAATGAGGCGCAATTTCATTTACATCGGGGTCAATTTCTGCTGGTGTCTCCTCCGGACCACCACCTGTTGCCATTCTAGCTTGCTTTTCCTTAGTAAGGGCATTTCGTTGACTTGTCTTTATGTTAAACCATAATTTTTTTAACTGTGTGATGGATCTCTAATATTAATAAGTATATAAAATAGAAGAGAATAAAATGAAAATATGTAGGTAATTATATATTTTAAAATTATACTTCTTGCGTGATATTTTTTGAATTATTGTAGTGTTCCACAATTTTATTCCACGCATTTACTTTTTCAGATAAAGAAACTGAATCACTCTTCTTTACTTCAATAATATTTTTATATACTTTTAGTATATCAAGAAATATCTTTTTCTCTAATGGGGTACTATGCCGATTTTTTGACATTTTAAAAATCACTTACGACAGACCATATGCACTTATAATGTACGTCAAAATGATTTAATTTGTCAATAAATTTATTTTCATTGTTTTGCCCTAGATTACTACTAATTTATATTTATTCTCCCTTTGAAATGTCAAATTTATTATTTGACAATAAATTGCATGTTGCCAAGTCAAACTTTAAAGAATAATGACAGATATCAAATAAGCAATGCCTCAAGCATCGTCTCCATGACGTCAGTATTAAGTAAATACTTATTTCTGAAGATCTGCTTAAGTCACGACTATGAATCAGTAGTTAAAATAAGTCGACGTTGATAAACAAGCCAGTCTCCATGAAGACGATCTTAAGTATTCGCTTGAGAATGGACTATGAATACCGCCCTTAGTCTTAATTAATGTTTCATATTTGTTTAATCGTAGTGTTCGTTATATTTATCATCTTTTAATTATATTTAATATCTATTTATCGTTATAATAAACTTTTATTTTCATTAATAATAATTGTCTAATATTCACACTTCACCCAAATAAATAAAAACGTTACAATACTATAATTTTCGTTCATTGCAGTATTTGAATCTGAAAAAAATCATTAATTACCTATTTTATTCTAAAAATATTTTACATTTATGTTTTACTAATATTTATCCTGCTGTCATTATTCGGTTCAGATTCTTGGCAAGTGTAAATGTAGTGTAGTGGCAACATTTGTAGAGTTAACTAGGGAATTCAACAAAGCGCGCGACCAGTCAAGGTCAGTATGTACGCTAACCTAAAAATGCTTGTGCACATCGTAAGCCGTGTTGTTGTATGTTTAGTTGATAAATAAAGGTATATTTAAGTCCATTACGTCTCTTATAAATCTTAATACATCACAGTGGCGACGAGAATAAAACTATAAGTGTGCAAGGGCAATTAAGTCTGAAACAAGGACAACATGCCAGAAACAGAAGCATCAGGCCACGCCGCCATCAAAGTTTACGGGAACATCGGCTCTCTCTCAGAATTTAAAATTGGGGAGGACTGGAATTTGTATCAAGAGCGGTTGGAACAATATTTTGATGCAAATCTAGTAGCAAAGGAGCGACAGGTATCAGTGTTACTGACATTAATTGGGCCGGAGGCGTATAAAATCCTTCGCGACTTGTGTGATCCGGACCTGCCAAAAAGCAAGACGTTCGAGCAGCTGTGTGAAATTTTGAAAAAGCAGTTTTCTCCAAGGGTTTCAGTGTTCAAAGAACGAATTGAGTTTTACGAACAGAAACAACGTCAACATGAGTCAGTAAGTCAGTGGTACGCTCGTTTAAAAAATAAAGCGATCAACTGCAAGTTTGGTGGGCAACTAGAGGACAAGCTAAAGGACAAATTCGTCACGGGATTATACAAAGGGCCGATCCTGGACAGAGTGTGCGAAGAAGAACACACGGCCACGCTGACAGCTATATATGACGCGGCGTTGAAGAAAGAGGCATCTTTATCAACAGCATCGGCGATCCCAGTCAACAATGTAGGCTTCAAGACGATGAGCAGCAGCAGCAGCAGCAACAGAGGAGCAAGAGGCCAGATGAACGACACCAGAAGGCAGCGAGCAGAAACGAGTTTGGCAACAACAACCAAACAAATAAAGACTGTAAGCATTGTGGTAAAAGAAATCACGATTTCGCCAAATGTAAGTATCGGAAATATCGTTGTAAGATTTGTAACGGGGTCGGGCATCTTGCGCGGGTTTGCAAACCGGCGGGCGATTCTAAAACACATTATTTGAAAGAGGAAGAATCCGGGTTAGATTTCGTCGATATGTTAAACTTAGCAAATACAAACGCGTTAAAGCCAATCCTTATTGATGTTGAGATAAACAATAAAGCATTACAAATGGAAGTTGATTCCGGGGCGGGCGTCTCGGTAATTCCCGAAAAAGTTTTAAAGGATAATTTTAAACGTTGTGAAATCGAACCAACGTCTGTTAGGCTGCGCACATACGATGGCAACGTCATTATACCGGTTGGTCAGGTTAGGACACAAATTAAACATCGGGGAAAGATAATTTCGGCACGTTTAATAATAGTTAGAGGAGGCAGTCGACCGTTATTCGGGCGCGACCTTATGAAAGAGTTTTCACTGGATATTACACGCGTAAATTCGGAAGTATACACATTGGGCTGTGAGTCAAACGAACTTCAGCAGTTGTTAGATTCATATGCAGAGCTTTTCGATGATAAATTAGGTTGCTATAAATATGGCAAGGTAGAATTAAAGATGCAACCCGGCGTCAAACCCATATTTGTAAAACCTAGGCCGGTAGCATTTGCGCTAAAAGAACGGATTGACGAGGAACTGGAAAGACTCGAGAAAAGCGGGGTTATTACTTTGGTAGAAAATAGCGAATGGGGAACACCGCTAGTACCTGTAATTCGGCCGGATGGAAAAATAAGGTTATGTGTAGATTATAAGACTACCATAAACAAGTTCTTGATAGATGTAAAACACCCATTACCACGTATTGAAGAACTTTTCGCTAGTTTACAGGGGGGTGAATTCTTCACGAAACTTGACCTTTCGCATGCGTATAACCAGTTAGAATATAAAGGTATTTATGTTCCGAATAGATTACCTTACGGCACCAAACCGGCATGCGCGATTTTTCAAAAACTCGTGGAAAAGGTTTTACAGGGTGTACCGAAAACAAAAAATTTTTTAGATGACATTGTTGTCACTGGTGCTGATTTGGCTGAACATTTAGTAAATCTCGGTATGGTTTTTGAACGATTAAAGAAAGCGGGATTGCGTTTAAATCTTAGTAAATGCAAATTTTTCCAAAGCGAAATAAAATATTTAGGTCACATTATTGACAAAGAAGGATTGCATAAAGATCCAGACAAAGTTCGAGCTATTATCGATGCACCAATTCCGAATGATGTTTCGCAGATCAAAGCTTTCATCGGTATGGTAAATTATTACGCGAAATTTGCACCAAATTTATCGGATGCGTTGGCACCGCTACACGATATTTCGGGTTCAGAACAAAATTTTTCTTGGAATAAAGATTGTGATGAGGCGTTTAAAAAGACTAAAGAGATAATCGCGTCGGAAAGTACATTAGTACATTTTGATCCTTCCAAGAAGTTGATGTTAACCTGTGACGCATCGAAAGTAGGATTAGGGGCGGTACTACTCCACGTTTATGACGATGGATCAACAAAGCCAATTTGTTTCGCGTCAAAAAAATTAACGAAAGCACAGCAAAATTACTCCGTCATTCACAAGGAGGCTCTCGCGATTTACTGGTCAGTGGGAAAATTTTACCAATATTTGATGGGTAACGAATTCATTTTAGTCACAGACCACAAACCGTTACTTGCTTTATTTGGGGAGGATAAAGGTATACCTCAAATGGAAGCAGGTAGGCTACAGCGTTGGGCTTTATTTTTGAGTGGGTTTAAGTACAAAATTAAGTATATAAAAGGCAAAGAAAATGGAGGGGCTGATGGGTTGTCACGACTTCCTATAAATGATACGGAGAACAGGGAAGGGAATAACGAGCTAGACTATTTTCACTTTATAACAGAGGAAAACATTCCCTTAGACGCGGATCAGATTAGATCAGGTATTAGAACGGATAAAATTCTGAGTAAAGTTTATATGTACGTTAAACATGGCTGGCCAGATCAGGTATCAGAGGAAATCAAACCTTATCAATCTCGGTCGGGTGAAATAAGCATTGAGAACGGCATTTTAATGTGGGGTTATAGGGTACTGATTCCAAATAAATTTCATGAACAACTGTTAAAGGAATTGCACAATTCACATCAAGGTATGGTTAAAATGAAGATGTTAGCACGTCAGTATTTTTGGTGGCCAAATCTCGATAAAGAGATTGAAAAATATGTAAAGAATTGTAATCCTTGTATGAGCTATGCAAGTCAACCACCGAAAGCGAAATTAATAAAATTTGATGAAGCAAAAAGGGTTTTCGAGAGAATTCATCTCGATTTTGCTGGACCGTTTAAAGGAAAATGTTTTCTTATTTTAATAGATGCGTTTTCAAAATGGCCAGAAGTGGCAGAGATGTCTCGAATGGATACTAGTACGACATTAGAACAGTTGAGAGAATGGTTTGCCAGGTTTGGATTGCCTGATTTAATTATTACAGATAATGGCAGACAATTTGTATCTGATGAATTTGTCGAATTTTGCAAGGTAAACGGAATAGAGTTCAAAACATCTCCGCCATATCATCCCGCTACGAACGGAGCGGCAGAGAATGCGGTTAAGTCATTCAAAAATGGGTTATTAAAAGCATTAGTGGATAATAAAAACACCGGAGTGAGCATTCAGACATTACTAAATAGATATTTGTTTACCTACCGGAACACCATTCACTGTTATACGGGGCAAACTCCCGCAAATCTCATGTTAGGTAGGGACCCGAAAACTCGATTAGATTTTTTGAGAAAGCCAGTCGCGAATAAGATTCGAAACAGACAAATTTCAAATTATCGTGGATCGAGAGAAGTGTTATTCGAAGTCGACGAAATGTGCTATGTAAGAGATTATCGTAATATAAATAAACCGGTTTGGAAAAAAGCGATTGTTAAATCTAAGTTAGGTGATAGAATTTATATTTGTAGTCCAGTTGCAGAAAACCATTTGAGTTGGAAGCGACATGTTAATCAAATGCTCAAGGTGGGACGATTTTTCGAGGATGAGTATGATAAAATCGAGCAAAAAAATGAACTAGAAATAGAGTCTAGACCAGTAGAGATACCTAGGACTTGTGATTATGAACCACTGAGTTTTGGAAACAAACCGGGAGAACCAGACACGCGGGCGGATGAGATATTCCCCAGTGTGCAAAATAGTCCTCAAAAGATCGCTCCACCCGAGGCTCCACCAGAAATGACGAATACCAGTACTACTTCTAATAATATGAAGACAGGTATAAAACAATCAAAAACAGTTGCTAGTGGTAGAGCTAGAAAAATCATAAAACCTCCAGATAGATTAAATTTATAAATGACTACTGTAATATTAACTCGTATCAAAATGTCGTGTTTATTTTTTTATTGTCTTATACAAATAGTTAAGTAAGAGTAAATTTATATTTCAAGTGTATTCTTTATCTTGTAAGGGAGGATTGTAGTGTAGTGGCAACATTTGTAGAGTTAACTAGGGAATTCAACAAAGCGCGCGACCAGTCAAGGTCAGTATGTACGCTAACCTAAAAATGCTTGTGCACATCGTAAGCCGTGTTGTTGTATGTTTAGTTGATAAATAAAGGTATATTTAAGTCCATTACGTCTCTTATAAATCTTAATACATCACAGTAAATAATTTCTTCAGTTCCATATCTTACAATTTCCTGAATTATTTCTCTTTCATCTAATAAAAAAAAAACATTTATTTTTACGACATATAATGATTAATGAGTATAAAATATTATCAGTAGATTTCTTGATATTTGAGGAACATAGCACAGGTGCAGTAATCATTAAATGAGGCGCAATTTCATTTACATCGGGGTCAATTTCTGCTGGTGTCTCCTCCGGACCACCACCAGTTGCCATTCTAGCTTGCTTTTCCTTAGTAAGGGCATTTCGTTGACTTGTCTTTATGTTAAACCATAAATTTTTAACTGTGTGATGGATCTCTAATATTAATAAGTATATAAAATAGAAGAAAATAAAATGAAAATATGTAGGTAATTATATATTTTAAAATTATACTTCTTGCGTGATATTTTTGGAATTATTGTAGTGTTCCACAATTTTATTCCACGCATTTACTTTTTCAGATAAAGAAACTGAATCACTCTTATTTACTTCAATACTATTTTTACATACTTTTAGTATATCAAGGAATATCTTTTTCTCTAATGGAGTATAATGCCGATTTTTTGACATTTTAAAAATCACTTATGACAGACCATATACACTTATAATGTACGTCAAAATGATTTAATTTGTCAATAAATTTATTTTCATTGTTTTGCCATAGATTACTACTAATTTATATTTTAATATTCTCTATTTGAAATGTCAAATTTATTATTTGACATTAAATTGCATGTTGCCAAGTCAAAATTTAAAGAATAATAACAGATATCAAATAAGCAATGCCTTAAGCATCGGCTCCATGAAGTCAGTATTAAGTAAATACTTATTTATGAAGATCTGCTTGTCACGACTATGAACTGGTAGTTACAACAAGTCGACGTTGATAAACAATCCAGTCTCCATGAAGACGAACTTAAGTATTGGCTTGAGAATGGACTATGAATACAGCACTTATTTAAAGATTTTTTTCACAAAAACGTCGTCTTGTCAAAAAATCATCAACAGTGGTAACCATAGCAACAATTAAGGAGAAGAGAGAACATCGGCTTATGTGGCATATTGGTTGGTTATTGAAGCGAATGGAAATAATTATAATTAATATGATTGGTTTTAGAGAGGACGCAAATAATTATTTTTATCCACCATTTTTATATCGTTTGACATATGATGTATCAAATCTAAAGGAATAATTTTCTATGGTGGTCGTATAAAAACATAATTACCTTTACCTGCTTTGTAACGACATAAATTAAATATGAAAATGTCGAAAATTACGACAGCCATGCAATTAGACAAAAAATAAATAAATGCGTGACGTTTGATGTCACAACGTAAGTTAACTTATTTGATGTAACTGATAATTTGATATTGTCTCTAGTTTAATTGTCTGAAATTATTAAACTGAATATTTTTACTAATGAAGAGCGTGTTTTCATAATTGCTGAATTCGTGACAAAATTTGAAAAGACTGCTAATGTGTCTTCAAAAAATACACGTTAGCCGCGTAATCAGAATATAGAACGAGCAGGAAAACGCGTTACTGGAAGAAAGAGTATTACGAATAAGTGTGGACCCTTTCTATAGTACTAGATTTATTGGAAATGAGTTGGGAATACATCACAACATCATACATAATTTTGTTACGCAATGTACAATTTTTATTCATATTATTTAAACAAAACTGTATTTTTCAACTTTATTTATTAATTATGGGGTCTCGTGGCCGCGTGCCTGAGTGTCTGGTCGCGAATCTGGGGAACCGGGTTCGATCCCGACCGACGCCAAATATATCGAATTTTAAATGGCTCAAAATTGACCCCCGTGGTGCACTCTCCACGCCAGCAATGAGTGCCCGTGAGGTGACGCCTGGTAAACGCCCGCACCGTACAAATATGTCATCATCATTACCGATATCTGCGTACAAAGCAGATTGGGACACACAGCAATGGGTAATATACCGTGATGATATATTATTATTATTATTATTATTATTATTATTATTATTATTAATATTATTATTATTATTATTATTTATTAATCCAGTACAATATTTCTATTATTATAATAACTAACGATTTCAAATCAAATTGTCAGAAACGTCAAACAGGTTATTTTCTTACGTTGTGATAGACAGGCCCGAGAAACGCAAAAGGCGGAGACCGGGATAGCAATTCCGTACAAGAGATGGCGACACCAGTATCAATAGTACGTAATTTTTTTTTCACTTGACACTTGACGTAAATTTTTGAGTTGTCATTTTGAATTATTGAAATGATTCGATTGAAACAGTATTGTCTTTATCGTCTTGTGCAAGTTATTCTGTATGAAAAATATTATTAATATTTTAGATGACACGATTAAGGTGTTGTGTTGTGAATTGTACTGCTACCGGTAAGTGAAAATATATTCTTATATAAGTAATTGTATTTTTGTACTAGTAAAATGTATTACGAAATCGTAATTCTAGAAACGACATAGCATAGATTTCGCACTAAATAAAACATAAATATCATTACGGCTTATCCATTTCGGTGATGATGCCGGATAACCATAATTAAATAAAAATGTGTATTAAATTTGATTTTTATCATATTTTTTCAAAATTTTAAAGAGTATTGTTTATATTATTGCAAGAAAATATAAAATATCAATTTGACATTTAACTGAAAATAATATACACCTTCGTATATTATAAGCAATTATAAGTTGCCATATTAAATAAATTTAAAAATTGAATATGAATTTTTAATAATATTAAAAATAAAGTAAAAATAATCGTCGCAAAGACGTCAAATTAGACGTGTGACAATGGTTTAAATAGACCTAATTATGACCATATAAAGTCGTCACATGGTCGTCATAGCGACCACTAATCTGACATCTAAATAGTCTTATTTCAGACCAAAAATCAACGTCGCAGTGTCGTCGCACAGACGTCAAATTAAACGTCTAAATAGTCGTATTTCAGACCATAAGTCAACGTCGCAGTGCCGTCGCATCCACGTCAAATTAGACGGCCGCATATGACTTAAATTCAACCTATAGTCGACGTCACTTTTTGATCGACCGTCGGTCAGTGTTACTTGGGAACATTAATCTCGAAAAATAACATTTAAAGGTATTTTTCGAAGAAAAACTATTTTGAGCTTCTTGTACAGTGTCGTTTCCGGTTATCCGATTTTCATCAAAATCTAATGGGCTCTTTCCATTAGAGAAAAAGTTCGAAATATAAGGTTTCAAAATTTTGTGAATGATAGTATTTGAGGTAGAGTGGAGGATCCACACACACATACACATGCAATGGAACTGAACGGCTTCTTTTCACATATAGGAAAAATAAAAAAAAACTTATAGCAGAATATAATCCCCAATTTATCTGCATACAGGAAACCCTCTGTAAAACTAACCAAAACGTCGCAATATCCAACTACAAAGCCATAAGAAAAGACAGGAACAACCCAATTAACGCCAGCGGAGGGGTAGCCATCTTTGCAAGAAACGATACATACATACAGGAAATAATACGCAATACAACAATAGAAGCAATTGCAGTTCAAACTTATCTCCTCTCAAAATTAACAATGTGTTGCACGTATTTACCGCCAAATTCACAAATAAATGAGCAGGATATAAAACACCTAAATTAGCTTCCTAAACCCTTCCTACTTGTCGGTGACTTTAATAGCCATAATATTATTTGGGGCTCAAAAATACAGATAGATCGGGGAAAATAATAGAAAACATAGTGAACGACATGGATTTAGCACTACTAAATGATGAGAGAATGACCCACTTCTGCAGCAGGACAGGGACATTCTCTGCTATAGACCTTTCTATTTGCGAACCACAAATAACTTATCATTTCACATGGGATGTTGTACCATGCCTATACAATAATGACCATTTCCCAATTATTAGCTCCACGGGTGATAACAATAACGTGAACTTACACCCTATGTATGCAAAATGGAAATTAGACAACGCAAACTGGAAACTGTTGTCTTCACTAATACAACTAGGAAAACCTATCACGACAATTGATTACATAAATGACATAATAAATAATTTTGTAGAAAGTATAAACAATGCAGCAAGTATAGCCATAGGCAAGAAAAAAATTATCGGGGGTAAAAAAATAGTTCCGTGGTGGAACACAAGATGCGAAGATGCCGTAAAACAAAATAAGAAAGCATTATATAAATACAAGAAACATAACACACCGGAGAACTTACAAAACCTAAACAGAACTCAAGCAATCCTTAGAAGAACGATCCTAAAGAGTAAGAAAGTGTTATTAATGACGATTAAATGTTAGCGCTGAAAATAAGAATATTAAAACTCATTTATCACCCAAACCAGTATATACAGTAAAATCTAGATGACCGTCGCCTGGCCGAACCCGATCACGCGGAATCCTCCTCCACGCCGTGATTATTTCTGCAAAAGAATTAACACATGAGAAATACTCAGTGAGGAGGCAATCATTTACGAAAGGTTCAGGCATTCACACACCGTACACACATGTTGGCAACTACGGACAGTACCGCTAGTTGCTATGGAATCTCTGCCGATTCAGTGGTGATCCGGAGACAATCCTCTTAACTAGCTGGATCAGATCACTACAGCCCTAACTGCTGCTACGCTGGCGACCACAGATGCGGGTCACTATAGCCTTCCCTGCTGCTACGCTGGCGACCCTCGGGTTCACACGAGCGGCCACTACGGAACCACTGCCGCTTCGGTGGTGATCAGGAGACATTCCTCTTAACCAACTGGATCAGATCACTACAGGCCTAACTGCTGCTACCGTTGGCGACCACAGATGCGGGTCACTACAGCCTTCCCTGCTGATACGCTGGCGATCCTCGGGTTCACACGGTGGTGATCCGGAGACAATCCTTTTAACCAACTGGATTAGATCACTACAGGCCTAACTGCTGCTACCGTTGGCGACCACAGATGTGGGTCACTACAGCCTTCCCTGCTGCTACCGTTGGCGACCCTCGGGTTCACACGATGCGGCCACTACAGTCCACCGTACTGCTCGCACACACACCCACAATCATACACATGCTAGATTAACTCTCTCACCTGAATCACTACAATATCGATGTTCTCACACTGAAATCTAGAAATAAACTGAAATAAAATACGTGAATACCAGTATCATTAACCAACTGGATCAGATCACTACAGCCTTAACTGCTGCTGCCGTTGGCGACACCAGACGCGGGTCACCACAGCCTTCTCTGCTGCTACGCTGGCGACCCTCGGGTTCACACGAGCGGCCACTACGGAACCACTGCCGCTTCGGTGGTGATCCGGAGAAAATCCTCTTAACCAACTGCATTAGATCACTACAGGCCTAACTGCTGCTACCGTTGGCGACCACAGATGCGGGTCACTACAGCCTTCTCTGCTGCTACGCCGGCGATCCTCGGGTTCACACGAGCGGCCACTACGGAACCACTGCCGCTTTGGTGGTGATCCGGAGACAATCCTCTTAACCAACTGGATTAGATCACTACAGCCCTAACTGCTGCTACCGTTGGCGACCACAGATGCGGGTCACTACAGCCTTCCCTGCTGCTACCGTTGGCGACCCTCGGGTTCACACGATGCGGCCACTACAGTCCACCGTACTTCTCGCACACACACCCACAATCATACACATGCTAGATTAACTCTCTCACCTGAATCACTACAATATCGATGTTCTCACACTGAAATCTAGAAATAAACTGAAATAAAATACGTGAATACCAGTATCATTAAATGTAGCTCTTTCCAACAGCATCGGTTACGTACCTAAATAGCTAATTAGAGACAAAAAATAATAAATTTAATAAAAATAATCTTACGCAAAATAATTACTGTGACAAAAGAATCCTGGGAAAACTTTGTATCAACAATCACACCCTCTACAGAGCCCCAGACAATATGGTACAAAATAAGAAAATTAAAAGGT
The DNA here is from genome assembly GCA_963082715.1 of Harpalus rubripes. Lineage (NCBI taxonomy): Eukaryota > Metazoa > Arthropoda > Insecta > Coleoptera > Carabidae > Harpalus > Harpalus rubripes. Next base: position 11,394,089 of record OY720461.1, read on the forward strand.
GCTAAAAAATCGCAAACATACTAGCAGACACATCTCAACAAAATTCAGATGCTACTTGCTACAATGACGAATTCTTACAAATGAAAATAAAAATAGAACGCCAATCGATAAACACGGAAAGTGAAGAAGCACTAACAATAAATGAACCGTTTACAATGATAGAATTAACATATTCTTTACAAAATATAAAGGGAAATAGCAGCCCAGGTCCAGACGGTATCCCGTACCAAATGATCAAAAACCTATCGAAAGAAAGCTTACTTTACTTATTACATATACAGGGTGGTGACTTGGGGGTTTCCATGGTAAAATCATAATGTGCAGTTATTTGCTCCTCTAATTATTTTAGAACAAAATTGTATATATGTTTTTGCTACAGAAAAAAATACTGCATTCAAATATGATATTGTTTATAATTTTGTAATTTCCAAAACCGTAAAATTAGTCGAAAAATATAATAACATTTTTGCAAATATCATTGATGCCATGGAATAAAAATTTAAACAAATATATAAACAATTAGCAAAAGTCAGACAAGAATTTTACAACAGATTGGGGCATTGTTTAGTGGTAAATGGTGGTTTGTGATATGTTGTTTTATATTATAATTTCATATGTTTGTGATAGTAAAATAAAAATCCTTTTTCCCAATATATTTTGTCTTTTAATTTAAATAAGTTAAGGGTCGTATTCATAGTCACTTCTTAAAGAAATCTTAAATTTTGTTCTCGTCAAGTTACATTATTGTAATCAACAATTCCATTATTGTCATCAACTACAATAAAGGTGTTTTTATTTTCCTCGTTTTGTAAATATATTTGCGCTATTGTTAAAATTTTTGTTCCATGGCACCAATGATTTTTGCAAAAATGTTATTATTGTTTTCGATTATTTTTACGGTTCTAGAAATTGAGAAATTATAAACAATAGCATATTCGGATGCGGTATTTTTTCTGTAGCAAAAATCTAAATACAATTTTGATTTAAAATAATTAGGTGAGCAAATAATTGTACATTAATTTTGCCATTGAAACCCCAATGCTGCGTCGTCCAAGTCACCACCGTGTATATAACTTCATATGGGAAAACAATAAATATCCAGACAAATGGCGAGAAGTACTTACAATCCCCATTCTCAAACCAGGAAAAGATAAATCAAATCCCAACAACTACAGACTCATATCATCAAACTGCTTAAGCAAAATACTCCAAAGAATGGTCAACAAGAGAATACTATGGTACCTAGAATCCAACCATTTACTTATACCAGAGCAAAGCGGATTCAGACAAAATAGATCCACCATAGATCAAATTATAACGCTAGACCAAGAAATTGAGAAAGCATTCAGAAACAAACAACACTTAGTCGCTATCGTTGTCGATATATAAAAAGCATACGACTCTACTTGGAAATACTATATACTAAAAACACTAAAAGAACAAAACCTGAAAAGGCAAGTCCTAAAATATATAGAAAATTTTCTTAAAAATAGAACATTTTAAGTAAAAGCAAACGGCTGTATACCCGAAGAAAGAAAACAAAATGGGGACCCCAAGGAGAGATATTGAGTGTAACACTGTTCCTGATTGCGATGAACAAAGTAAATCAGTAGGTACATTCCAAACAACGTCCAACTATCTTTGTTTGCAGACGATTTAGTAGTATACTACAAAAGCAAAAATATAAACACCATTAAAGAAAAACTCCAACAAACAATCGAAGGACTAAATGAATGGACAAGCACAACAGGTTTCCAGTTCTCAGAAGAAAAAACACAAGCCATTCTCTTCTGCAAACTTAGAAAAAACTAAGAACACCCAAGAATAAAAATTAACAATACATATATTTAATACGTGAACACAATAAAGTTTCTGGGAGTGACGTACGACAAAAAATTAACATGGGGACCCTACATACTAAACTTAAAGAAAGAATGCATAAATGGAAATGAATATAATAAAAGCGCTCGGACACATTAAGTGGGGATCGAATCAAAAATTGATAATCAATATATATATATATATATATATATATATATATATATATATATATATATATATATATATATATATATAACACTACGCCTCTTTAGTCAGCAAGTAAAACTAATTTGAAAATATTATACCCTATTCACAATACTGCTCTTAGAATTGCGTCGGGAGCATATAGGACCAGCCCTGTTGAAAGTCTGAATATTGTAACAGGAGAACCCCCACTAAAACTCCGAAGAAAACAACTGTCTTTAAACTATATAATAAAATTAACTAATAATCCGGAAAACCCAGCATTTAAAAAACTTTTCAAAACCAAAACAGAACTACATAAAAGTACTCCATTAACACAAAAATTAAACTCATATTTCCAAGGTCTCCAAATTTCACGCCCGCATCCAGAAAATATATCCTTCCATAAACATCCCCCCTGGATAATATCCCAACCAAAAATTATATTAGATCTATCAAACTACCCCAAAGACCAAACCCCACCTGAGCTCTATCGACAACTTTTCATAGCCCTCAAAGCAAATGATAAAGAATACCAGTTTGTATACACGAACGGGTCAAAACATAGCAACAAGACTGGAGCTGGAGCTAGTGTAGTCATGGACAACGCAGTGCACAAGCACAGTTACGAGCGGACTGAGCACTAATTTAGTATTCAATGTTTATAATAATAAGAATTAATATTAAATTATTATTTATGTATCCTTGTTCCTTTATTTTCAGTTGTGTAATATTCTTTTAGTTTTTTGTTTATTTATTGGTCATATACCTTCATAATAAATAAATATTTTTTGTTTAGGTATACATTCCTAAATAATTCTGCCACCTTCTGCAATCACTGTTTTGAAATAACAAACAATATTGCAAATTGCTACAAACACCAGCACACAAATTTCTGAACAATCGTCCTGTTCGTTTTTAAAAGTCTTTATATAGAAACAGTTGTAAACCTTAACTGGTTGATTGTTTGGGAGGAAACTCAGGTAGCTAAAAAAAAACCTGCAGTGATAAGTTTGCATGTGTAGGAACGAGACATCAAATAACAATAGAAAGTTTTCTTAGAAAGTAGAGGGGAACCTTGGAACGTACTCCCGTACGCAATAGATATTTCAAATTGCTCATCCACTGGGTATGCTCTTTAAGAATTTCTAAATTTTTTTTTTGCTCCAAAAAATTACATTTGAAGATGAATATTGACTTCTTGACTTTTAAATTGAATAATGATCAGACATACGTTTCCTTGTTTATAGCGTATCCTTAGTTAGGATTTTTTCTGCATACACTATATATATATATATATATATATATATATATATATATATATATATATATATATATATATATATATATATATATACGCGGCAGCGTAAAACCACCGGCGTACAATTTATCGTGATCGTCAATAATACCTACGTTGTGTTCTGTAAATAGTGCCCAGAATTCTTTGATTTGAAGTCGTGGTAGTGTAAGGAATAAAACAAGTAAGAACACAGATTCAACAATAAACAACGTTTATTAATTAAATAACATTGGTAAAAAATATTCATTACAAGTATACTGTCTGTTACTTATGGCCGGGACGTCGTGGGTGTACCTTGGTTAGGACCGTGGCTGGCAGCGTCCTCGGATGTGGTCAGCACCGGGGCGCAGCGCCGGCAGGGGGTCGGTACAGCCGTGGAGCGGTACACCTGCCTTGGGACGTGGGTCGTAGTCAACCGTGGCTACGGTCGCAGACGGGGTCCCCCAGATGTAGGAAGGTGCATATAGCGTCACAGAAATACAAGATGTCCGATACAAATATAATACATGGTATGGTGTTATAACATTTACTTGGATATTTAATATGGATATACGACGTTGTTGGAAAATCGCAACTGGACCACTGTGTGGAGCGTGCGCTTCCCAGTTATCAACGTATCAATCGTACGGGGAGTGAGTGACGCGGTTGGAAAATTGCAACTTGACCACGATAGTGGAGCGTGCACTTCCCTCTTATCCTGACACCACTGACCGTTTATGTATATATTAAACGGAATACAACGTTATTGGAAAATCGCAACTGGACCACTGTGTGGAGCGTGTGCTTCCCTGTTATCAACGTCGCAACCGTACGGAGAGTGAGTGCCGCGGTTGAAAATTGCAACTGAACCACGAGGGGGAGCGTGCACTTCCCTGTTATTCTGACACCACTGACTGTGTAATGCGATCAATAATATCCCAGGGCTGCAGGTGAGAGCGTGGTCGACGCCAGCAATACCAACATATAACACCAATACCAAAGCCTCAAAAATTACCAATGATCATTAATGCCGATCAAACTACCATAGAGGCTGATCCTGGTCGAAACCAAGATGCCTTTCCGAGTGCCGTGCACCCAGTTTTAAACACCCAGGCGCCACTCCTAAAGTTTGGGTGTGAAAAGGATGGAAGCTTAGATGTCCATACGTGAAACTGTAACAGAGAGAATTTTCTGAGAAAATCATCTTAATGATATGTGCCTCATTCGCTGAGTTCCCGGCGTAGTGGGGAAGTTTCAGCATATGCAGATTGTGTGTTGGACGGAGACAGCTTATAATTGTTGACCCTGATTTGTTCGAACTCATCTCAAGTAGCCACCCTTCGTTCCCTTTGCCTGGTTGTGGAGAGAATTCTCGCCTGTTGATTTGCTAATTAGTTGCATTCAAAAAATCACATATGTCCTATATATTAGACAAAGACACAAAGATCTGTATTCGGTGTGAACGACAAAGATGCTACGAGGTAGTGGTGATTTCACCCACTACTTAAACAAAGGTGCCTTTAAACCTCGGACTGGTGAGTGTGACAGAGATAGCCTGCGATAGTGCTGGATTCAGCCCCCACTTCATAACGTTCATCTAATTCTTGGTTTACCTACATTGAAAATATTGACACAAAATAAAAATGTTTAAATAAATATGAAATGTTTATCTACATCAACGAGAAGTCTTTTCTATATTTCGTTGATTATTTTCTTTATTGTGCACATTTTACCCTGTAACGCGACATACTTATACCTATGACCTTGGCCTCGTCTAATAGAAGGTTGTACTTACCCTACGTTGTGTTTATTTTTAATAAGTAACCCTTTACCTGGTTCGTAATATAGAGTAGCTGCCAAAGGTGGAGGAATCGGGATAGGTATTTGGCGTAATTAAAGAATAATGTTCTCTCCAAAAAGCAGACAAAACGTGTCTATCTTTGTGCATTTATTGAAAATTAATTATGAATGCAAATAGTAAATAATATGAGAAATATGGTCTGAACATGACACCCTGCTGTGGAAAGGTCCGCTCTCTGGCATTCGCCTTACGTGCGAGGGAAACCACAACAAAAACCTCGTACAGAGAGACATCGGGACACAGTTTCAACAAATAATTTATAACAAATTAAACCTAGTAACACATAAAGGTTGTCCCAACAATTTAATATTCACAACAATGAAAATAATGCTTGAATTCGACCTGTATATTGATAGTCAATTATAAACGTAATTGTGTACGTGAAGGTGAGTGTGTAAGTTTGGTAAGTTCGGAGTTTCCTCCGAACTGCCGTGACGCTCAGCGTCGCCGCCGGCCTGATTTTGTATGGAAAGCGTGGAGTTAGCAACACAATCCTGGTTCGCCGCTGGACCGGCCTCACCATTTGTCCAGGCTGCCCGGCATAGCCGAGGCGTCTACAGCATGCGACTGAGTCGCCATACTGTCTATCCCGACAAGTACCTGTGTCGTACCCGTCGGGGTGTAATTTGTAAAGTGATACCCAAGTGAACGTGGACAGGCCAACGTTCTGCTGATACGGCACACATCTTGAGCTTAGGTGGCTGCAAGCAGCGACCGGCAAAATTACGTCTGATTGACAACCAATACTAGGTTACGTGCCATAGCAGCTGAATGGGGGGAAAGTAGGACTCCAAACGTGCCTGACAGCCATAGCAGCTGAGTGGAGGGAAAGTATGGAGGTTCCCCAAACGTGCCTGACATTGCCATAGCAGCTGAATGGGGGAAAAGTAGGACTCCAAACGTGGCTGACATAGCCATGCAGCTGAGTGGAGGGAAAGTATGGCGGTTCCCCAAACGTGCCTGACATTGCCATAGCAGCTGAATGGGGGTAAAGTAGGACTCCAAACGTGCCTGACATTGCCATAGCAGCTGAGTGGAGGGAAAGTATGGAGGTTCCCCAAACGTGCCTGACATTGCCATAGCAGCTGAATGGGGGGAAAGTAGGACTCCAAACGTGCCTGACATAGCCATAGCAGCTGAGTGAAGGGAAAGTATGGAGGTTCCCCAAACGTGCCTGACATTGCCATAGCAGCTGAATGGGGGAAAGTAGGACTCCAAACGTGCCTGACATAGCCATAGCAGCTGAGTGAAGGGAAAGTATGGAGGTTCCCCAATCGTGCCTGACATTGCCATAGCAGCTGAATGGGGGGAAAGTAGGACTCCAAACGTGCCTGACATAGCCATAGCAGCTGAGTGGAGGGAAAGTATGTAGGTTCCCCAAACGTGCCTGACATTGCCATAGCAGCTGAATGGGGGGAAAGTAGGACTCCAAACGTGCCTGACATATCCATAGCAGCTGAGTGGAGGGAAAGTATGGAGGTTCCCCAAACGTGCCTGACATTGCCATAGCAGCTGAATGGCGGGAAAGTAGGACTCCAAACGTGCCTGACATTGCCATAGCAGCTGAGTGGAGGGAAAGTATGGAGGTTCCCCAAACGTGCCTGACATTGCCATAGCAGCTGAATGGGGGGAAAGTAGGACTCCAAACGTGCCTGACATAGCCATAGCAGCTGAGTGAAGGGAAAGTATGGAGGTTCCCCAAACGTGCCTGACATTGCCATAGCAGCTGAATGGGGGGAAAGTAGGACTCCAAACGTGCCTGACATAGCCATAGCAGCTGAGTGAAGGGAAAGTATGGAGGTTCCCCAAACGTGCCTGACATTGCCATAGCAGCTGAATGGGGGGAAAGTAGGACTCCAAACGTGCCTGACATAGCCATAGCAGCTGAGTGGAGGGAAAGTATGTAGGTTCCCCAAACGTGCCTGACATTGCCATAGCAGCTGAATGGGGGGAAAGTAGGACTCCAAACGTGCCTGACATAGCCATAGCAGCTGAGTGGAGGGAAAGTATGGAGGTTCCCCAAACGTGCCTGACATTGCCATAGCAGCTGAATGGCGGGAAAGTAGGACTCCAAACGTGCCTGACATAGCCATAGCAACTGAGTGGAGGGAAAGTATGTAGGTATTGGGAAGCGGAGTCGAAGGTAGACCTGGAGAACTTACCTCGGACAAGCCAAGTGTAAGAGTTCGATGAGTTCAGAGCCTTGGGTTACCCAACATGTCAACCATGCCAGAGGTCCAAGGTCTGTGAGTTTGGCCGAAACCAGACTGCCGAATACAGCGTTTATCCCCGTATTTAAACCATACTGCTTAGTCATATCACATTTCCTACAGTACAGAAACTAGTTCCAAATCACAGCTCTATTGTTGTGCTTTATGTGACCAGTAAAAGTCAGACAAATATATATTTTGTCATCACTTCTATAAATACATGTAATAAGAGAAAAACAAATCTACCTGACATTATCATAGAATTTTCAATGGTTTCGTATATACGAAGACATATTCTTTTCATTTTTCTTTTTCAAATAAGTTGTACATTCATTGTAATTTTAATTACAAATTTACAGTTTTTATTATACTGAATAACGTCTAGTTGCTCATAATATATATATATATATATATATATATATATATATATATATATATATATATATATATATATATAATTATAATCTTTGAAACACTGTAGTTTCAGAATTCGATACCACAAACGTCATTTCACCCGTCACTTAGAAGATATAAACAGGTGTAAGAAACAAATGTAGGCGATTTTTGTATCATCTTGGCTCATAGCACCAACTACTCCATTGTAATAAACTTGAAATTAAAGTTTGTTTTTTTTATAAGTATTGGGACCAAAAATATAATTGGCGCAGTCTTGGTAGGATAGCCGACAAGAATCCAGTGAGTGCATAAATCTTCGTAAACCTTTTAAATTTTCATAAGAGCTATCCGCATATCATCTACGATCTCTAAACGACCTAAACAGTGGTCATACCAGTGCTATTCAAACATAATCGAAAATCTTCAAACGACCTGAACAGTGGTCGCACCAGGGTCTATCCACACGACCAATCTTTATAAAGCCGAGGACGTCAACTCACTTTCCAATCAGGATCATCAATCCAACAGATTCTAGAAGTGCGTGACAAGATATAAGTTCCCGCCGATTTGAAGAGTATTAAGACCTTAACTACGATGAAAAGAGTAGCATACTTCACGATACTCCTGTTGTAAGTTTACTCTTATTGTAGATATACTTTTGCCGGTAGTAACAATCGGTCCACAAAAATACTGTTACACATATTTACACAAATCTACGTATTGTAATCATTATAAAATGTTTCAGACGAAGAAATTAGTGAACTAAGTAATCAATTTAATAAAATACCAATTACACTTAAACCAAGTAAATTAGATACCGGTAGTAAAGTTACACAATTACTTACCAAAAACACACCCAGTACACCCCTAACATACTCAGTACAAGAAATAAATAACTGCCAATTTGAACTAACCATGACAACTACAACAATTGCCGATATCCGGAATTTCATCGATGCAGTACCTGAGTACAAAGGAGAGATCAAATATCTCCCTAGATTTATAAAAGAAGCCGATAACATTTATACGGTAATGGATTATTTAAATTGAACACCAATACAAAAAAACATATTCCTTTTATATGTTACAAAAAAAATTGTTGATAAAGCCAAAGACATATTAGACTCTCAAGAATTCACATCTTGGGATGATATAAAATCATACCTTCAAACTAATTTCGAAGATAAAAGTACCTACAACACGTTACTATTGACAACAATTAAAATCACGCAAATAGATAATAATGTCAATGATACTTTAAAAAAATTCAAAGACCTTTATCAGAGAATGGTTTCCAAAATTCAATTATTACAATATGAACCAAATGAAAAAAATGTTTAATAATCGAAACTCAAAAAACAATAATTTCCCATTTCATTTCATTGTTACCTATGAATTTTAGAGGCTCATAAAATCCGCAGACACTCGACGCCTGCGAACAACTTTTAATAAATGAATATAACTCTATGCAATTATCACACATATCACCCATGCACAAAGGAATACCTCAAAACATACAAAAATCACAAAGACTTCCTAATATTCCACCACAGAAATTCCCAGCACAATTTCCTTGACGCCCATTCAACCCGCGAGATTCACGCCCTACTAGACCACAAACATTCGCTAGACAAAACATAATTTTTTTTATAGAAACAAAACGCACAATTAAACCAACCCCTATGTCCGCACAACAAAAACAACAATACCAATGTCCACACAAACCATAAAACAGAATTATGTCTTAGAAACAGAGGACGATGTAGAAATTAATAATCAAGAAAACACACACGAACAAGAATTAAACGAACAAAACGACACATTTGAAACCCAATCTTTTTTAGAGTACGACATAGAACTGATAGAAGAAAATACGTAATGTTTTCCAACATAAAAACAATTCCAATCATTACATTCCAAAATTTCAAAATTCTCATCGACTCAGGATCAGATGTTAACCTAATAACAGAAAAAACAACATGAAAACTTTAAAAGAATATTTAACATTCAAAACTGCAACAAATAGAGTAAAATGTAATGAATACGTCGAAATCAGAATATTCAACAAAAGTTATAAATTTGTTATTCTAAATTTTCATTCAGAATGCAATTTATTATTTGGAACAGAAATATTCCGCGATACAAACACCATTATAAATTTTGCAGAAAATTCTATTCAAATAAAACAAATGAAATTTGATATTCAGAACAAAGTAAAGTAAACTAGACACTGACATGTACAGATAAGATACAACACTAAATTCATACTCGCATATCAAGATTTTAACCAAACTTTTATATTAACTACTGACGCTTCTGACTACGCAATGGGCGCAGTACTCTCTCAAAATCAAGATTCGCAGGAGAAACCAATTGCTTACGCATTAAAAACTTTTAACTCACAAGAAAAAAATTACTCCATCGTTGAAAAATAATTGAAAGCAGTAATATGGGCCATTCAAAATTTTAAACCATATCTCTACGGAAGAAAATTCTTATTACGAACAGACCATAGACCACTAGTGTGGCTTTTCAATATGAAAAATGCAAACCAAAAGCTAATGCGATGGAAGATCGAATTAAGCGAATATAACTTTGAGATAGAATACATCACTGGTAAAACAAATAAAATTGCGGACTTTTTAAGTAGTATCAAAAACGAATTCAAGATTAATTACAGAACAGGCGACGTAATATCGACCCCTATCTTTGCACACTGCATTTCTAAAGACTATAAATTTGGTAAAGGACTAGCAAAACAAATCGATGATCAATTCAATAGTAAAAATTTTTGCAAGGACATATTACCAAACAAAATTATAATTCAAAATGAACATAATAAACAAATTTTCCATTTATTCTCAAAAAATTCATTCAACGACACGTGTAACCCAAAATTCCTGAAACAATCATTGACCGAACTACATGACTATTTAATAAAAACGATATACACGAAATTAACATACCGTATTTATCATGTGGTCTCGACAAATTACAAAAAAAAAGATTAATCAGAATTTTGACTTCTATATTCGAGAATACCTGTATACAGATTCGTTACCCCAAAATTATACACTAAGTGACTAACTAGAATCAAGGATCGAACTAGAAAAAATTATAAAACAAGATGAAGAATAAAGAACATAATTAACACAGAAGACGATATTGAAACCATGCATAGTGACCAAGAACACCCCGTCAACGGTTTAAAAATTCTAGAAAATAGAATAAACACAGCAGACAATCAAATTATATTCTCTTTTGATGAAAAAGTAGATGTAAAAATCATAAAACTTTTTAGAAATAAAAAACAACGTATCGTGGCCACTACTGAAGAAAAGAAGGCCAAAGATCAATTGCGAGAATTTATAAAAAATTTCATCATACCCAAAATTAGATATTACTGCATATGTAATGATAAAATATTCAAAATTTTAAATCAAATAATTCAAAAGGATTCCGAAATAAACAGTATTATCAGAGTTTATAAAGAAGTAAAGGACATAGAACAACCAGACGAACAAAACGAAATTATCTATCTATACCACACAGGGAAAACAAACCACCGCGGAATCATGCGTACATAAAAAACTAAAAGAAAAATATTACTGGCCTAAAATGATAGACACCATCATCTCACTTATAAATAATTGCCAAACATGCAAAGAATGTAAATACGACAGACAACCCATACAACTTACTGATAACCTTACTGAAACACCCGAATGAACTTTCGAAATTATGAATATCGACTTATTAACCCTCAACGGACAATATTATTTAACAATATATGACCACTAAAACTATTATGATTACCCCTTAACCTTAAAATTAACTTTAACTAAAACTAAATACGTATTTCGAGAACTAAGTTCTCATTATCAGTAGTACAATAAGTAAAAGTTAAACAGCGTAGTCAAGATTACTCAACATGTGAGCCACGCCGGAGGTCCTAACAACTCTGAAAAACAAGGGAGAGAACTGGGATTATATAGGGATGGGAGTCACAGGTGAATGATTACCTATAAACTAAGATAATTTTCGTCCAATAATAAGTCTTTAAATTTTTAATTGTCCAATAAAATTTAACTTTGTAATAAATTGAAAAGTTTTGAGTTTGGTATGGGACCGAGATCTGCGTTCATCAAATTATTTTTATATTTATTTATTATTAAACTCTCGTATGTATCTAAATATCTATCGTTATTAATATGTTTTAAAAGTTTAATATTAGAATTGTTAACTTTGTGATTATTAATAAACATATGTTGAGCTACGCTAGATTTTTCTGGATTACCGCTTTTTAGATGATAAAAATGTTCTTTAAACCGAGTGTCAATTTGTCTTTTAGTTTGACCGATGTAAACTTTATTACAATCATTACAACTAATTTTATAAATACCGGATTTTTTGTTAGTATCTATTTTATCTTTAGGGTTACGTAATAACGATTTAATGGTATTATTTGATTTGTAAGTTACGGTAATTTTGATTTTTAAAATTTTGGTTAAACATTTAGAAGCTTTATCGTACGGTAGTGTTATGTATTTATTATTATTTTTTTATTATTAGATGGCGTTAACGTTGTAAAATTAGTAATGGATTGGCGATTTTTAAATTTATGGACTAATTTATCGATAATTTTAACCGGGAAGCCGTTATACTTAGCTATTTCTTTAATATAGTTTAGTTCAGTTTTAAATCATTTTTTGTTTAAAGGATATTTAGTTAATCTGTTTATTAAGAAATTAAACGAAGCTTATTTATGTTGCCAAAAATGATTTGAGTCAGCAGTTATAAATCTGTTATGCCCAATTGCACCATCGACACTTAAAATTTAAACTCCGCTTTATTCAGTTAGCCAAATAAATCAATGTTAATTCCTATTGAATATTTTTTAATTGCTGTCTAAAATTGAATTGACTAACTGAATAAAGCGGAGTTTAAATTTTAAGTGTCGGTGGTGCAATTGGCCATTAGTGTTCGTGGATTTTCTATAGATATCAAACTCTAGTTTGTTCTTGTTTCTAATAATCAGTACGTCCAAAAAAGGTAACTGTTCATTGGTTTCTTTTTCAAATGTAAATTTAATTGATGGGAAAACTGAATTTATTTATGAGTAATTTCGAAATTAAATTTAAGAGTTTGGATTAGATATGCAGATGATATTTTTGCCATAGTTAATACCAATAACTGCGATTTGAAAATATTTCTGGACAGTTTAAATTCAGTTTTCCCATCAATTAAATTTACAATCGAAAAAGAAACCAATGAACAGTTACCTTTTTTGGACGTACTGGTCATTAGAAACAAGAACAAACTAGAGTTCGATATCTGTAGAAAATCCACGAACACTAACAGATTTATAACTGCTGACTCAAATCGGTTTTGGCAACATAAGTTAGCTTCGTTTAATTTCTTAATAAACAGATTAACTAAATTTCCTTTAAACAAAAAACGATTTAAAACTGAACTAAACTATATTAAAGAAATATCAAATTACACATAACATCAGCACAGAACCCAAAAACAAAAAAATAATAAATTAAAAAATTCCACAGAAGACTATATAAAACAAAATCCCTACTTGATAACTAAATTCAAAAAACCTTTATATATAAAAACAAAGATTAGAAGCTGCAACGAGAAATTTAAAACAATAAAAGCTAAAGACAAATTGCAAAGAAAACGAATTGAAGCAGTGGAATTATTAGATCGACAAACTAACGAGTCAATTAGAGAAAAATTAAATACAAAAAATATAATACAGACATTAGACACATACAGAGAAGAATGGAAAAACCACGTCGAAAGATTGGACCATAGCAGAATACCATACCAGCTATTACACTACAAACCAAAAGGAAGAAGAAGAACCGGTCGACCAAGGAAAAGATGGAAGGACCAATAATGCATTGCTCTAAGGTACGGAACAGGCTAAATAGCCTAAACCGTAAAGTTTATGATGATGATGACAAAAAAATTCTTACACTTTTTTTAAGAACTGAGAAAAGCAAAAACTCCCTGTTTGTTTATTCTAAATTTCTATTTAAATTATATTTAATTTTCCTTACTTTTATTCATTGGAGCCCCTCTTCAACTCCTTCGTTTGTGGCAACAGGGGCATAAGCGGCCTATCCTTACTACTTACTACTACGCATTATATAATCAGGTGGTGTGCAATCCACACTTTCAGGCCTCGACTTCTTCTTCTCTAGAATATCCACTGCGTCACCACATTCAAGAACATCAAAGAGCTACACTCCACACTATTATAGGCATCTCGCACATGTCTGACATGAATGCGGGCCCCGCGCATAGTGTATGGTTCCACTCCCGTCTTTCAAGCCCTCGACGTTTTTCAACTCGACAAAGTTGTCCAAAGTGTAGCCGTCGAGCTAGAGAGAGAAGCAAGTATGATAGCATTTTCAGATGATCCCAAAAATAAAAATCCAGAGGATTTAAATCAGTTGATCTCGGAGAGCACCGTGTAACAGCTCGTCTACCAATTCACCGACCATCATAAAAATTAGTGAAAATATTTATGATAAAATTGTGTTTGTAACAAACAATAACACTAATTATGACAAATAAAGAAATTTACAGCTTAGGCAGCATTGTAAATCTGGTATTTTAGTGCCTAGTTGATTTTCCTAGTTTTCAAAAAAAGCAGTTTGGAAAACTGATGCAAATGTAAATGCGTCATAGTTTTATTATGCACATTATGCAATAATGGAACTAAACTGTTAGCGTTTTCGATTGACATGATCGCAAACCGCTCGGAAATTTGCCGTGTGTTGTCATGCGAGGCGCTCATGCCGCTCGATTAGCCATATTGCTCTGAAAAAGACGCTCATATTTTTATTATAGTACAACATGTTATTGTAACTATTATGTAAACAAGATAATGAATAAATAATCGATGTCATTACGACGTATATACAGGGTGCAAATGAAATAAGTTAATTAAATTTAACCAGTAATGTAACTCGACGAGAGCAACAATATTTCTTAATAACTTTTTTTTCTAAGTCTTTTAGATTTTGAGTTAAAATTCTTTAAAGAATTGCTGCATATTTCGTTACCCGCCTATGGAGAACAAAGAGAACAAATGGCTGCGCTGCCGTATTCAAGTGAGATACAAACAGCTCAAAAATTGTCGGTTATCGGTTACACTTACAGTCAAAGTAATTAATAAACGAATCAAAGGGAAATAACATTATTATTAAATAATACGTAATAGTACCGTTTTTAAAATAAATAAATTTAAATTTTGGGTAACAAAAGTATAAAGTTTTGTATTGAACCAGGCTTTAATCACCTGTGAATAGTGGAAGACAAGGAGAAACGAGGTAACGAGACGAAGAGCAAAAGCATAGTTATTAGGTTATGAGATGATTATTTATCGTCGATAAATCATAATAGTTTAAATACATTATTCAAAAAATGTAAGTACAAACTTTTGTCCATTTAAAAGAGGTACCAATAATTAGTCGTTCATTCATTGTTCCCCAAACATTTTTTAATGAAAATTTTTACAGCATTTTCGTCTGTCGAGATGTGCATTGTGTATAATAAATACACCTTCCCAAGTAAATTCAGTCTCATTAATGAACATTATGAGCCATTCCCAAAATTGAAGTCTGTTATGTGCTGAAAACAGAACTTTTTGCACATGTTATGGCTATAACTGTTGCTTTTTTAAAATTGTCATATGTGACACTCCGTATTGTGATGTGATAAAGATGTACAAGATTAACAAATGTGCGAATTAAGAACAGAATGATTTGGTGATGATTTAGAAACGCTCAGTGTAAATGCGTTGGCAACTCCATGCCACTGTCTTTATGTCAACCGTGATGTCAAGTAAAATTTAGTACAGATACGAGTAAAAAAATAAATAAATAAACCATAGGTAAGTAATTACAATGTCTGTGTACTCGCATTCTGACAGAATTTTACCTTATAAACAAGTTTATTACTAATGTCAAAATTTAATTGCAACAATTGACAAGAATGTCAATTGCTAAAACAAAATTTTTCATAGCTATTGCTACTGCATTCAATTATCACAAAAATATTTGGAACGACTCGTCAATTTACGGGGTGGTAAAAATGCTAAAAAAATATGGGATTTCGAGAAAAAGTTATTAAGAAATATTGTTGCTCTCGCCGAGTTATATTACTGGTTAAATTTAATGCACTTATTTCATTTACTCCCTATATATATATATATATATATATATATATATATATATATATATATATATATATATATATATATATATATATATATATATATATATAACCAAGTGTCATAAATAAACAAATTCTAGACAAAAAATATCTTTTGTAATATTTTGAAGCAAAGACCTAATTTTAAGGTACCTATCATAAAAACTTATAGAACAAATTCACGTGTGCTCCCACTTTTCATCGAAAACTCCATTTATTATCATAATATATGATGAAATCAATGGAATAAAATGCGAAATTAGTTATAATAGCAATGTTTATTATAGCCCTTTCTCTCCCAGTACAAAATTATCATTGTTAGGAGACAAATGGACAGATTAGATAGAATACAGATTACACTTACAATTATGTTTTAGCTTAGATAAAAATACTTGTTGTTTATTATTTTTAACCATACAACTCATTAGAAAATAGACCAATCAGATAGCTCAATTTTTCTTAGTTACGCTGTAAAACATCGGTTATTGGGGTTGCTAAGTTGTGTTTCGCGAAAAACACAACACGTGGCATTTAATAATATATCATATAATAATCATGTCATCCATGGATATAAATGAACAAGTAATATTTTTGACATTTCGTAAAAATATAGTTGGTTGATTCGCTGTATATAGTCTTAACATATACAACTCGAGCTTCTAAAATCATCTGAATATATAGTTTGCGGACTTGATGTGTTACCTGAAAGCACATCTCGTCCTCTCAACTGTATATTCGATTATATTCAAACCCTTTTTGTATAACTATTGACAATAAAAAATAAAAAATTTACATCTGGGACATCCTGTTGAATTAGTGCAGGTTGTAGCTTTGGAACAGTTGGTTGAGTCAGTACATGTAGTGGCTTCAAAACAGCCTGTTGAATTTGTACACGTCACCGCTTTATTACATTCTGAAGATCCAGTACACGCTAGTGCATTTAGACAATTTTGAGAACTCGTACATGCTTGTCCGTTTGGACAGTTTCCACAATTAGTGCATCCTGCTGTACAATTAGTACAATCAACAGGCCCAGTGCATTGGCAATAATACCCGGTACACAAACACGTAACTATTACTGCTATTAGTAACCAGTTTGTTGTTAAAGCACACGTTTTGAATGCCATCGTTTTTAGTATTATCGTTATTTATCGTGCTGTTTACTTCGGTAGACTGCTGAATACTGGCCCACGCCCTACTATATATGTACTATACACCGACGTCGTAATGACTTCGGTAACTTATTCATTATCTTGTTTACATAATAGTTACAATAACATGTTGTTGTACTATAATAAAAATATGATGTATTCTTTGAATTGTAAAAATATTTTTTCCAGATGATTGATTGTTTTGTAATTGTCAATGTCAGTTGAAATTTGTTCAATAAACCTAAAAGGAATTATTCTTTCATTACATGTATTATAGAGTTTTCGATTGGGTGCTGCGAGCAAGATATTCTGCTCGAACTCGAGGGGTCGATCGACTTTTTCAGAGCAATATGGCTGATCGAGCGGCACGAGTGTGAGCATCTCAGTCGAAAACGCTATTAGTTTATTTCCATTATTGACTCATGTACATTTGCATCAGTTTTCCAAATTGCTTTTTTTGAAAACTAGGAAAGTGAATGAAAAATAGATAAGAAATAAATAAGATACCAGATATACAGCGGAGGCTGCCATTTTTTGATGAGGCAAAGCCGAGGCAGTGTATGCTGCCTAGCTGTAAATCTGTGTTTAGTGCCATTGGAACACATGTATATATATACAGGTGTTTCACGGATACGAGACACCCCGATTATTTTCTTAATTATTAGGAATAGAAGAAAATCATTCAAATAAAGGTTGCAGTAGATCAAGGCGGACATTAACTTATTGAAGAAAAAAATAAAATAAACCAGTGGTTCTCAAGTTACAAACCAAAGTTATATTTTTTTAAATGGGATATACATTTTTTTGGCTCATTCCAGAAAGTATTTTTTTCTAAATTCAACCATATAAATATTTTATGTTCTTATATAACAAAAATATTGAGAGAAAATCATGTGAAAATTAAATAAATGTTATTTAACAGAACACAAAACAGTAGGCCATGATCAATAACAAAACAATTAACTTATACTAAACTGATACTGTTATATCAAAATATCATTATTTTTAATAAGTAATTCTGATTGTTGTGCTTTTTGGTGAAAAGTAAACGTTAATATGACCACAAAAGAAAACCTTAAACAGCGTATTAGGGTTCATGTGTTTCACTGCCACCGGACATTCTTAGAAAAGTTACATCAGAAACTGTAGTTAGGAGAATTAATTTATGTTTAGAAAATAATGGAAACAATTTTGAAAATTGTTTGTGAAGTTAAATACAAGTTTATTGTTTTGTTATTGATCATGGCCTACTGTTTTGTGTTATGTTAAATAAAATTTATTTAATTTTCAAATGAATTTTCTCAATATTTTTGTTATGTAAGCACATAAAATATTTATATGGTTGAATACAGAAAAAATACTCTATCGAATGTGCCTAAAAAATGTATAATCTCCCATTTAAAAAAATATTACTTTGGTTTGTAACTTGAGAACCACTGGCTTAAATATTTTTTCTTCAATAAGTGAATGTCCTCTTTGATCTACTGCAACTTTTATTTGAATGATTTTCTTCTATTCCTAAGAAAATAATTGGAGTGTCCCAAATCCGTGAAACACCCTATATATATATATATATATATATATATATATATATATATATATATATATATATATATACAGGCTGTTTTTTTTATCAGGACCACCATTGGTATCTCGGAAACTGTAAGTGCTACGACTTCGTTGTAATGGTACAAAAGTTCACTAGATAATGGCAAAAAACTAATTTTCGTTATTTTTTCTTTTTAAAATAACTCGTAAACTATCAGTTATCGAGAAAAATGTTTCAAATAAAAATGTTACAATATTATATTGTCAATCTAGTGGCGTACAAAAATATTTTTTCTATTGGTAAATTTTCAAGATATAGTACAAACTACAATTTATACCTTCCGTCACCTTTAGGTAAGGAAGGTATTGTCTTGGTCAAAAAATTCGGTGGTGAGTTTTTAATGAATAAGTACGTTTTAAGGTACCTAGAATACGATTTTATTACATTTACGATGATGTCTGTATGTGTGGATGTGTGTGTGTGCGTGTGTGTGTGTGTGTGTGTGTGTGTGTGTGTGTAACAAAATTTCCGACTACGGTAACTCTAATACTACAATTCCAAAATTGATAATTCTTTCGTATTCCTCTTCGTTGCATCCATATGAAGAGCTGATTAGATTTTAGTTATAATTTGTCAACCGAAAGTACCCTCATTTGAAGATTTTAGCAGTTTTTCTTGAAAAAACGATGTTATCATTTTTTCACATTTAATGTTATTATAAATATTAAAGAACATTGTATTCTCTATACGATTTGGCTGCATTTTATGCTTCATATTAAATAGATATAGAGATATAAAATTATAAAGAAATTAAATTTCATAAATTAGCCAGCTATGCTAGAAACAGCGACTATATTAAGAAAATTCTGATTGAAAGATCTCAGTGTCAAGTGCAATTGACATATTCGTAGTATATTTGTGTTATAACTTTACTCAAAATATAGGATCTTTTTGCTCGAAACTTTCTGTATGGATTTTGTATAAAATACATTCAACTGTCGAAAGGTAATGTACTGTAATGTGCAGTGCCCGTCGTCGCCGCCACTGTTACCGCCTCTGTCCCCGTCGCTGTCGCCGCCGCTGTCGTAGGGACGAGCGAGTGTCTATTGTTAGCGATGAAGCAACCGACCTGTCGGAGCCTGCTTAATTACGCGGTTGATGTAACCTATTGTGTTTTATTTGGAAGTGTTCTAGTGAGTTCTCGAATTCAAATGCCGGGGAATATAAGCACCATTAGCGAAGGCATTTGATAGTCTGATATAAATAAGCGTTGCGTGTTAAACAGTTGGTGATGTAAACAGATAGTCGACAAGTTGTGAATATAAATAAATATAGTTGTATAAATAACTAAGCTATATATTACTTAAATAAATAATATTAGTGTTTAAGTGTCTTATAATATTCTTAGTGTTAATTAGTATTTAATATTTGTTTAATCGTAGTGTTTGTTATATTTGTCAACTTTTAATTATATTTAATATCTATTTATATTATAATAAATTTTTATTTTAATTAATAATAATTGTCTAATATGTACACTTCACCCAAATAAATAAAAACGTTACAATTGGTGTCAGGTGTAGGGTTAATAAACTGTGAATTGTTAAATAAAAACAAATAATATGGCGACTAAACAATTAAAACTAAATGAATTAAAAGTAAGTGATCTCAAGACCGAATTGGAAGAAAGAGATTTGGGCACAACAGGAAAGAAGTCAGCCCTTAAAGAGAGTCTAAAAAGCAATAATCGATGCTGGTGAAAATCCTGATGATTACTTATTCGAAATTCAGTGTGACATTCGTAAACTTATAGAAGAGAGTTCTAGAAAATCAGAAGAAAGTTCCAGAACATCAAAAGATGAATTGACAGAACAATCTAGAACATTAGAAGAAAAATTAATGGAAAGTTCTAGAAAAGCGGAAGAAAATTCTAGAACACTAGAACAAAAACTAGAAGAAAATTCCAGAACATTAAAAGAAGAATTAATGAAACATTCTAGAATTTTAGAACAAAAATTAGAAAAAAATTCTAAAAACTTAGAAGAGAAATTAGAAGAAAACTCTAGAAGTTTCGAAAAATTAGAGAAGAATTCTAAAAAAACTGAAGATGACCTGAGGAATTTAGAAGATAAGTATGACAAGCAGATCGAAGAATTACGAGAAAAGGTCACTGGAATTACATTGTCGCCAATGCCAAATTCCGATGTAGCGAAGGAAAATTTACAAGAAGAAAGCTAAGTAGTAAAACCTGAAACTATTACAACAATGCATATCAAAACACCGGAATTTGATGGAAAATCTTCGTGGCCGAACTATTATAACAATTTGAAGCGGCTGCGAAAGCACATAACTGGACGTCTAAAGAGAAGGCTATAGCGTTGGCTGTTCCGTTGCATGGGGAAGTCATCGACATCCTACAAACGCTGAAGGAAAAAGAACAAGAGGACTAGGACCAACTAGTTAAGCGGTTGGACTTGCGGTACGGCAATGCGCATCTGGAGCAGGTGTACCAGACGCAACTGAGGAACCGCTATCAGAGTTCAAAAGAAAGCCTTCAAGAATTTGAAGTCGACGTAGCTCGTTTGGTTCGTCTCGCACATCCTGCAGCTCCTGACAGCGTTTTGGAGTGCCTGGCCGTTCAAGCATTCATCTACGGAGTTCGAGATAGTGAAACGCAGCAAGAACTACGATTGGCCCGCCCAAAAACATTAATTGACGCACTCTCATATGCACTAGAACATGAAGCTGCTAAACAAGCTTCACATAACCAATCTTGAATGCGAAATATTGATGCCGAGAGAAAAGAAGACATGGAAGACCTAGAAGAGAAAATGCGACGAATTGTAAATGAAGTGTTTGCCGGAAGAAAGAAATTCCTCTGTTGGTATTGCGGTAAACAGGGTCATCCGCAGAGACTTTGCAGAAAAGTGCAAAGAGAGACAGAATCGGTAAAAGAAGAGAAGGAGGCGAAAAACCAAGTCGGGTTGATGCGAAGGGGCAATCGTCGACCCGTAATCTAGTAGCCCCACAATCCATCAGTTATGTTGCATCCCTTCATCATCAAGTCAGCAGCATCTACGTGAACGGCTCTATTGATAGAAGACCACTGAAAATGTTACTGGATACGGGTGCGACAAAGACTATAATTAGACCCGATTTAGTAATGAACACAGGAAACACGCATCTTCAACCAACCAAATGGAGATTACGCACAGCGACAGGAGAACAAGCTACCACATTAGGAGAAATAGATATGACCATCATTATTGGAAATACATCCTTTAAACATCGTGCGCTGGTAGCTTACGTTGAAGATGAATTAATACTCGGTATGGACGTAATGAAAAAGCACGGTTTCAAATTTGACCTGAAGAATGGAGTAATGATGGTCAATGAAGAAGAACTTGTTTTAAACCCACGAGAAGACAAGGCTGTGCGCGTACAATGGCTGAAGATGTTACCCTTCCAGAACGAAGTGAATCTATCGTGCAAGCACAATTAGATGGTAGTTCCTGTGAGGGGAATATTGTTATGCTTGAGCCCAAGAATGATGATGTGAAGACTGGTACTGGAGTTGTTGTAGGAAAATCATTGATCAAAACCAGTCAAGTAATACCAGATCGAATAATGAACGTAAATTTTTATCCAGTTGTTCTTAAGAGAGGAACAATTGTAGGAGAATGTTTGGCAGTATCCTCGATTATTCGAACTGTTAAGGCCAAAGGAAACACATTTCAGGAAGTTCCGGACACGTTAATTAATGAATTATCAACATCCTACCAAGAACTGACCGCCGACCAGAGAACCAAAGCGAAGAAATTAATTGGAAGATTTCAAGATGTGTTCCAATTTGCCAAGACCAACGGGAAACTAATGTGGTTCACCATAAGATAGATACCGGCGACGCAAGACCCATCCGCCAACCAGCAAGAAGACTCCCATTGGCGAAGCGTGAGGAAGCGGAAAGAATTATTGAAGACATGAAAAAGGAAGGTGTGATCAAAACTTCAAGCAGTCCATGGGCTTCACCAGTGGTGTTAGTAAAGAATAAGGATGACTCTACACGATTTTGCTTCGCTTACCGTCAACTTAATAACGTCACCAAGAAGGATAGTTACACGCTACCTCGAATAGACGATACACTAGACACTTTGGCTGGCTCGAAGATTTTCTCCACTCTGGATCTAAAGAGCGGATACTGGCAAGTCAATTTGGATCCAAAAGATGAGGAAAAGACAGCCTTCACAATTGGTACCGGACTCTGGCAATTTACTGTAATGCCATTTGGGCTCTGCAATGCCCCTGCAACGTTTGAACGACTCATGGAAACAGTATTGGCTAGACTATCATGGAAAACTTGTTTAGTCTATTTCGACGACATTATTGTGGTAGGTAAAACATTCGAGGACCACATGAAGAATTTGGAAGAGGTTTTCCAGAGATTACGGAAGGCTAACCTGAAGCTCAGCCCCAAGAAGTGCCACCTGTTTCTAAAGGAAGCTCATTATCTTGGACACATGGTTTCAGATAAGGGTATTGCAGTTGACCCGGAAAAGATAAAGGCTGTGAGAGATTGGCCAGCGCCTAGAAATAAACACGAACTTAGAAGTTTTCTTGGTTTGTGTACTTATTATCGGCGATATGTACCTGGATTTGCCGACATAGCCAAGCCATTAACAAAGCTTACTGAAGAAGGTCGAAGATTTATCTGGGAAATGGACTGCAAAGTTGCGTTCAAAGAACTTAAACATGCTTTGACAAGCGCACCTGTCCTGAGTTATCCGTTACCTGAAGGAGAGTTCATACTAGACACAGATGCTAGCAACGTGGGAATTTGTGGCGTTCTTTCCCGGATACAAGACGGACATGCGAAGGTTATTGCCTATTTTAGTAAGACTTTGTCAAAACCAGAGAGGAATTATTGTGTTACTAGAAAAGAACTCTTGGCAGTCGTGAAATCCGTGGAACATTTCTACAAATATTTGTACGGAAGGAATTTTTTGATTAGAACTGACCATGCTGCATTAAAATGGCTGCTACAATTCAAGAATTCTGAAGGTCAGGTGGCTAGATGGATTGAAAGACTACAGGAATACGATTTCAAAATCGAGCATAGAACAGGTACCAGCCATCGTAATGCCGACGCATTGTCCAGAAGGCCGTGCCAAGATGATTGCAAGCATTGTAGTCGACTAGAAGAGAAATTTTCCATCGTCGCCAGAACAACAGTAGTCGACGATAATTGACAGCCCGATGGACTACGTGAAGATCAAGAAAAAGACCCGACTTTGAAAATTATACTCGAATGGAAAGCAGAGGAGAGAAAACCAGTATGGGAAGATGTTGAACTGCACTCACCGAGTGTAAAATCATACTAGGCGCAATGGGACTCCATGGTGATTGAGGATGGCATGTTAAAGCGTGTGGCAGATGGAACTGAGAAGAGAACTCAGTTAGTAATTCCTAAGAGTAGAGTACCAGACGTGTTGAAAGAGATCCATGACAGATCTGGAGGCCATTTCAGAGTCACCAAAACGCTAGATAGATTGTGCCAGCAGTTTTACTGGGTTAACTTCACGGAAGATGTTAAAGATTGGTGCAAGAAATGTGTGGTTTGCGATGAAAATAACGGTCCGCATAAACGACAAAAAGCTCCAATGCGTCAATAGAACGTTGGCAGTCCATTTGAGCGTATTGCGATTGATGTGGCTGGACCATTCCCAGAAAGTGACGAAGGAAATAAATACATCGTGGTTGTCATGAACTACTTCGCCAAGTGGGTGTATATGCCGATTCGGAGTACCACGTGAACTCCACTCCGACCAGGGAAGAAATTTTGAGTCTGCCGTTTTCCAAAATGTCTGTAAGATATTAGGAAATAATAAAACTAGAACAACTGCATTACATCCGCAGTCTGATGGCATGGTTGAAAGAATGAACGGAACGATCAACCGATATTTGTCGAAGGTAGTCTCCAACCACCAAAGAGACTGGGACCGACACCTCCATCTGTTCCTGTTGGCTTATCGTTCAACCGTGCATGAAACAACAGGGCAAACTCCTGCGAACATCTTATTCTGGTGTAAGTTGCACTTATCATGCGACTTGGTGTTCGGCAGTAAACCTGGGGAAGATCTGGCCGGGGAATATTACGTTACGGACTTACGGAGAAGAATGGATGACATTCATGAACCAGTCCGTACGAACATTCAAGCTGCCAGTGAGCGAATGAAGGACCGGAATGACATCAAGGCCGAAAAGGGTGGATACCAACCTGGAGATTTAGTGTGGCTTTACAACCCACAAAGACGTCGTGGTTTATCACCAAAGCTGCAAAAGAATTGGGAAGGCCCCTATGAGGTAGTCAAAAGGATAAACGACGTGGTATACAGAATTAAGAAACAACCTAGCGGGAAGCCGAGAGTTGTACACTTTAATCGGCTAGCCCCTTTCACCGGAGACAACCACGAAGACCATAATGGAGCAACGGTTCGTCGGATCATAACACAAGAACCAATTTTTCAAGACTTCATGGAGAACTATTCCTTTGGCCGCAAGGCGCGGTTCGGCGTGACGAAATAAGAACACCGAGATCTATTCACCGTGTCTTCAGATTATTCCCTCGGTCACTGCGTATCAAAAGACTTAAAGATGTCCCGCGGCATAGCTTCAAAATCCTCTTCCGTTTTACCGGCGTAGAAATTCTCGTTTGCAGCTTTAACCCTAATGGACATAAAGAAGAAGTCGGGCGGACCATCGACTGTTATTTCTTCAAAACTTCGAAATGCACCAAGGGTAATGCATGCAGATTTCGTCATCACGAACTGTTCCGGGACGAACAGTCTTAAGAAGGGGAAGTGTAATGTGCAGTGCCCACCGTCGCCGCCACTGTTACCGCCTCTGTCCCCGTCGCTGTCGCCGCCGCTGTCGCAGGGACGAGCGAGTGTCTATTGTTAGCGATGACGCAACCGACTTGTCGGAGCCTGCTTAAATACGCGGTTGATGTAACCCATTGTGTTTTATCTGGAAGTGTTCCAGTGAGTTCTCAAATTCAAATGCCGGGGTATATAAGCACCGTTAGCGAAGGCATTGGACAGTCAGATATAAATAAGCGTTGCGTGTTAAACAGTTGGTGATATAAACAGATAGTAGACAAAATGCGAACATAAATAAATAAGTGAGCTATATATTGTTTAAATAAATAAGCTTAGTGTTTATGTGTCTTATAATATTCTTAATCTTAATTAGTGTTTAATATTTGTTTAATCGTAGCGTTTGTTATATTTATCGTCTTTTAATTATATTTAATATCTATTTATCGTTACAATAAACTTTTATTTTAATTAATAATAATTGTCTAATATTTACACTTCACCCAAATATATAAAAACATTACAGTACATACAAGAAATTTAGAATCTTTTGCAAGAAACTTTCTGTATGGATTTTATAGAAAATACATACGCATTTACGAAAATTTTACCGGTAAATACCGCATCTACCGACTGTGTTCGAAAACACGAATGGTAAAAAGTTACCGTGTTCGAAAATTGTTCAATATCTACCATATCCATCTACCGGATTCATGAAGAATCTAACCTCAAAAAAAGGTAGTGATGCAAAGCGAAGCGCGCGCGTTGAAAGTAGAAATGTGTTCAAAGTAGGAATCTGCTCAGTTTCTTAACTACGTCAAATTTCTAACCTGTTTTAAATTTTCAAATTTTTTCATAGGTTATGGGTCTACCCTGTTTACCACTTGCGTTCTTAAAATATAGATTCCGGTAGCCATAATCTGATAAAAAGCTGTTTACCGGTTACAGTTCACCGGTAGAATTTTCGTAAATAACTCATATAACTGACGGAAGGTAATGTGCTGGAATGGAATGCATATTTGATTTTTACCCTATTAATATTCCCATTTTTTTCTCTTTTCAACGATATCAATGTTACTTTGTTTTTTACTATGCAAATTATGCAATAATGGAAATAAACTAATAGCGTTTTCGATTGACATGCTCGCAAACCGCTCGGAAATTTTCCGTGTGATGTCATACGCGGCACTCGTGCCGCTCGATCAGCCATATATTGCTCTGAAAAAGTCGCTCGACCTGTCGAGTTCGCGCAGAATTTCTTGCTTGCAGAGCGAGTACCCAATCGAAAACTCTATAATACATGTAATGAAAGAATAATTACTTTTAGAAAAGGTTTATTGTACAAATTTCAACCGATATTGACAATTACAAAACAATCAATCATCTGGAAAAAATATTTTTACAATTCAAAGAATACATAATATTTTTATTATAGTACAACAACATGTTATTGTAACTATTATGTAAACAAGATAATGAATAAGTTACCGAAGTCATTACAACGTCGGTGTATATTACATATATAGAAGGGCGCGGGACAGTATTCAGCAGTCTACCGAAGTAAGCAGCAAGATAAATAACGATAATACAAAAAACGATGGCATTCAAAACTTGTGCTTTAACAACAAACTGGTTACTAATAGCAGTAATAGTTATGTGTTTGTGTACCGGGTATTATTGCCAATGCACTGGGCCTGCTGATTGTACTAATTGTACAGCAGGATGCACTAATTGCGAAAACTGTCCAAACGGACAAGCGTGTACGAGTTCACAAAATTGTCTAAATGCAATAGCGTGTACTGGGTCTTCAGAATGTAATAAAGCGGTGACGTGTACAAATTCAACAGGCTGTTTTGAAGCCACTACATGTACTGACTCAACCAACTGTACCATAGCTACAACCTGCACTAATTCAACAGGATGTCCCACGCGTTAATTTTTTTATTGTCAATAGTTATACAAAAAGAGGTTTGAAAATAATCGAATATACAGTTGAGAAGACGAGATGTGTTTTCAGGTAACACATCGAGTCCGCAAACTATATATTCAGATGATTTTAGAAGCTCGAGTTGTATATGTTAAGACTATACAACGAATCAACCAACTATATTTTTACGAAATATCAAAAATATTACTTGCTCATTTATATCCATGGATGATATGATATGTGACTCATTTGTTTGCGACCGAAATGCCACGTGTTGTGTTTTTCGCGAAACTCAACTTCGCAACGCAAATAACTGATGTTTTACAGCGTAACTAAGAAAAATTGAGCTATCTGATTGGTCTGTTTTCTAATGAGTTGTATAGTCAAAAATAATAAATCAAAAGTATTTTTAACTAAGCTAAAACATAATTGTAAGCGTAATCTGTATTCTATCTAATCTGTCCATTTGTCTCCTAACGATGATAATTTTGTACTGGGAGAGAAAGGGCTATAATAAACATTACTATTATAACTAATTTCGCCTTTTATTCCATTGATTTCATCATATATTATGATAATAAATGGTGTTTTCGATGAAAAGTGGGAGCACACGTGAATTTGTTCTATTATTTTTTATGATAGGTACCTTAAAATTAGGTCTTTGCTTCAAAATATTACAACAGATATTTTTTGTCTAGAATTTGTTTATTTATGACACTCGGTTTATATATATATATATATATATATATATATATATATATATATATATATATATATATATATATATATATATATATATATAAATATATATATATATATATATATATATATATATATACAGGGTGTAAATGAAATAAGTGCATTAAATTTAACCAGTAATATAACTCGGCGAGAGCAACAATATTTCTTAATAACTTTTTCTCGAAATCCCATATTTTTTAGCATTTTTACCACCCCGTAAATTGACGAGTCGCTCCAAATATTTTTTTGATAATTGAATGCAGTAGCAATAGCTATGAAAAATTTTGTTTTAGCAATTGACATTCTTGTCAATTGTTGCAATTAAATTTTGACATTAGTAATAAACTTGTTTATAAGGTAAAATTCTGTCAAAATGCGAGTACACAGACATTGTAATTACTTACCTATGGTTTATTTATTTATTTTTTTACTCGTATCTGTACTAAATTTTACTTGACATCACGGTTGACATAAAGACAGTGTCATGGAGTTGCCAACGCATTTACACTGAGCGTTTCCAAATCATCACCAAATCATTCTGTTCTTAATCCGCACATTTGTTAATCTTGTACATCTTTATCACATCACAATACGGAGTGTCACATATGACAATTTTAAAAAATCAACAGTTATATCCATAACATGTGCAAAAAGTTCTGTTTTCAGCACATAACTTCAATTTTGGGAATGGCTCATAATGTTCATTAATGAGACTGAATTTACTTGGGAACGTGTATTTATTATGCACAATGCACATCTCGACAGACGAAAATGCTGTAAAAATTTTCATTAAAAAATGTTTGGGGCCCAAGAAACATTCCGTTTGAAAAAACCGGTGGATTCATTCTGATTGATGACTTAAGTTCAGAAAGACCTAAAAATGAAATTCTGAATGTTGCCGGACAAAGTCAGTGGTCAATTTTTTTTATAGGGGGTGTAAGAAATATTGGTGAAATCGTTGTAACGGTCAAGAAAACGTTGTTTATTACTATTAAAAAGTTGCTTCTGTAGGGTATGAAATTACAAACATCACGAATATTATAAAATACAAATTTAATATGGTAAAAACAGCCGCGTGCCTGAGTGTTTGGTTGTGAATCTGGGGAACCGGGTTCGATCCTGACCGATGCCAAAAAGAAATATTTCGTATTTAAATGGCACTAAAGTTTCCCTTGTGGTGCTTTCTCCACACATAAACGAGTGCCCGTGAGGTGACGCCTGGTAAACGCTTGCACGGTTGCTGGATACGACCGATGGTAGTTTTCTTTGTTTCCCTCTCCACAGCAGTTTATACCAGCACCGCAACACCAATGTATTGTAGCGGGCCATATTGTACGTTACACGGCTTAGACGTTTTAGTTATAAAAATGTTCTCACATAACGTCGAAGTAGATAGTGTGATAACTGATTTTGATTTCTGTGTTAACAAATTTGAGTGCAAATTCTAATAGTTGTTTCAGAAAAAGCAGATTGATGATACAATTTTCTTAGTTAGAGACCAGGTATATTACATTTAAACAAGCCATTGTTTCCAGATCTCTTAAACAATATGATCAAAAAAGTTATTTTTATTTTAATATTGGTCATTTATATATTTCTATAAACTGAGATGTTTTTTAATAAAATGGGAAGCAATGTTTTGAAGCTACATTGAAAAATATGACATTTATTATTGCTTGATATGGAAAACTCATACAAAAAGAACTCTCTTTGATTGCATTTATCTTAAATTTGAGTTGGTCAATCGATTTTTACCAATAAAAAAATATGTAAATATTATTGTTCTGTACAATAACCAGCCACTGAGGAAGTAAGCCGGCTAAACTTGGCGCCGGTTTTAAGCCCGAGTTAATGGTGAGAGTTGGTGGTAGGAAAGGCATCCGACTGTAAAATTTTCGCCAAAACTAAAGACGGAAGATGTAGGATCGGAAAGTGGTATAAGGGCTAGGGTATTCCTCGCAAGTGACATGCAGTTGTAGCTTCGCCTGACCCCTGTGCCAAGTCTGTTAGGACTACTCCGTCATGGACGGTCGGGGTTAGAGAAGTCAGTCCTCAGGATTAGAACTCTCAATCTCGGAAGTATGAGAAAGGGCAAAGAGAAGGAGGAAGGACAGTGTGAAGATGTGTTGGACAGGAATGTTTGGAGAAGAAGAGCAAGGAACAGCGACCTCCAAGAAGAAGAAGAAGAAGAAGAAGAAGAAGAAGAAGAAGAAGAAGAAGATACTACCCAATTAACACAAATGACCTAAAATCGACGTCACTGTGACGTCCTAATTCACGTCATATAGTCGTCCAGAAGACGTCTCAGCGTGGAGCTGTGCGACGTCATTTTAAGACGTAGTTTCGACGTCATATTCAGACGTGGTTTAGACGTCATTTAAGACGTTGTTTAGACGTCATTTTAAGACGTTGTTTAGACGTCATTATAAGATTTGTTTAGACGTCATTTTAAGACATTGTGTCCACGTCATTTTTAGACGGTGTATCAACGTCTTTTTAAGATGTTATTTCGACGCGTAGATAGAACTCGGATATATACCGAAAATAACTTAAATAGGTAGGAAAAATTACAAGGAAAAATAGACAATTTATTTTTGAAGTATTTTAACAAAAATTTAAATAAAAAATACAATAAAATATTAAACCTACATAGAATTCCTGAAAAAAAATCATAAAAAATTCAAATTACCTGAAAAAAAATCATAAAAAATTCAAATTAATTAAATAATGCATCTATCAATATTAGACCATACATGTACATTTATTTAACAGAAATGGATATTACAAGAATAAATGAAAATTTAGCAAAATTTGCGGAACATATTGGATGCATTAGCTGTTAAAAGCAAAAAATACAATTTCGTCCGGAAAATTATCAGTAACTATTCTTAGCAGGTATTCAAATTAATATGTAACAATAATAGATAAAATAATAACTGTTTTTTATACATTAACTTATCTTTACCCAGGAATAGTTCCTTTGAGAACTGTATAATCTTATTAGAATTATAAAATAGTTTTAGTTTCAGAGTATTTATTTTTGTAATTATTATGAAATAAATAGTTAATCGCTTAAATATGAGAAAATTTTGCTTTGCCTTGTTACTCAAATGTCGTGTTTTATATTACCAACCAGTTCATGTTTAGATTTTAAAATAGAAAAATAAATTTCTTCTACTATGGCCATTGTTTTAAGTTGATGGATTTAGCCACCTGATAATTTTCACCTGTTACTGTCACGGATTACAATGTCCTCAATTCAGAACATAAGCTACTACAAAATACAAATACAGTGTGTATATTTATGCCTTTTCATATGCTGTACACTACGCTTACGAAGAATTTTCGATAAACTTCTGAAAATGTTGTCTACAAAAGAAACAGTAATAAGTAAAATTTAAAAAAATTTACATTTTACATACCTTTACCATAACAAAACGAAAACATTGGTACAAATATTATCGTTTGGTTTTTTGTAACCTAACCGCACTTCTAAATTGATATCTAGACTTTTATAAGCTCAGTTCTTCCTGTGTATTAACACGTTTTGAGACAAGGCACTCTTCTCCTCCAGTGTAAAAAAAATATTTCTGTATGAAAATATATTAGTAAAACAAAAAACAGTAACAAACTGCAGCATTTTAACATCAATCGGTATGTTTGCCAATGTTTGCCTACACAAGCAACAGAAGCCATCTTGGTGACATGCTGAGCTGCATTGTCTTTGTATTGTTTTGTTCATGGAGGGTTTGTTTGGAAATCTGTCATGCAGAAAATACATTTTTTTATTTTACGACCTTTTAATTTCAGAGGAAAGTTGTAAATACAAAACTCAAAGATCCCTTAATACATTTTCTTTTAATAACATTTCTTGTAAGATTTAAAATTTATTTCTAAAGCACTATTAGATTTTGTTTAAAATGTTAAAAATTAAAATTTCTAATATAATAATAACTTTGATTTTTGTACCACAAATATAACAGATATTATTTGTTTTTCACAGTCGTATGTATATAAATGTAAATATGTTTTTTTAAATAAATAAAACATAAATATCATCAGGGCTTATCTATTTCGGTGACAATGACGGATAACCATAATTAAATAAAAATGTATATTAAATTTAATTTTTATTACATTTTTTCAAAATTTTAATGATTATTGTTTATATTATTGCATTAAGAAAAAATAAAATATCAATTTGACATTTAAATAAAAATAATATACACCTTCGTGTGTTATAAACAGTTATAAGTTACCAAATTAAAGAAATTTAAAAATTGAATATGAATTTTTAATATTAAAAATAAAGTAAAAATAATCGTCGCAAAGACGTCAAATTAGACGTGTGACAAAGGTTTAAATAAACGTACTTATGACCATATAAAGTCGTCACATGGTCGTCGTAGCGACCACTAATCTGACGTAAAAATCAACGTCGCAGTGTCGTCGTATAGACGTCAAATTAGACGTCTAAATAGTCGTATTTCAGACCAAAAATCAACGTCGCAGTGCCGTCGCATCCACGTCAAATTAAACGGCCGCATATGACTTAAATTCAACCTATAATCGACGTCACTTTTTGGTCGACCGTCAGTCAGTGTTACTTGGGTACCTTACAAAGATAAGTTTTGACAATCGTTATGAACACATTTAGAGAGAGAGATACAGTTTAAATCATTTTTTTACAACTACAAGACATTGTTCTGCTGTCTGAATTACATTGTGCTAGGCCTAATTAAAGAGTCAGGCAGAGGATGTTTTATAATTTTCGTCGAGTGTAACTTGGAATTTCGTAATTCATTGCTGCATTGGAGGAAGTTCAGAGGCTCGCACTGTGGTTGTAATGATTTTTTTCCATAAATATGTTTGGGCTCTTAAACAATGTGAAAATAAAGCATCAGAAGTACAAATAATTTTGGTTAAATTTAAATTGAACCCAATATTACGGGTAATCAACTTGTAGCCTAATTCATCTGATGTGATTTTTTGTTTGGCGAACAAATAAGTGCAGACTTCTTCAACCTGATGAAAGTGTATCGGACTTTCTGGATTAGTTCCAAAAGTAAAGAGAGCATCTTGAACAAATACTTGTGATACAGCATACAGACATTGTTTCTTAGTTCCTACCCGGCTTGTCGTGTCGCAACCAGTTAGAACATGCAACCCAGGTAAAATATTACAAATATTCATTTCATTTTACGCAACTGTCGTTTCTGTGACAATTTATTAAAAATTTAAGCATCTTGAAATCTTTCTCACTTAAATTTGTTAACTCAGTAATCAAAATAAGCTATCACACTATCTACTTTGACGTTATGTGAAAATACTTTTATAACTAAAACGTCTAAACCGTGTCGGGTACAATATGGCCCGCTGCAACACTTTGGAGCTGGTATAAACTGCTGCGGAGAGGGAAACAAAGAAAACGACCATCGGTCGTATCCGGCAACCGTGCAGGCGTTTACCAGGCGTCACCTCACGGGCACTTATTGATGTGTAGAGAATGCACCACAAGGGAAACTTTAGTGTCATTTAAATAAGAAATATTTCTTTTTGTCATCGGTCGGGATTGAACCCGCTTCCCCAGATACGCGACCAAACACTCATGCACGCGGCTTTCTTACTATATTAAATTTGTATTTTATAATATTCGTGATGTTTGTAATTTCATACCCTACAGAAACAACTTTTTAGCAGTAATAAGCAACGTTTTCTTGACCGTTACAGCGATTTTGTCAATAATTCTTATACCCCCTATAAAAAAAAAATGACCACTGACTTTGTCCGGCAACATTCAGAATTTCATTCTTCAGGTCTTTCTGAACTTAAATCATCAATAAGAATGAATCCACCGGTTTTTTCAAACGGAATGTTTCTTGGCGCCTGCACTATAGAATTAGAATGACATTAATGAAATTAGTGAATATTTTGTTTTGTTACTTGATCATACTTTTTTACCTTCCGTCACCTTTAGGTAAGGAAGGTATTGTCTTTGGTCAAAAAATTCGGTGGTGAGTTTTTAATGAATAAGCACGTTTTAAGATCCCTAGAATACGATTTTACTATTTTTACGATTCTGTGTGTGTGTGTGTGTGTGTGTGTGTGTGTGTGTGTGTGTGTATGTAAAAAAATTTTCGTCTGCGATAACTCTAATACTACAATTCCAAAAATTATAATTCTTTCGTATTCCTCTTCGTTGCATACATATGAAGAGCTGATTAGATTTTGGTTATAATTGGTCAACCGGAAGTACTTTCATTTGAAGATTTTAACTGTTTTTCTTGAAAAAACGATGTTAAATATAATTTTTTCACATTTAATGTTATAAATATTAAATAACATTGTTTTCTCTATACGATTTTACTGCATTTTATACTTCATATTAAATAGATATAGTTATAAAATTATAAAGAAATTAATTTTCATAAATTGCTACGTGCTATAACAACCTTAAGGGTTTTATCATGAGAAAGGCAAGTGTAACGCACCCAAGTTCTTCAGGAATGCGGCCGCCAGCTTTTAGACAGTGGAGACGGGAGTGGGTTAGTGCGATTCCCAAATACGCAATTAAAATCAAACTAAACACTTGAAATATAAAAAGGGCGCCACGATGGTTGTTTATTCTTAAAATGGTACACAACCTCGAAAATACCAATATGTGGAGGATAAGCAATAGTACTAGGTGTGATTCGATATTCAATAAACAAATAAGCTCCGTTTGAACTTGAAATGAAACATATATTAAAAGTTTTACTTAATACAGTTATAAGAACGAAGTAAATTGTAAAGGTAAATAATTGATAACAGTAAAAAAAAATATTAAGGCAATAATATAACTCATGCGAGATATTAGTAACCCAAAAAAAAAAGATTAATTCGGAATACAAAGTGCACCAGATAGGGGATGCGTGGTACGCGAATGAGCGAGGACCGTAGACGTCGAAAGAACGAATAATATATGAAATATAAAACGCAACAATAGGCGCAATACGTGTGTTTGGTCGACCAAGCAGGGTAGTGCGTGCGCAACATACGTTAAAATAAAATAAACTTAGTCCTAACCCTTCCTAAACCGAAACAAACCCTAAATGAAAATTCCTCACAATAAAAATTATAAGACTCGCGTGAGCTAGTACATAACAATATAAAACAATAATCAGTAAGATTCAAAATTATGACAAACGAAGTAATCAAAATACAAATATCAAATATAGTACGATTATTAAACTCAATGAACTTTAAATTCAAACAAATAAATAAAGAAAACAAAATGGAGCTTAGCTGCATGTATTTGGAGAGGCGTCGGCGGTAGTGACGTAATAGTGTGGTAGGGATGTGGCGTGACGTTTCCAAAATGGCGTAACCAACTTCCGCTTCAAACACGAGGTGTCAATCTCATCCAATTTTCCATAAAATCCTCCAGCAAGGTGTTATCCACAAAAATCAGGACTCGAAATCCCGATCCAACAATATGTTTCCCGGACTCGAAATCCCGATCCAACAATATGTTTCCCACACAATGTATTCCCAAAATCAATGGGTTACAAAGTAAAACCAAAATAACAACGAAGGAGAAACCATAAAATAAAAGCCTAAAAGGGAGAACTCAATTAGCATTGCCAATTTGACAGGTCGACAAATACAAGTTAAATGTTACTTTTACTAATTTATACTTCACAAAAATCAAAATATTAATACAAAAATACTATATAAATATTTCTACAACCGGGCTAAACATTATTAACAAATATAAATACCTTAGATCTTGAGTGGCTTAAAGTATATCAGTGATCGAAGTGCCAAAAATCCGGAACAATTTTCCGCGGGAACAATATTTCCCTCAGCTACTTTTCTCAGTTAAATCCCCAAATAACGGGCACGTTAAAATTCTTCCAACAATACGAAATCAACGAGTGAAAAATAATAACCAACACTGAGATGCAGCTACAACGACGATCATAGACAGAATGTCTCTCTACGCTCAAGTCTGCGAAGCGGCTCAGACTTGCAAATTCTCAAAAGTATAAAATATATAAATTTAATAACCCTGAAGACATTCGACCAGCAATGCTAAAGAGTGACAATTATTGCTTGTGACAAGGGCAATAACTACTGAACAGAATAAATTAATAATAAAAGAAACAGATTGCAAAAATAGGACGTAACAACTCCCCCCTTCCTAAAGAGAAGGTTGTCAACGACAACATATACTACGATTCAAAATTCTCATCTACTGAGTAAGGCTTTAAATCTTTGGCATGCCAAACGCCACAATTCTTTCCAACATCATTTTGCAGTTCATATGTCCACGGAGACAACTTTTTAATAACCGTAAAGGGGCCAATGTATTTTGGGGCTAAAGTCGAACTAAAATACTTAGAAGCATCGGACAATACGTAATTCCTACGCCAAACTAGTTCATTAGGTAAATATTGCACATCTCTACGCCTTAAGTCATAACGACGCTTAGTCTTGTCATTTACTTCCTTCAAACGTTCTCTCACTTTAACGTAAATGTCCTGGAATGCTTTTCTATGCTTCTCTTTATCCTCCAATGAGCCTACTCGATCTGGGACCGACTTTATCATTTCGTCCACAAATGAAATTTCCCTTCCAAAATTTACAAAGAATGGGGAACATTTAGTACTTTCATGAACTGAGGTACGTAAGGCACAAGATATCTTCTGCAGGTTATCTTCCCATTTACGTTGGTTCTCACCAATGTACGAGCGGATACTTTGTTTAAGGGTGGAATGCACTCTTTCGACAGGATTAGCCTGAGCATGATAGTTGGCATTAAACCTTAGCTTGACGTTATACCTATCAGCGAGCCGCCTAAATTCTTTTGAACGAAATTGTGTGCCGTTATCAACTAAAATTGATTCGGGGCTTCCAAATAATAAAAATACGTCCTTTTCTAAATGTTTTATAATGGCAGTAGCAGTAGCTTTCCTAAGGGGAAATGTTAAAACAAATTTACTAAACGTATCAGCTACAGTGAGAATATATTGATAGCCCGAAGTTGACCTAATTAAGGGTCCAATCAAATCTATGCTAATTTGTTTCCATGGTCTATCTACAATGAAACGTTGAGCCATAAGTCCAGCAGGTAGTTTTCGTTCCGTTTTATTAGCCGAGCAAATTTTACAATTCTTAACATAACGAGCTATATCCGATTTCATGTGAGGCCAATAATATTTTTGTAAAATGCGATTGTACGTTTTAAAAACACCTAAATGTCCTGAAGTAGGGGCATCATGCATCCTTTTTAAGATATTCAATCTCTCCGCATTAGGTATAACACGTTTCCAACTGTACTCATCGCTATCTAACCCAGAAATACGATTATTGTAATAATGGTATAACTTATCATCATCGACGCGCCATGCCGGAAATTTTGAAGGATTAGACAAGACATTATTTAACATTTTACTGTACCAAGAACAAAATTTCGTCTCCTTCCCAACGTTACAACTATCAACAACTGGCACGCTTCTACTTAAGGTATCTGGAACATGATGGTCGCGCCCTTTCCTATGAATAATTTTGAAATTATACTGTTGGAGCCGAATAGCCCATCTCGCCAAACGTCCACATGGATCTTTCAAATTATGAAGCCAACACAAACTATGGTGGTCAGTTACGACCGTGAAATAAGATCCTTCTACATATTGTCGCAATTTTTCTATGGCCCACAAAACCGCTAAACATTCAAGTTCAGTTACAGTATACTTTCGTTCTAAACGAGTTAGTGATCTACTCAAGTAACAAATCACTTTCTCTCCGTCACTAGTAGCCTGAGTTAAAACAGCGCCTAAACCGTATGACGATGCGTCAGTTTGAATCGTAAATGGCAGCGAAAAATCAGGACAACTCAATATCGGAGCACTAATAAGGTAGTGCTTAATTTTAATCCACGCTCTATTACAGTCATCATCCCACTTGAACTTAACCGATTTTCGGGTCAATCTATTCAAAGGGGCACAAACTTCCGAATAGTTTGGAATAAATCTCTTATACCAACTTGCTACACCGAGCATTCTACGAACTTCGGCTACTGTATGAGGAATAGGAATTTGCAAAATGGCTGATACTTTATCTGGGTCAACAGCTAGTCCGGTAGCATTAACAACGTAACCTAAATATTTTAATTCCGGAACAACAAAGGAACATTTTTCTTTATTCAAACTCAAGCCCGCCTCTATAAGTCGCTTTAGTACTTCTTCGAGTACTTCCAAATGTTTATCGAAAGTGTCGGCTATAACAATAATATCGTCTAAATACTTGAAAACATATGGCTCTAATTCTGGCCCTAAAACTTTATCAATAAATCTCTGAAAAGTTGCTGGAGCTCCATGGAGACCAAAAGCTAATCGCGTAAATTGCCATAAACCACGACCGGGAACAGTAAAAGCCGTAAACTTCTTAGACTCTTCAGACAACGGAATGTTCCAATATGCTGATTTTATATCCAGACTCGAGATAAATTTAGCATTTTTTAGTCTATCTAATATGCTCGACATATAAGGAAGAGGATACGCATCACGTTGCGTTACCGCATTGACCTTTCTAAAATCAACGCAAAAGCGCCACGAACCATCCTTTTTAGGAAC
This sequence comes from Harpalus rubripes, assembly GCA_963082715.1. NCBI lineage: Eukaryota > Metazoa > Arthropoda > Insecta > Coleoptera > Carabidae > Harpalus > Harpalus rubripes. The sequence continues at coordinate 11,432,930 of OY720461.1, forward strand.
CATCAGTATGGGTGAAGCCCAATCCGAATCGGACCTCTCTATAACTCCATTGGCTTCCATATCGAATAATTGTTTATCAATTTCAGCCTGTACCGCGGGAGAAACAGGATAGTATCTCTGCTTAATGGGCATCTGATTAGGATCAGTCAATCTAATATGATGTAGTACTTGTTTGGCACAACCTAATTTGTCACTTAATTTTGAAAAGTACTTATCTACTACTTTTCTTAAAGCCTCCGATTGTATTTTATCTAGCGAAAACTTTTGACTATCTACGGGCGCTACGTTACAATCTTTAATGCTAAATTTCCAATTACCGCTACGCAAATCGGGTACTATTCCCATTTGCTTAAAAAAATCTATACCAAATATGAGTGTATGCGACAACTCTGGAATAACTAAAACCTCAATCCATTCGGTCTTATTTTCAATGGCGAATGGCACATGTGCCGAACCGAGAGCTACAAGTTTCTGTCCATTAGCGACAGTACAATATGTCTTACGACAAGAATTTAAACCGAATCCAATATTTTGCAAAAAGTTCCAACCTTTGCTACCAACAATTGTACGTGAAGCGCCGGTATCTAACAAACCCGTAATACTACGACCCAAAATATCGACAGAGAGATAGGGTCTCTCATCGTCCCTAACATGAGCAAGAATAAAATCGAGGACCGGATTTATGTTAACGTCGACAGATGGTAACCGATCTGCTATCACCTGCGATTGGCTTTTCCCGAACTTTCATCAAACAATCTCTCGTCAAAGTTGTATGGTAGGAAAACTTCGCGCAATTGAGTTACAAGTTCATTCCAACATGAAAACTGGCTTTTATTAGCACGATACCAGATCAACGCTTTACCTTGGAATAAATCTATCGCGGAATTAAATAACTGAACTCTAGTAACGTTTCTAGCAATACAAAGCTCATCAACACGTTCCAAAAATGAACCTAGTGACATATCTTTAATATCACCAGTGAACTTTAAGTTCCAATGGGCGGGCAATATTGTTTTAGGTTTGACCTGCATGGGAGATAAATCTGCACAAGTATCTTCGGTACCTGTACTTTCTAAATTGTCCTCATCCAAAGATTCATCAGCGATATGCAACGACTGAAAATCTAGAATACCAGGATGTTTCGGCGTCGAAGATTTGGCGTTGGTTTCACTTTTAATTGACACATTGGACCACGAATTCATAATTCGGATCAAAAGTTTTGACCGAGTTTGCTCTTCTTCATTGCTAGAAGCTGGCATTCGCGTAATACGCTCATAACAATGTGCTATTTTAGAGGAAATTTTTTTATGACTACCCGAAGATTTGTTCCCATCAAACTCTTGTATTAATTCATCAATTTCAGTAAGGGTCTTTTTAACTGCCTCGTGATCTTCATCAAATGTATACGGATATGCTGGCAACTTAAATGAAGAATTAAGCTTTTCCAATTTCATCAAATTACGTAGTGTCTTACGTCGTACATTAGCGTCAGCTAAGTCAGTAACTCCACGAATTTGTAACTCATATTGTAATTCATTTTGCGACAATCTATCAATATCTAGTTTAAACTCCATAATACAGATTATTCGAAACTCAACCAAACAAAAAAAAAAATTCAAAATAACTTACAATCTACCCTACCATGCAGTAATAAATATGTACCAGATTAATTACTATTATATTTCCAAATAAACAAAAAAAATTTTTTTTTTTTTTTAAAAAACTAAAAATTTTTCAATTTTCTTTTTTTTTTTTTTTTCCAAATTGCCCAAAATTTATTGCGCAAGGTGCCTCACGTTGGGCGCCAAAATCTTGCTACGTGCTATAACAACCTTAAGGGTTTTATCATGAGAAAGGCAAGTGTAACGCACCCAAGTTCTTCAGGAATGCGGCCGCCAGCTTTTAGACAGTGGAGACGGGAGTGGGTTAGTGCGATTCCCAAATACGCAATTAACAAATATAAATACCTTAGATCTTGAGTGGCTTAAAGTATATCAGTGATCGAAGTGCCAAAAATCCGGAATAATTTTCCGCGGGAACAATATTTCCCTCAGCTACTTTTCTCAGTTAAATCCCCAAATAACGGGCACGTTAAAATTCTTCCAACAATACGAAATCAACGAGTGAAAAATAATAACCAACACTGAGATGCAGCTACAACGACGATCATAGACAGAATGTCTCTCTACGCTCAAGTCTGCGAAGCGGCTCAGACTTGCAAATTCTCAAAAGTATAAAATATATAAATTTAATAACCCTGAAGACATTCGACCAGCAATGCTAAAGAGTGACAATTATTGCTTGTGACAAGGGCAATAACTACTGAACAGAATAAATTAATAATAAAAGAAACAGATTGCAAAAATAGGACGTAACAACTCCCCCCTTCCTAAAGAGAAGGTTGTCAACGACAACATATACTACGATTCAAAATTCTCATCTACTGAGTAAGGCTTTAAATCTTTGGCATGCCAAACGCCACAATTCTTTCCAACATCATTTTGCAGTTCATATGTCCACGGAGACAACTTTTTAATAACCGTAAAGGGGCCAATGTATTTTGGGGCTAAAGTCGAACTAAAATACTTAGAAGCATCGGACAATACGTAATTCCTACGCCAAACTAGTTCATTAGGTAAATATTGCACATCTCTACGCCTTAAGTCATAACGACGCTTAGTCTTGTCATTTACTTCCTTCAAACGTTCTCTCACTTTAACGTAAATGTCCTGGAATGCTTTTCTATGCTTCTCTTTATCCTCCAATGAGCCTACTCGATCTGGGACCGACTTTATCATTTCGTCCACAAATGAAATTTCCCTTCCAAAATTTACAAAGAATGGGGAACATTTAGTACTTTCATGAACTGAGGTACGTAAGGCACAAGATATCTTCTGCAGGTTATCTTCCCATTTACGTTGGTTCTCACCAATGTACGAGCGGATACTTTGTTTAAGGGTGGAATGCACTCTTTCGACAGGATTAGCCTGAGCATGATAGTTGGCATTAAACCTTAGCTTGACGTTATACCTATCAGCGAGCCGCCTAAATTCTTTTGAACGAAATTGTGTGCCGTTATCAACTAAAATTGATTCGGGGCTTCCAAATAATAAAAATACGTCCTTTTCTAAATGTTTTATAATGGCAGTAGCAGTAGCTTTCCTAAGGGGAAATGTTAAAACAAATTTACTAAACGTATCAGCTACAGTGAGAATATATTGATAGCCCGAAGTTGACCTAATTAAGGGTCCAATCAAATCTATGCTAATTTGTTTCCATGGTCTATCTACAATGAAACGTTGAGCCATAAGTCCAGCAGGTAGTTTTCGTTCCGTTTTATTAGCCGAGCAAATTTTACAATTCTTAACATAACGAGCTATATCCGATTTCATGTGAGGCCAATAATATTTTTGTAAAATGCGATTGTACGTTTTAAAAACACCTAAATGTCCTGAAGTAGGGGCATCATGCATCCTTTTTAAGATATTCAATCTCTCCGCATTAGGTATAACACGTTTCCAACTGTACTCATCGCTATCTAACCCAGAAATACGATTATTGTAATAATGGTATAACTTATCATCATCGACGCGCCATGCCGGAAATTTTGAAGGATTAGACAAGACATTATTTAACATTTTACTGTACCAAGAACAAAATTTCGTCTCCTTCCCAACGTTACAACTATCAACAACTGGCACGCTTCTACTTAAGGTATCTGGAACATGATGGTCGCGCCCTTTCCTATGAATAATTTTGAAATTATACTGTTGGAGCCGAATAGCCCATCTCGCCAAACGTCCACATGGATCTTTCAAATTATGAAGCCAACACAAACTATGGTGGTCAGTTACGACCGTGAAATAAGATCCTTCTACATATTGTCGCAATTTTTCTATGGCCCACAAAACCGCTAAACATTCAAGTTCAGTTACAGTATACTTTCGTTCTAAACGAGTTAGTGATCTACTCAAGTAACAAATCACTTTCTCTCCGTCACTAGTAGCCTGAGTTAAAACAGCGCCTAAACCGTATGACGATGCGTCAGTTTGAATCGTAAATGGCAGCGAAAAATCAGGACAACTCAATATCGGAGCACTAATAAGGTAGTGCTTAATTTTAATCCACGCTCTATTACAGTCATCATCCCACTTGAACTTAACCGATTTTCGGGTCAATCTATTCAAAGGGGCACAAACTTCCGAATAGTTTGGAATAAATCTCTTATACCAACTTGCTACACCGAGCATTCTACGAACTTCGGCTACTGTATGAGGAATAGGAATTTGCAAAATGGCTGATACTTTATCTGGGTCAACAGCTAGTCCGGTAGCATTAACAACGTAACCTAAATATTTTAATTCCGGAACAACAAAGGAACATTTTTCTTTATTCAAACTCAAGCCCGCCTCTATAAGTCGCTTTAGTACTTCTTCGAGTACTTCCAAATGTTTATCGAAAGTGTCGGCTATAACAATAATATCGTCTAAATACTTGAAAACATATGGCTCTAATTCTGGCCCTAAAACTTTATCAATAAATCTCTGAAAAGTTGCTGGAGCTCCATGGAGACCAAAAGCTAATCGCGTAAATTGCCATAAACCACGACCGGGAACAGTAAAAGCCGTAAACTTCTTAGACTCTTCAGACAACGGAATGTTCCAATATGCTGATTTTATATCCAGACTCGAGATAAATTTAGCATTTTTTAGTCTATCTAATATGCTCGACATATAAGGAAGAGGATACGCATCACGTTGCGTTACCGCATTGACCTTTCTAAAATCAACGCAAAAGCGCCACGAACCATCCTTTTTAGGAACCATCAGTATGGGTGAAGCCCAATCCGAATCGGACCTCTCTATAACTCCATTGGCTTCCATATCGAATAATTGTTTATCAATTTCAGCCTGTACCGCGGGAGAAACAGGATAGTATCTCTGCTTAATGGGCATCTGATTAGGATCAGTCAATCTAATATGATGTAGTACTTGTTTGGCACAACCTAATTTGTCACTTAATTTTGAAAAGTACTTATCTACTACTTTTCTTAAAGCCTCCGATTGTATTTTATCTAGCGAAAACTTTTGACTATCTACGGGCGCTACGTTACAATCTTTAATGCTAAATTTCCAATTACCGCTACGCAAATCGGGTACTATTCCCATTTGCTTAAAAAAATCTATACCAAATATGAGTGTATGCGACAACTCTGGAATAACTAAAACCTCAATCCATTCGGTCTTATTTTCAATGGCGAATGGCACATGTGCCGAACCGAGAGCTACAAGTTTCTGTCCATTAGCGACAGTACAATATGTCTTACGACAAGAATTTAAACCGAATCCAATATTTTGCAAAAAGTTCCAACCTTTGCTACCAACAATTGTACGTGAAGCGCCGGTATCTAACAAACCCGTAATACTACGACCCAAAATATCGACAGAGAGATAGGGTCTCTCATCGTCCCTAACATGAGCAAGAATAAAATCGAGGACCGGATTTATGTTAACGTCGACAGATGGTAACCGATCTGCTATCACCTGCGATTGGCTTTTCCCGAACTATTACACTTTTGGCAAGTTGTTTTAGTGACATTTGGAGTACCACAGCCGTAACATTTTTTAACAAAAGTTTGATCACAATCTCTAACTAAGTGATCCGAACTACCACAATTAAAGCAAGTCAATTTGTTGTTTCTACTTTTGCGAGGAGGGACTGACACATTAACGGAACTACTGCTGTCAGACTTACGTTGGCTTTTGTCTGCTTCTGACTCACTGGCCACATAGCATAATGCGGGTTCCACGGACCGTTTACTTCTGTTTGCCGAAGGAGCAATGTATCCATCCATTGTTTCAAATTTTTGCTCCAATCGTCTGCCTAGCTTAATTAATTGTTCAATAGATTCAACGTCTACAAGCGATAACTGAGTTTGTAATTTGGGGTGAAGGTTACGCAAAAGAATTCTAAGTTTAGTCTCCTTTGAGACTGTCGTATTCAATCGGCTGAACATTGTCTCCATAATAGCTATATAAATATCAATAGTTTCGTCTGGACCTTGACAACGCGATTTAATTTCATCAAACAATCTCTCGTCAAAGTTGTATGGTAGGAAAACTTCGCGCAATTGAGTTACAAGTTCATTCCAACATGAAAACTGGCTTTTATTAGCACGATACCAGATCAACGCTTTACCTTGGAATAAATCTATCGCGGAATTAAATAACTGAACTCTAGTAACGTTTCTAGCAATACAAAGCTCATCAACACGTTCCAAAAATGAACCTAGTGACATATCTTTAATATCACCAGTGAACTTTAAGTTCCAATGGGCGGGCAATATTGTTTTAGGTTTGACCTGCATGGGAGATAAATCTGCACAAGTATCTTCGGTACCTGTACTTTCTAAATTGTCCTCATCCAAAGATTCATCAGCGATATGCAACGACTGAAAATCTAGAATACCAGGATGTTTCGGCGTCGAAGATTTGGCGTTGGTTTCACTTTTAATTGACACATTGGACCACGAATTCATAATTCGGATCAAAAGTTTTGACCGAGTTTGCTCTTCTTCATTGCTAGAAGCTGGCATTCGCGTAATACGCTCATAACAATGTGCTATTTTAGAGGAAATTTTTTTATGACTACCCGAAGATTTGTTCCCATCAAACTCTTGTATTAATTCATCAATTTCAGTAAGGGTCTTTTTAACTGCCTCGTGATCTTCATCAAATGTATACGGATATGCTGGCAACTTAAATGAAGAATTAAGCTTTTCCAATTTCATCAAATTACGTAGTGTCTTACGTCGTACATTAGCGTCAGCTAAGTCAGTAACTCCACGAATTTGTAACTCATATTGTAATTCATTTTGCGACAATCTATCAATATCTAGTTTAAACTCCATAATACAGATTATTCGAAACTCAACCAAACAAAAAAAAAAATTCAAAATAACTTACAATCTACCCTACCATGCAGTAATAAATATGTACCAGATTAATTACTATTATATTTCCAAATAAACAAAAAAAATTTTTTTTTTTTTAAAAAAACTAAAAATTTTTCAATTTTCTTTTTTTTTTTTTTTTCCAAATTGCCCAAAATTTATTGCGCAAGGTGCCTCACGTTGGGCGCCAAAATCTTGCTACGTGCTATAACAACCTTAAGGGTTTTATCATGAGAAAGGCAAGTGTAACGCACCCAAGTTCTTCAGGAATGCGGCCGCCAGCTTTTAGACAGTGGAGACGGGAGTGGGTTAGTGCGATTCCCAAATACGCAATTAAAATCAAACTAAACACTTGAAATATAAAAAGGGCGCCACGATGGTTGTTTATTCTTAAAATGGTACACAACCTCGAAAATACCAATATGTGGAGGATAAGCAATAGTACTAGGTGTGATTCGATATTCAATAAACAAATAAGCTCCGTTTGAACTTGAAATGAAACATATATTAAAAGTTTTACTTAATACAGTTATAAGAACGAAGTAAATTGTAAAGGTAAATAATTGATAACAGTAAAAAAAAATATTAAGGCAATAATATAACTCATGCGAGATATTAGTAACCCAAAAAAAAAAGATTAATTCGGAATACAAAGTGCACCAGATAGGGGATGCGTGGTACGCGAATGAGCGAGGACCGTAGACGTCGAAAGAACGAATAATATATGAAATATAAAACGCAACAATAGGCGCAATACGTGTGTTTGGTCGACCAAGCAGGGTAGTGCGTGCGCAACATACGTTAAAATAAAATAAACTTAGTCCTAACCCTTCCTAAACCGAAACAAACCCTAAATGAAAATTCCTCACAATAAAAATTATAAGACTCGCGTGAGCTAGTACATAACAATATAAAACAATAATCAGTAAGATTCAAAATTATGACAAACGAAGTAATCAAAATACAAATATCAAATATAGTACGATTATTAAACTCAATGAACTTTAAATTCAAACAAATAAATAAAGAAAACAAAATGGAGCTTAGCTGCATGTATTTGGAGAGGCGTCGGCGGTAGTGACGTAATAGTGTGGTAGGGATGTGGCGTGACGTTTCCAAAATGGCGTAACCAACTTCCGCTTCAAACACGAGGTGTCAATCTCATCCAATTTTCCATAAAATCCTCCAGCAAGGTGTTATCCACAAAAATCAGGACTCGAAATCCCGATCCAACAATATGTTTCCCGGACTCGAAATCCCGATCCAACAATATGTTTCCCACACAATGTATTCCCAAAATCAATGGGTTACAAAGTAAAACCAAAATAACAACGAAGGAGAAACCATAAAATAAAAGCCTAAAAGGGAGAACTCAATTAGCATTGCCAATTTGACAGGTCGACAAATACAAGTTAAATGTTACTTTTACTAATTTATACTTCACAAAAATCAAAATATTAATACAAAAATACTATATAAATATTTCTACAACCGGGCTAAACATTATTAACAAATATAAATACCTTAGATCTTGAGTGGCTTAAAGTATATCAGTGATCGAAGTGCCAAAAATCCGGAACAATTTTCCGCGGGAACAATATTTCCCTCAGCTACTTTTCTCAGTTAAATCCCCAAATAACGGGCACGTTAAAATTCTTCCAACAATACGAAATCAACGAGTGAAAAATAATAACCAACACTGAGATGCAGCTACAACGACGATCATAGACAGAATGTCTCTCTACGCTCAAGTCTGCGAAGCGGCTCAGACTTGCAAATTCTCAAAAGTATAAAATATATAAATTTAATAACCCTGAAGACATTCGACCAGCAATGCTAAAGAGTGACAATTATTGCTTGTGACAAGGGCAATAACTACTGAACAGAATAAATTAATAATAAAAGAAACAGATTGCAAAAATAGGACGTAACAAAATTAGCTAGCTATGCTAGAAACAGCTACTATATTAAGAAAATTCTGAAAGATGTCAGTGTCAATTGACATATTCGTAGTACATTAATGTTATAATTTTATTCGAAACCTCGAAATATAGGATATTTTTGCTCGAAACTCTCTGTATGGAATTTGTGTAAAATACATACAACTGTCGAAAGGTAATGTACATACAAGAAATTTAGAATCTTTTGCAAGGAACTTTCTGTATGGATTTTATGGAAAACACATAGGCATTTACGAAAATTCTACCGGTAGGTAGTAGAAAAGGTAGTGATGCAAATCGAAGCGCGCGCATTAAAAGTTTGTTAACTAAATCAAATTTCTAACTTGCTTTAAATTTTAATTTTTTTTTATAGGTTATGGATCTACCCTGTTTACCACTTGCGTTCTTAAAATATGGATTCCAGTAGCTATAACCTGATAAACAGCTGTTTACCGGTAACAGTTCACAGGTAGAATTTTCGTAAATGCCTCATATAACGGACGGAAGGTAATGTGCTGGCCACATCAGATTTTTTATTAAATGTCAACACATACAAAATATTCATCTCTTACATTCATAAAATTATAATTTTATGTAAAAAAATAATATGCATTAATTTTTTCTATACTTAGCACCATTTATATACACATATTTAAATAAAATTAATATAAAACTCAATGTGGATATGCGAGGGTATCAAACGATTATATCCTTGAATTTAGAATTATATTGTCAGTAATAATATAACAAGAGAGTGAGAATAAATAGAAAATAATTTGAAAAAATCTGATGTGGCCAGCACATTACCTTCCGTCAGTTATATGAGGTATTTACGAAAATTCTACCGGTGAACTGTTACCGGTAAACAGCTTTTTATCAGGTTATAGCTACCGGAATCGATATTTTATGAACGCAAGTGGTAAACAGGGTAGATCCATAACCTGTGAAAAAAATTGAAAATTTAAAACAGGTTAGAAATTTGACGTAGTTAACAAACTGAGCAGAGTTCTACGTTGAACACATTTCCACTTTTACCGCGCATGCTTCGCTTTGCATCACTACCTTTTTTTTGAGATTAGATTCCTCATGAATCCGGTAGATGGATCTTGGTAGATATTGAACAATTTTCGAATACGGTGACTTTTTACCAGTCGTGTTTTCGAACAGTCGGTAGATGCGGTATCTACCGGTAGAATTTTCGTAAATGCGTTTGTATTTTCTATAAAATCCATACAGAAAGTTCCTTGCAAAATATTCTAAATTTTTTGTATGTACATTACCTTTCGACAGTTGTATGTATATTATACAAATTCCACACAGAAAATTTCGAGCAAAAAGATCCTAACACAAATATACTACGATTATGTCAACTGCACTTGACACTGACATCTTTCAATCTGAATTTTCTTAATACAGTAGCTGTTTCTAGCATAGCTGGCTAATTTATGAAATTTAATTTCTTTATAATTTTATAACTCTATATCCATTTAATGTGAAGTATAAAATGCAGTCAAATCGTATAGAGAATATAATGTTCTTTAATATATATAATAACATTAAATGTGAAAAAATGATATTTAACATCGTTTTTTCAAGAAAAACTGTTAAAATCTTCAAAGTAGGGTACTTCCAGTTGACCAATTATAACCAAAATCTAATCAGCTATGCAACGAAGAGGAATACGAAAGAATTATAATTTTTGGAGTTGTAGTATTAGAGTTATCGCAGACGAAAATTTTGTTACACACACACACACACACACACACACACACACACATCCACACACACACACACACACACACACACACACACACACACACACACACACACACACATACATACATACAGACATCATCGTAAAAATAGTAAAATCGTATTCTAGGGACCTTAAAACGTGCTTATTCATTAAAAACTCACCACCGAATTTTTTGACCAAAGACAATACCTTCCTTACCTAAAGGTGACGGAAGGTAAAAATCTGAAAAATTATTTTCTAATTTATCGAACTCTTGAATTATATTTAATTTAGATTATTTTTTGATCCACAAATTTGTTTCAATCAACGGAATCAGACTTTTATGCTATTGTAATGCCATCTACTGTCGTAATTTAGTAGCTTCATTCATTTATATGTCTCAGTTGGTAAGTCTGCTTTGACAACTAGAACACACCTGCAAAATAAATAATCAAAAGATATATTTACTAATTATGGTATTTCTAGAAGTGGTTTCTATAATATTTTGATTTATTTCATGATCAGAAATGGCACAAAAATTGGTCTTTTTGCTCATTTTACTGATGTGTTGATTACTATCTGACATATGTCAACAAAAATAAAAGGTACAGCGATGATTCCCGGGAATAATCTCTAGAGCTCTATTCTCAGTATAATAATGACAGGATTGGTTAAAACGCAAACATGTGACACAAAATGGAACATTTCATAGGTCGTAAGAAATGTTAAAAATAATCAGTAATAATATAAGAGAGTGAGAATAAATTGAAAATAATTTGACAGATCTGTCGGAAACTTGTTGCCAGGCAATAGTCACGAAATCCCGTAGGGTTTGAGAAAGAAACTGGAGAATTATTTTCCAATTTATCAAACTCTCGAATTATATTTAATTAGATTATTTTTTGATCCACAAATTTGTTTCAATCAACGGAAGCAGACTTTAATGGTATTGTAATGCCATCTACTGTCGTAATTTACTAGCTTCATTTATTTACATAGCGCAGATGGCAAGTCTGTTTTAACAACTAAGACACAACTTTGGCAAAATAAATATAAATAATCATAATTACTAATTATGGTACTTTTAGAAGTGGTTTCTATAATTTTTTAGTTTATTTCATGATAACAAACGGCACTCTCATTTTACTTGTATATTGATAGCTATCTGACATGTCAACAAAAATAAAAGCTACAGAGATTATTCCCGGGAATAATCACTAGAGCTTTATTCTCAGTATAATAATGACAGGATTGGTTAAAACGCAGACACGTGGCATACAATGAAGCATTTCATTGGTTTTATGAAATGTCAAAAAATAATTTAGCGAATAAAAATATATGATGCTATTTAAAATAAAAAAAGTTAGGTCTTATGTTTTGGAAACCGCTGCTATAAATTTATATTTGCTAATATCACCAATTTTGTAACATAAAATGATACAATTTTGCTTATTTAACTAAACTCGTATCTCCTCAAATAAAAAAGTTACCAATAGTGAGCAAACTTATTGAGACATATATATCCATCCAGAAGTAAAAATTTTGACCCGTTTTTAAAGTATAAAGATAAGCTATTGCAGTGGCGATGCGTGAATTTAGAGTGAGGTGAGACCAGATTTGTAATATCACAATACGAGACATATCGATAGATTTGAAATGTGTGAGAAAAAAAATTTTCAAGGTCAAACGTGTTTTAATGCAAGGTAAGATAATATAGAGTTCTTTACAATAAAACAAATTCTTAAAAAATAATATCGGTTAAAAGTCAAAAAATAATAATTTATTTTATTGTAAGATAACAGTTACAAAAATAATACATTTAAATAAAATATTAACATAAAATTAACAAAAGTAACATTGTCAGTCTTAAATATTAAAAAAATATTTTTAAATTTATATTTCTTTTGCGATTTTAAAGCTACCAATAAATTTTTATTTGCATCATTATTTTTTCTAATAAAATTTACGAATTCATTAGAAGACATTTAGTAATTGAATTATAATTATCATCTGAGCATATAAGCAATAACTACAGAAACAGAAAATCTAAAAATACAATATTGCATTAAATTAATATATTACTGAGTAATAGCTAGCTGTGCGGCGTGAAATTCTCATCCTCACCTATTATTCCGATGTTTTTATCTTGCTATTTTGCGCTTGAAAGATTATATTTTTTATATTTATATAATTCAAAAGAACTAATAATGAAAATATTAAATGCAAAAGTAATCATTGTAATGATTTATTTATTTATTTAACTTTTTTCTTAACAGTTCAATTAGATTATTCCCATTGTTGTAAGTAGTTCGTACTGCTGTTTTGTCTCTTGGTTGTGGGTATTTGTATATTTCTACAATACATGAATTATTATTGTTTATAAATGTTTAATTTAAATAACTGTGACAAGTAATGGTAGGCACAATTAAAATAGAAATAAATAATAGTTTCAAATTTATGAAAACATAAAAAAATAACAACAGTAACAGTAAATAGTAATTATTGAATCGTTTTTACACGAACTAATTGAAAATAATACAAATATACTTGTTTGAAACAAGTATTTTCTGTTGTAAGCGCTTACGTGCGCTCTGTTTGGAACGAGAGAGGCCAAATCATTGCTTGGTTCATCTGCAGTAGTGTAGATGTAGAGCGTAGAGGGTAAAATCGTCTCTCTCACTCGCACTTATGTACTGCCCTATTATTTCCATGAGGACAGTATAATTTGGCCTCTTTGTGTAAATTGGTTATTTGGCATATTATAGTAACAATGATTGTTTATGAGTTCAAATATTGTAGATTTGTATTACTTCAATTTAAATGAAAAATAAAATTATAAAATTTTACAAATGTTTTGAATTTAAGAGCTGAGGCCTGGCCTCACCTACCTCATCTGTCGCACCGCCACTGAGCTATTGAAATTAGGCGAAGTATCAATTAAAATTCCACCGGTTCCCGATAGAACCACTTTAAGGTCTGGTTTACAGAAGCTCAATTGAATTTTCTACTTGAGATTAAATATTTAAAACTCTAAAATAAGAATTCTTGGAAACTACTTGATATTTTGGTTAATAAAATAGTAGGCCATATGTTCCAATGTATATATTCTTGAGTTCGATCACTCACGTTTACAAATTTTGGGACGTTTCGGACATTTTTATTTTGTCCATCTTCAGCAGTTTAATAAAAATAAAATGTGATACAATAACAATTTTGTAAATATAATAAACATCGACTTACCAAAAAATACAGTGATAATTTATGATATTAATAACACAGTTTTACATATAAAAACTGTCGTAAGTATGATTTAGAGCCATAAATTTTATCAAACATAACATGGTATGAAAACATCTTGTCGACAAGGCGACAAGTTGAGCTCTGAGGCGGAAATAGAAAAGAAAACAGAACATGAACGAAATTGGGGGAGGGGAAAGAGTATGCGCAAAAAATTATAAAGTTTAAAAATTAATATTTTTAATATATTGGGAGTTATTATTAAAATCTGTTTTGAAATTAATAGTATCATGTTCATTAGTCAACATATGTTTCAAAAAGAAGTCTGTGATATTTGTATTTAACTTGTTCTACAATTTTGGTGTTATTAAAATCAGGTATGTGACCTGTTTGACATGCGTGTTTCGTTAATGCGCTGTGGTCTGGGTTATTTCACCCACCGCCTCTGGTCGATATTTACATTTTCATTCGAATACTAACCAGAAATATAAGAAAAGTGTCATATATGCTTTAGTAGACAGAGCAATATTATTATCTAATTCCAGTTATCATCAAGAAAATCTAGAATACATTTATAAAATGTCACAATGTAATGGTTATCCACATAAATTCTTAAAATCACATATAAATACAAGATTAAAAAAATTAAACTCTTTACCTAACACACAGGAAATGGACGATTGTGAACTGCAGTCGAATCTGGAGAAACCAATTTATGCCACCATACCCTACGATCACGCATTAAATAAATTGTTAAACCATACTTTTAAAGACACGAATATTGCAATAGCCAACACTAGTAACTTGTGTACTAGATCTTTATTCACACAATTAAAAGATACTGTGGATCCTAATTTAAAAAAACATGTCGTTTACCAAGTAAAATGCATGGGTTGTAACAAGCTATATGTCGGTGAAACATCACAACCCCTCAAAAAACGTTTATACCAGCACCAATACCATTGTGTTAGAAATAACCCAGACCACAGCGCATTAACGAAACACGCATGTCAAACAGGTCACATATCTGATTTTACTAACACCCAAATTTTAGAACAAGTTAAATACAATTATCACAGACTTCTTTTTGAAACATGCCATATTTTGACTAATGAACATGATACTATTAATTTCAAAACAGATTTTAATAATAACTCCCAATATATTAAAAATATTAATTTTTAAACTTTATAATTTTTTGCGCATACTCTTTCCCCTCCCCCAATTTCGTTCATGTTCTGTTTTCTTTTCTATTTCTGCCTCAGAGCTCATCTTGTCGCCTTGTCGACAAGATGTTTTCATACCACGTTATGTTTGATAAAATTTATGGCTATAAATCATACTTACGACAGTTTTTATATGTAAAACTGTGTTATTAATATCATAAATTATCACTGTATTTTTTGGTAAGTCGATGTTTATTATATTTACAAAATTGTTATTGTATCACATTTTATTTTTATTAAACAGCTGAAGATGGACAAAATAAAAATGTCCGAAACGTCCCAAAATTTGTAAACGTGAGTGATCGAACTCAAGAATATATTCATTGGAACATATGGCCTACTATTTTATTAACCAAAATATTTAAAACTCTGATTAACTGCAATTAATTATTATATCTACACATAGATCAACCATAAAAGTTACTCTTACAATGTACCATCTGAAACATTACAAACAAAAACAAAAGAAAAGAAGAGGTGGAAAGAGGTCTCAAAAATTGATCAAAATCAATAGTTTTTATAATTATTAAAATTTGTCATAATTAAACAAATTCTAGACAAAAATATCTATTATAATATTCACAAAACGAAATCATTTTACCTGTTTAAAAGAAATTGATATTTTGAGGCAAAGACCTATTTTTTTTAAGTTTTTTATCATAAAAACTAATAGAACAAACTCACGTATGCTCCCACTTTTCATCGAAAACACCATTTGTTATAATAAAATATGATGAAATCAATGGAATAAAAGGCGAAATCAGTGATAATAGTAATGTTTATTATAGCCCTTTCTCTCCCAGTACAAAATTATCCTCCTTAGGAGACAAAGGGACAAATTAGAAAGAATACAGATTATGCTTACAATTATGTTTTAGCTAAGATAAAAATACTTGTGGTTTATTATTTTTGACTATACAACTCATTAGAAAATAGAACAGATAGCTCAATTTTTTTTAATTGCGCTGTAAAACATTCGTAGAAATATAGTTGGTTCATTCGTTGTATAGTCTTAACATATACAACTCGAGCTTCTAAAATCATCTGAATATATAGTTTGCGGAATCGATGTGTTACCTGAAAACACATCTCGTCCTCTCTACTGTATATTCGATTATTTCCAAATCCCTTTTTGTATAACTATTGACAATAAAAAAAACTTAACATCTGGGACATCCTGTTGAATTAGTGCAGGCTATAGTAGCTTTGGAACAGTTGGTTGACTCAGTGCATGTAGTGGCTTCAAAACAGTCTGTTGAATTTGTACACGTCACGGCTTTATTGCATTTAGACAATTTTGAGAACTCGTACACGTTTGTGCGTTTGGACAGTTTCCGCAATTAGTGCATGCTGCCGTACAACTAGTACAATCAGCAGGCCCAGTGCATTGGCAATAATACTCAGTACAGAAACACATAACTATTACTGCTATTAGTAACCAGTTTGTTGTTAATGCACACGTTTTGAATGCCATCGTTTTTCGTATTATCGTTATTTATCTTGCTGTTTACTTCGGTAGACTGCTGAATAATGGCCCGCGCCCTACTATATGTACTATACACCGACGTCTTAATGACTTCGGTAATTTTTTAATTATCTTGTTTACAATAACATGTTGTTTTACTATAATAAAAATATGATGTATTATTTGAATTTTTAAAATATTGTTCCAGATGACTGATCGTTTTGTAATTGTCAATGTCAGTTGAAATTTGTTCATTAAATCTTTTCTAAAAGAAATTATTCTTCATTACATGTATTATAGGGTTTTCGATTGGCTGCTCGCTCTGCGAGCAAGAAATTCTGCTCGAACACGAGATGTGGAGCGACTTTTTCAGAGCAATATATGGCTGATCGAGCGGCACGAGTGCCGCGCATGACATCACACGGAAAATTTCCGAGCGGTTTGCGACAGAGCTGGGCAAGTTACTTTTAAAATGTAACTAGTTACAGTTACAGTTACCTAAAAAAAAGTAACTAAGTTACTTAAGTTCCAGTTACTTTGGTGAAAGCACTAAGTTATTTACTAGTTACTCATTAAAAGTAACTTAGTTACCTTGAGTTACTTTCTAACTACTTTTAATGGAGTGAAGTGTAGACTTAGACTGTTGACTTAGATATTCTTTAGAATACTGTTAAGTAAAATATGTTTAATTTAGTTTTTCATAAATTTTGGTTTATTTTGTATTCCAAGGTTGGCAACGTTGTTGTATTATTTTCGGTATGCAGATATATTCAGGTTGATGCTAGTAGTTGAACATGAGATGAAGTGTGAGTTTTTGGTGGAAGAATAAAACTTCTTGTAGTGTTTTTCCTACAAAATAACTTCTTTGTTTCTTACCATTCCCAATCCATACTCAAGTGATTGATTAAATTCAACAGGTTATGGGCCCAGTGTCGCGAGTGGGAATTGAATAAGAACAAAGTACTTTACGTGAGTGTTGTCTAGTGGTGGTAGAAGCGCGCGGGAAATCGAAAGTTAGGTTACGTGACGTGCAGCTCAGGAACCATGGACATTCTCAAGCAATTTCATCTGCAGAAGTTCAACGGGAAAAACTTTCAATTATGGAAGTATCAGATGGAAATAATTTTTCAAGCAGAGCCAGGTATGAAAGATTTAATAAGCGGAACCACGACACGTCCAGCGGCAACGGATGCGGCAGGGAGGGCAGCGTGGGATACCTTGAATGCGAAAGCAATGCTACTTATTTCGTCAGGGATGGAGTTAGAGCAACTCCAGACGGTTGTAACATGTGAAACAGCTCCGGTAATGTGGGCTCGTCTGAAGACGATACATGAACAAAGGTCATCAGTGAATAAAGTTGCTTTAAAACAACAATTTTTCAGCTACAACATGGCGGAATCAGACACGATCGCTCAACATGTAAGCAAAGTTAAAGAGCTGGCACAGGCGCTAGCAAATGTTGGCGAACCGGTAAAGGAGGTCGACAAGATGGCAAAACTGCTCGGGGGTTTGCCATATAAATACAATGCTTTTGTGACAGCTTGGGACTCATACGATGAAACCAAGCAAACTTTCGATAATTTGACAGCACGATTGTTGAAAGAGGAACAAAGGCTGACGCAAACAGAGGATATGGCAACTGCATTCGCGGCAGTAAATATCAGAGGCAAAAGAACTGCATCGTCAGCACCGAGGTCAGCACCTAAGAAGAGTGAATCGCAAAACCGCGTCAAGGATAAACGACATATCGAGTGTTTTTACTGCAAGAAAAAGGGACACTACAAAGCAGACTGTCTATTACGGTTAGCAAAACAAAAACAACTCGGTAATGAGAGACATGATATAGCAATGTGCATTGAAACGAAAAATCTGTCTGCTACAAACAGTGAAGAAGACTGGTTGGCGGATAGTGCAGCTTCTAAGCACATGTCTCATCGGCGGGAGTGGTTCACGGTATTTAATAAATGTGCGGATGACAGTTGGGTGCAAATAGGTGACAATTCACGGTTGAAAGTCGAAGGGTGCGGTTCAGTTCGCGTTCGGGCATTAGTGAATGGTATATGGGAACCAAGAACTCTCGAAAATGTACTATTTGTTCCGGAGTTAAAGAAAAATTTACTGTCAATCGGTGTGCTAACTAGTAAAAATTTAAAGGCTCTTTTTGTTAATGACAAATTGGAAGTTCACAGTTCACAAGTGATTGCGGTTGGTATCAGACAGAAAAATCAGTGTTATAAAATGTTGTTTAAATCGGAAACAACCCAAGAGGTGGCTAACGTGACAGTGGGAGACTCGGCTATATTGTGGCACGAGAGGATGGGGCACATTAGCTTCCATACACTGAAGGAAATGGCTGACGGTGGACTTATTCCTGGACTCAAGATAAATACTCTTGACGGATTATTTTGTGAAATGTGTCAATTTGGGAAACTCCATCGACGACCATTTCAGAAGAACGCACAAGAAAGGGCAGCAAAACCAGGTGAATCCGTGCACATGGATTTGTGTGGAAAGATGACACATCCATCAATCGGTGGTGCGAACTACTTCATACTGTTCAAGGACGATTGTACTTCCTATAGGACAGAATACTTTATTAAACATAAAAGCGATGCGTA
The DNA here is from genome assembly GCA_963082715.1 of Harpalus rubripes. NCBI lineage: Eukaryota > Metazoa > Arthropoda > Insecta > Coleoptera > Carabidae > Harpalus > Harpalus rubripes. The sequence continues at coordinate 11,452,103 of OY720461.1, forward strand.
CGCGAAGTTCCTCGAGTATAAAAAGTTAGTGGAAACTCAAACGTCGAATAAAATTAAACGTGTTCGGAGTGATAACGGTCTCGAGTTTTGGAATGAACAGTTCACGCGGTTGTTCAAAGACAATGGTATAATTCATGAGTTTACTGCTCCTTACACAGCGGAGCAAAACGGAAGAATCGAAAGAGAAAACCGTTCTATCGTGGAAAGTGCCAGAACGATGTTGATTGCAGCAAATCTTCAACCAGAACTATGGGCAGAAGCAGTCAATACCAGCGTATACATTTTGAATCGGAAGCCACGCAGTCTCGATAAGAAGATACCATATGAACTATGGACCAGAAAAACTGTTGATTTGAAGCACATGCGTAAATTTGGCAGTGAAGGTTATACTCATGTCCCAAAACAATTCAGAACAAAGTTTGAGGCCAAGGCAAAGAAAATGGTTCTGGTCGGATATGATAACGACAGTGTGAACTATCGTTTGGTTGATCTGAAAACTGGGAAAATAACAGTAACGCGTGACGTAAATTTCAATGAAAACACGCAGTGCATTGAGTTTAATAACAATGATGTTGAGGACACATTCACAGTTTATTTTAAAAATGAAGCTCTGAAAGCAGAGCAGGAGCAAGAAGAACAAGACAATGAACAGGACGACGTCGAAATCATCGAGGATGCTGCAGCTGGTCAGAACAGCGGCGGAAACGAAGAAAGAAATCCAGTGGCAGATGGGCGACAGTTACTTGACAGAAGAAACATCCGTCGACCATCACGGTATATTGGGTATATTACTGATGAAGAGTGTGATTTCGTGTGCTCAGCAATAGTCAACGAAGAACCACAAACCTTTGATGAAGCGATGGCCAGAGAAGATGCGGAACAATGGCGGCAAGCGATGACAGAAGAAATAGAGTCACTCAAAGCTAATAATACGTGGACTTTACAACCATTACCAGAGGATTGACAAGCCATCGGCTGCAAGTGGGTCTATAAAATCAAAAGGCGTATCGATGGATCCGTCGAGCGTTATAAAGCAAGGTTGTGCGCTAAAGGCTTTACACAGAAAAAGGGCATCGACTACGGAGAGACCTTCTCACCGGTAGTCAGGTATGATTCTGTACGTTTGCTTTTAGCCTTAGCAGCAGTCAACGACTGGGAGATGCAGCAGTTTGATGTTAAAACGGCATTTCTCCATGGCGACCTTGAGAATTTATTTATGAGGCAGCCAGAAGGGTTTACCAGCAACAATCCAGAGTTAGTATGCAAATTAAATAAAAGCTTGTATGGCTTGAAACAGGCGCCTCGCTGTTGGAATGAGAAGTTTAAGAGATTTCTCAGTAACTTTAACTTCACACAGCTCGAATCCGACAGAAGCGTCTACAAGGCAGTCTACGATGGTGTTACGGTCTATCTCGCTCTTTACGTCGACGATGGGCTCATCATGTCAGAAAATGGTGAGGCTATTCAGAAAATTTTGAAAGAACTGGGTTCGTTGATGGAAATTACAGTAAGTAATCCAGAGTGTTTCGTTGGGCTAGAAATAAAACGAAACAGAGAAGAGAAAACAATGTTTATTTGTCAGAAGAGCTACATTGACAGAGTGTTGGAGAAATTCAACATGAACAACTGCAGACCTAATGCAGTTCCAGCAGATCCAACTGCAGCTTTAACAAGTATGCAAGACAAGCAGGATCATGAAGATATTGAAGAAAGAAAAATTCCATATCGTGAAGCTGTTGGCAGCCTGATGTTTGCTGCAGTTGTGTCACGTCCTGACATAATGTTTGCAGTGGGGCAAGTCAGCAGATACCTGAACAATCCAAGCAAATCACACTGGATAGCAGTGAAAAGGATATTAAGATATCTACAAGGATGCAGGGATGTCGGTATACTCTACAGTGGTCAGTGTGACGACCTGAAGGACTACAGCGACGCAGACTTCGCAGGTGATCAAGATACAAGGTCAACGTCGGGGTACGTTAGCGTGTTTGCCTACGGACCTGTGTCATGGTGCTCACAAAGACAAAAGTGTGTGGCACGATCAACTACCGAGGCGGAGTATGTTGCAGCATCCAGCGCAGCGCAAGAGATCATGTGGCTAAGGGCTTTTCTCAACGAGACCGAAGGAGGAGCAACATCACCGACGAAGTTGTTGATCGACAACCAAAGTGCTTTGAATTTAGTGAAAAATTCGTAGCATCATAAGCTGACCAAACACATAGACGTAAAATACCACTACATCCGTCAGCTAGTGGAAAATCGTGAAATCGAAACAGTGTATGTGCCATCTAGCGAGCAATTGGCAGACTTTTTAACAAAACCATTGTCGCGTGAAAAATTTAATGTTAATTGCGATATGTTGTCAATTTGTTCATGCATGAGTTATGAGAAAACTGTAAATTAAAAGTGGGAGTGTTAAGTAAAATATGTTTAATTTAGTTTTTCATAAATTTTGGTTTATTTTGTATTCCAAGGTTGGCAACGTTGTTGTATTATTTTCGGTATGCAGATATATTCAGGTTGATGCTAGTAGTTGAACATGAGATGAAGTGTGAGTTTTTGGTGGAAGAATAAAACTTCTTGTAGTGTTTTTCCTACAAAATAACTTCTTTGTTTCTTACCATTCCCAATCCATACTCAAGTGATTGATTAAATTCAACAAATACATATCAGGGATCCGGGAGTTATTGCACTAACTACGTTAACCTAAATTTTAACGTTATTGCTTGGCAACACCCAATCAGATTATTCGGTGCTATTCTGTAACTTTATCATTATCTGTTATCGATCATTAAATTAATGACAATCGTTTATTTTTAATGATCAAGTTATCGATTGTCTCAATTTTCGTATTCTATAACTACAATCATTTTCTTTGTCATTTATTTGAAAATTTTACGCATTTCGCGCCCGTATGAACTTAGCAGTCATTTACCAATAAGTTTTTCAATTCTTTAATTATTGCGTTGTATTGTAATATTGTATATGTATTTAAGTAAATATTCACTCACAGAACTGTCAAAAAAAAAATAGTTTCAATAATATAAAATGTACCTACCTAAAATTTTCCAACAAAGAAAAACTAACTAATTTAAGAAATAGTAATATAAACATTTTTTAGTTTAAATAATTATATAGGCACATTGTTCTATTGAGCCCCTTGATACTATTATTTTTTATTGATTACAACAAATGATATTTTGATTATTGCTTAAGAAAACTCATTGCACAAATTAATCCAACAAAAAAATTAATATGTAGTATTTTGCAAAGAATAATTATGATTTACTATCATAATTTTTTTATTTATTAAAAACTACGGTTGCATTTTGAAAGCTGATTGATTTTATGTATTTTTTTTCACCGTTATTCCCCTGACGTACTATTGATATTTAGTAGAAAAAAAAAATGAAGTATCCTTCCAAACGCATATTTCTCTGGCATTGTCATATTGAAAACTATAACTGTAAAACTATTGATTACAACAAAGAATATTTCATTGATTACAAGAATGAATCCAACAAGGAAATTTCATCAATATTTTAATAATAGCATTTTGCGAAGAAAAAATACAATAAAATTGTGGTGGAAATTATAAATGTATAGTTTCGAATTCGAAGGGGCCTTGAATGTCATCATAATTGCTCTGGGCCTCGCAGTTTCTAGCAGTGGCCCGGCTCCCGGATGTCAATTCTACCATTTCGTAGATGAGGCCTGAGTGTTAAGAATAAATATTGGGCGAGTTCTCTGATTTCTTAAAAGATTTGTTTAAAATTTTCATCGCTTAAGGAGAAAGGGTCTCTTGCATTTCTTAGTGCCTTGTTGTAAATACATAACCTAAATCTATAAATAACATAAAAATGTAAATAGTACGAATTATATTATATAATATAAAATGATTACTTGTATATTCAATTTCAATTATGTATATTGCATTGAAGTACTGGTGATATAATATTCTAACTGCTACTTTTATCTGATTTTGACATTTGTTATTTATCATTAATATGATAACGACAGCATATTACTGATCGATAAACTTCAGTGTGTTATCGACTATCATTAACCAATTTTAATGATCAAGTGACTTAAAGAATCCCAATTTAAATCGCAATCGATCATTACCTCGATAATGATCGATAAATAATAATGATTGAGTTACAGAATAGCCCCGATTATTGTTAATGTTAACGGACCTACATTATAATATAACATAAAAATTAAAAGTGACATTTTATTTTGTGAGAAGGGAGTTTGCAAAAATGAGACGAAGTCAAGTTTTGCAATCCTTGGAACAATTTTGATGATTTAGTAGCAGTTTAACTATAATTTATTAAAACGTATCATATGTAAGCGAGGAAAACATTAGAAAATAATATATTTTATAAGTCAAATTTAACATTTAGTGACTTTTTAATTCTAGAATTAAAAGGTAAAATA